>JAYRCH010000030.1:0-600000 GCA_037179445.1 Phengaris alcon alcon
CGCGAGCATTATTCGTGTAAATCGGGGGAATGACGATTCTTTACATTAGTAATATAATATTATATTCTTTGGTATTGGTGTATAACGAAAGAAAAACATAAAAACTTTAAAATTTACCTTTAGAAAAAATGAATTTCGAAAATCGGTACACTAACGGCGAAGTAATCGCGTAACATACACACAAAAAAAAACATACACATGAATTGAGAACCTCCTCCTGTGTTTTGGAAGTCGGTAGAAAAATAGGTTATTTCTATTATGTGTACAATTCCATACGTCTTTAGTCATCTTATATTTACGTAAAGATAAACAAGGTGAGTAACCACATTAGATTATGTTGTTATAAAACATACAAAGCAATACCTATCTCTAGTTGAGATATATTTACTTATCATGTAAAGGTGTGTCGGAACCCCTGAATCTAGTGTAACTGAGTGAAGAGGGTGATATCCATATCCATTGATGTATTAATAATTATAGAGGGCCTATTCAAGTGTAAAGGCAGACCCTTTGCAAGTCGCAACACAGTACTACTCGGACGATATAAGTTGACACTTGCATTTCAGCCCCATCTCTCTCACTCTCCGGTCATGACGGAATCGAGTGAAAGAGACGGGGCTAAAATTCAAGTGTCAACTTATGTTGACGGAGTTGTACGTACCTATTATTAACAAGTGAAAATCATACGACTGTTTGTTTTTTTTTTTATATGGCGACTAGCATGAAACTATTGCCAGTGTCATGTGTTAAAGGTAAGGAAACTTATCGCGGTAAAATGTGGTAGGAGCAACATGGGATCAAGGGAAGAAAATTTTGATAAGCTCATCAGGAAAATAATATCATGAAATATACAAATTATTACGTACAATAAATAATACAAAAATAAAATTTAATACTTATTTTACAAACTTGAATCATTGATTAATATAAACTCACTCAAAACACTGAAATATTTGACAGGATTATGTATTATACACATCATACAAGTAGGAAAGGGAACATGAAGTGAGCGCAAAGAGGATAAAAAAGAAGTATTTTATAATATATATTTATAAGTATTTTTTATTTTTATATATTTGTTACGTAAATAACACGAGAAAATATGTGATCTAAAGTTCCCGTATCCTCCCAGCAATCACACGCATAATTATTTAAAATGCCAATTCTTATTAAATGACTAGGAATACACATATGTCCCAATCGCATTCTTATTATCGACGTAATTACAAGTTTATTAAAATTGAAACTATTGATTTTATTAAACCAAGATTTTTTTGGTATTATAGGCTTCAATTTGTACATACGATTACCCGTATGTTGTCCAGTAAACTCCCAATACTTATTCCAGTCATCGTATAAATGAATTGTCGGTAAATTTAGAAGGTCGTAAGAATAGATTTCAAATAGATAAGTGTCACCACTCTGCACTGCATCCTTAGCTATATCATCTGATTTTTCATTGCCTAAGATTCCTGAGTGGCTAGGAACCCAAGAAACTGCTACAGTATATCCCTTTTTATTACATTTATATAGTTTATCCCTGATATCGAAGATAATATGATTAAAGGGTTTATTACGAAATGGAAATTTTTCAATACCCTGTGATGCAGTCTTAGAGTCAGTAAATATAATGGAATTTGTTAATTTAAACATTAATACATATTCTAAGGCTTTGAAAATGGCTAAACATTCTCCAGAAAAAACGGAACTTTGCATAGGCATTTTAATTTTTTGATTAATTTTATTCTGAGAGTGATAAACACCAACTCCCAAATTTCCTGATATATCTAACTTAAAGCATCAGTAAAAATGTGATGCCAATTAATATATTCGCTATCGATAAAATTGTTAATATTCATATCTTTAACTTTAACTAAACCAAGATTGTATCTCACACCTGGTTTTATCAACAGACTTTCAAAATTATATGAAAAAAGAGGAAGTAAATCGGATTGATAAATAGAATCAGATAAAGAAAGAAATTTACGAAAGCTTACAATAAGACATGGTAAAGACTTTTTATAAAAAGGATATGACTCTAAGACGGCATTTAATTGATTCAGATTTTCTAATAATGGATGGAATTTGTACTGTTTTAAACGAAAAACAAATCTATCAGATACATATTGTCTTCTGAGACTTAAAGGAGGTCAGGTAGAATGTACTTAAAATCAGTACATTCTACCTTTAGGGCATTAATAGGACTCGACTTCATAGCACCACTTATTTTTCGAAGAGCTTTGGATTGAATTTTATCAAATTTTTTAATAACATTTAAATTATCACCTACTAATAAAAATACACCATAGTCTAAGACGCTTCTAATTATAGAATTATAGATAAGCTTTAAACAGAATGGATGAGCTCCCCACCAAACTCCTTCAGGTCTCCTGCAAGACATCTCAACATTTCAAGTTACGTTCACACTTAGAAATTACATATTCAATATGTGGATTTCCGTTCAATCTTGTATCCAAAATTACTCCCTAAAAATTTTGAATGGTTTTTAACCAGAATAGATTTATTATTATAGCTGATATTCACATTCGGAATAGATAACTTTTTAGTAAAGACTACACTACTTTTATCAACTGTTAAATCTAGCCCGTTATTAAAAAGCCATTCCTTAAGAGCAACAAGACTTTGATTTAATGAGCTACAAGCTATATCTACATTAGAATTAATAGCATAAAGAAGTATAATCATCTGCATATTGCAAAATTTTTACAAATTCCTTAACAACAGGTTCTAAATCGTATGTATAAATGTCATAAAGTAATGGGCTTAGAACTGACCCTTGTGGTAATCCTTTGATTATAGAACGAACAAAACACTTAGTTTAATTAATATAAACAGAATTAAATCGTTCTTTTATTATATTTACTATAAACTTTATAAGGGGAATATTTAATTTGTGCAACTTTTTCTCCAGAATTGATGTTACAACATTATAATAGGCAGCCTGAATATCTAAAAAGGCAGCTGCAACGTGTTGTTTATTTACAAAGGCTAAACGAATATTTGTAGTGAATATGCTTAAATAATCCATCATAGATTTACCTTTTCGAAAATCAAATTGACTATTTGACATTAATTTATTATGCTCTAGGATAATATATTATCTGGATATATAATTACAATCCATTTTTAACTAAATTTGCAGCTAGTTTAATAAGAACTGAAGATAACGGTATCGGTCTATAAGAAGATATTTCGTTTGCGGGTTTATTGGGCTAATATTGGTATTAGTTCTTGTGATTTCCACGACTGTGGAATGTTTCCAGAAATCATAACCGTATTAATAAAATTTAAGTAGTAATCTAACCCTGTATCACCTAAATTAGCTAAGAACGAATATGGAATACCGTCCACACCTGGCGTAGAATCATTTACACTTGATAAAACACCTTTGAGTTTAACCATTGTGAAAGGAGAATTTAGTGAAGAATAAGAATGTTCACTTAAGTAATAAGACAGAGATGGAACCGAAAAATATTATACTACTGAATACGGAGCTAACTGATCAACATAATCACATAAAAAATCTTTAGGGAGTACTGCTGTCTGTTCTTTGAATGCAGATCTAAATCTTTTTATGCTTTTCCACACTTTAGAAGGACATGTGGATGGTAATAAGGAAGAACAAAAATTTTTCCAACCCTGTTGCTTCTTTTGTTTTAGAAAAATAATAGTGAATTTATTAGAATGTGTTAGTTTTTCAAAATTTTCATTGGACATGTTATTTGCATATTCCTTTTCAATTATTTTCCTTTTTTTAACAGCTTGGTGGGAATGGAACTTTAGTTCCTATAGGTTTTTTAGTAGGGAATTGCTTATCAGTTACTTCAATTTTACCCTATTACCCTAGCCAATATTTCGGAAGAAGTTAATTCGTTACCTAATTTAATTTCAGGTAATTTATCAATTTGACGCTCTATTTCCTCTCTAAATTTACACCAATCAACTTTATCCAATTTATATTTATGTCTTCTTCTTTTAGCACTTCTATTGCTACTTTTGTAGGGAAAAGATAAAAGTAAAGGATAATAATCACTGCCATACGAAGAAGGTAGTCTGCCAGGATATACCTGGCACTAACGAGGGAGAACAAATTGAAAGAGCAACAGCACTTTTATTTTCATTTATATATACAACACGTGTAGGGTCACCTGTATTAATCACACATAAATTGTATTTATCTATAATATCGAAAAAATGCTCGCCGTCCCTGTTGGATATGTCACTTCCCCAACATTGATGATGAGCATTAAAGTCACCCAAGATTAAACTTGGAGTAGAAAGAGAGCTAAATAAATTATATATATTCAAGAACGTAGACGATGAATTTTGAGCTTTATACAATGAGAAAATATAAAAATAAAGATTTATTAATTGTATACCAACTCTACTAAAATTGTAACTTTTTTGAAGTGGCAATGTCAATATTTTAAAAGGAACAGAGTTTTTTATTAATAGAGCAGCCCCACCGTATCCGTCACATCTGTCATCTCGTACTGTAACATAGCCTGGATTTCGAAATGCAAAACTTAGATTCAATCAAGTCTATGATAGAGCAATATTAGTGGATTATATTTATTTATAATATAAATTAAGTCAGTCTTTTTAGGAATAATACTTCTACAATTCCACTGTATTATGTTGGAATCCATAATTAAGAACATCAATTGTATTAATCATTTTATTTAAATAAGCAACGTTGGACGGTTTTAATATATTATTATGTTGTAAAGCACTAATAAGTGAAGATAATACGTTTTAAAATAGTACTTGTATTAATGTCCGATAATTCCTTTTTTTCAGATTCAATATATGCACAACCATCCTGAGAATTTGGTATTCATTTATGATCTTATTGTGAAAATTTTTATCATAACATTTACCAGGTTTTTGTGTCGTGCGTGGTTTTAAATAAAAAGTTTTTTTTATATCAACGAACATTATTATTTTGAGTTGAGATTAATGAATTAGAATACTGTACATTCGAGGTTAAAACATCTCCATATGACTTTTTTCCCACCACAATTGGAGGCTGTAATTTACTAGCTTCACCATTTTTCTCAGCTATACAATTTTTGCTAGCTCGCTGTCTATTATATTCTGTGCAATTTTTGTTTGTAGCATAATGACATCCAAAAAAATTTACACAGTATTCCGACTCACTCATACATGAATCAGCCGAATGATCCTGTCCACATTTAAAACATCTTGGAGTAGACCTACAAATAGTTTTAGTGTGTCCATATCTACAGCAATTAAAACACTATATATGCATAAATCTAATGTTGAAAAATTTGAAGATTGGAATTTGAATTTGATGATTGAATGAAAGATGAATTTCACTATTTTCAAATTTCAACAATCTAATCTATCTACAGGTAAAGAATTAAAACATATATAAACTCTTGGTGGTGAAATTTGACCATCAAAGGTAATAAATAAAGGTAAGATAATATATAAAAATAATCACTGACTGAGATGGTTTCCATTCTATAATATTATTAACTTTAACTTTATAATTAATTCTCCTTATTTTTAAAACTTTACCAAATCCTGTTGGAGTTTCTAAACTTTCTAATATTTCTGCATCTGACCATTCTGTTGAAATATTTTTAACTATTCCCATTCTAGATACATTAAAATGTGGTATGAAAGCAAAAAAAATAATTGTTTCTAAATTTTTATTTGTTACAAAATTGTTTGCATCAATATACGATTTAAAAGCAACTGTGCATCGGTTTCTACCAATTTTTTAATGCTTCCAGGGACAATACTACTTATATTATTAATTTTTAAGAATTTTCACAAAATAATGGTGTGTAGGGTGGTACCATCTGAAGGAGAAGATGTGAACTTTTGTACATGGACAACATAAGGACATGCATCGCTAGCAGTGTACATACGAGCCTTATGAAAATCAACTGTTCCAGAAACATTGTTCTTAGCATTAGGCAAATTTTCAACAAAAAGAAAACTTACCAAATATATACAGCTAACTACACTAAAATTAATTATACACGTAACAAATTATATAAATACTTATTTATTTACAACATTAACCCTGTTCCGAAGTTTCCCGCGCTTTTTTCGACTGTGTTTGTGTTTAGGCTTATAATACCCGGACCTAAATATCAGCGATGAGCGACGCTTTTCCAATAATCGTGACAAAAATAGTATACAGATAATTTATATATTTTGGACTTTTTTTAGACTCGACTTTTCGTAGATTTGAAGTTATTTACTTACCACGGTTTTACTCACGCGTAAATAAGTGCTAAGTAAATAACTTTCCATGCTTTTTATTTTTTACACGACTAAGACGAAGCCAGATGGAAGGGTAATAATTTTTGTAGTCTATGTATGTATGTATGTTTGTTCCATCGTAACGCCTCAACTACTGATCTGATTTTAATAAATGAGGTCAATATATTCGTGATAATAGCCGGGGTCACATAATCTACATAATTTGCGTGGTAAGGTTATAGTTTTTAACTTTTTAATTATTTACCAAGAAAAATTTTAAATATTATTTTTCGTCCGACTTCAAAATTATGAAGATTGAGTAGAGCAATAGTTAAAATTTTAAACGAATTTAAAACAGGAATTATTTAGAAAATAAGTTTTATTTCACACTTTCTTGTGCATTTTACATTAGAAGTCATATAATCATCATCACCACAACCATCATCACACCATACATCATGATATTATGTTGATATAGGTATTTCTCATTGTATTTTACACCCATATATCCATTTATTTGAACATTCACAGCTACCAAAAATGAAATGTTGTACCAGGCTTATAAGCCCTAACAAAGATGATGATGATGCGTTCCATGAGGAATCGGGGAAACTCTTATTTAAAAAGTTAATGACAGTTAAGTTTTCTTACACATTTTTAATTTCCCCGCAACTTTTTATGTCAACACAACACCACAAAAAAGATTTATGAAAATTGGTCTACCAGTTCATGCAATGAATGAATGACCAAGAGAAAAGGGATTTTTTTTTTAAATATAGAAGATGATCACTAACTATGAACTAATCTGAGACACGGCGCCGGCCGATTCAATTAGGCATTTTGATTAGATTTTATTAGATCATAACATATGAAATTGGCGTTTTGTAAAAGAGGAATATCAAGTCGATTTTTTTAAACATAATATATTTATTTAATCAAATTATAACCATTGCTATCTATGCACTTTTCCCATCTCATAATATGTAGTTCATTGATTCCTTTACTAAAAAAAACATTCGGACAGGAATCAGTAAAATCTTTGAAGGCGCTTTGCACTGCCCCATCGGCGTTGAATTTTTTCCCTTATCCAAATTTCGAAAAAAATGGTAATCTGTTGGAGCAGGGTTCGGGGAGTACGGTGGATGTCTTAGACATCCCAATTGAAGCTCCTCTAATTTGGTAGTCGTCTGTTGTGTAGTGTGTGGTCTAGCGTTGTCCTGAAGCTGCAGTGGCCTAGAGCGAATGACCAACCTCGGTTGTTAAGCAGCTAGCTTTTCCATCATGATTTGCAGTTGCTGGCTATAGACATCTGCCGTAATCGTCTGGCCAGATTTAAGAAAGCTGTAGTGAACGACACCGGCACTAGTCCACCAAACGCTCACAAGTAACTTTTTTTGAGACAATTTTCGCTTGGGACAGGCTTTGGCTGGTTCGCCAGGGTTCAGCCATTGCGATAAGTGTTTCCGATAATCGTACAAGATCCACTTTTCATCACAGGTAAAAAAGTATTCAGGAAAATCTCTTCATTATTGTGCCGGTTGAGTAATGTAACGCAGCAGTCGATGCGCGTTCGTCGGTTTGCTGCACTTAATTATACATAAATCATGAGGTAACCCACCTTTCAAGCTTTTTCACCTTCCCAATTTGCTTCAAGTGGATTAAAACAGTTTTATCACTAACACCCGCAGCCTGCAGCTAACTCGGACGTGGTTTGCGATGGATCCGCTTCCACAATAGCCTTAAATTCTTCATTATCAATCTTGGTCTCCGGCCGTCCACGGGGCTTGTTCTGCAGGTCTAAACTTACAGAATGAAAACGTTGGAACCAAAAACGCACTGTGTTTTCTTTTGCGACACCACCGCCATACACATCATTAATCCTTCGAGCCGTTTCTGCAGCACTGGTGCCACGGTGGAACTCGTACTCGAAAATAATACGATATTTCAAGTTTTCCATTTTGTAAACAAAGTGACGCAAAGAAAAAACCAAAAGAGGAAAAAATAAATTAATTACGGTTTTCGAAACACAAATGCATGAGTAAATAGCGGTATAAATTTGAAATTGGAATTCCTAACCGAAGAAGATATATATGAGATCAAAGTGGCCAGTACGACAAAACGCCAATTTCATATGTAAGTTCCTAATATTTTAGAAATCGTGAGTGTGGGACTTCTTGCCCCAACTGACTTCATGGAGGTACTAGTTAATAATATTATAATATCACTGAAAAGAAAAAATAAAAATATTAAAAAATATTTAGAAACCGACTTCCAAAATAATGCAATAACATTCTTAAAATCACTAAAAAGTATGAAATAATTCATAGTCACGAAATAGTTCACCTTTTAAATTCTGCTAAAATATAATATATATAATTGTATGTATAAGGACGTAGTTGTGTTAAAATGAATGATTTTTTTATCAAAATATTTATTCAATTGTTTGGGCTGATACCGACATCAAAAATAAGAAGATTGAGTAGAAAAATAGTAACATTTTAGCAGAATTTAAAAGGTGAACTATTTCGACGATAACAATTATTTCATACTTTTTAGTGATTTTAAGAATGTTGTTCCTTGTACTTTGGAAGTCGGATTCTATTTTATTTTTTTAAATTTATTATTTAAAAACAATAATTTTTCTCTTTTAAGTTAAATTTATTATGAACACATTGATATCGGTGCACAAAACTCTGATGAGTAGTGAGTACCTATGTCATCATAATAATATGTTGGTGTTTCTTGTGAAGATGGTGGTAATGATGATTACTGTAAGTGGTATACCGGCATATGCTTGAAGTTCTTTAAACAACGCCGGAATCCGCAAACATGTATCTTTAAGAATTTAGGAGTTCTGTTCAGTACTTTTGGATCTCGGGTATAACCTTGGTGCAAAATCTTACAATTTAGTAGCTTAGACTACTTCTGAAAAGTCGAAATCACCATATGTGTCCATATACATTTCGAGGAGTTCCCTCGATTTCTCATGGAACCCATCATCAGGTTACCACTTTGGTGAAAACGGGACTTGGGATTATACCCTTCACAAAGAAGAATTTTGAAAATCGGTCCACAGACGGCGGAATTATCGTTGAAAATACAAAAAATAAAACAAATATATGTATATACATACAAATAAATATATGTATGTACAGCCGAATGCATAACCGCCTCCTTTTTTAGAAGTCGGTTAATAAAACTACCTTTGATGTCGATTATTAGGTATATCCGGGGTACATTTGATTACAAATATACCTATTACCTACAACGTAGGGCAATAAGTAGGTGACGAGGGCAACCCTCTGCCAATTGGGCGAGGGTCAAAGAAATTTTAGCTATTCATATGTAAACAGCCTTGGGCTTCAGTTTTCATAATTTAACGTCGGTTATGAATAGCTCAAACACAGCACCTACTGAAGCATAATAATTAACAAAAAGGTTGCCTGATTCTAAAGCTTTGGGAGATTTGTTTTGTTTCGGGGTCAATTTCAATTTAACAAGTTACCTACATATAGTTTTTATTTTGAAGTATTCGAGAAGACAATTTTTGCTATCTTTCGTTTTAGAGATATAAATAATGTGTAAGGAAGAATAAAAATATAATAGGTCCGTAACAATACAAATTACAACAATTACAAAAAACATTAAGGTTCGCTGTAACTGCGCACAATTAATCAAACGTTCGTTCTTCCAGTATTAATGTAATAGACCTTTAAAACATTGTTATGTTGGTGAAGTTTTCTCCTAAATTTTTGCCTCAAATCGCAAAAGTTATAATAAACTATGCCTGCAGGTGGCGGCAGTAAATCTGCAACTTTCATTAAAATCGTATTATGACTCGCGACGAATAAATTGAAAGTCCAACTCTGATGGCCATTTCAAGATTTTACATTAGAGGGTAAAATTATTTTGGCAATGATTTTCCTCGTTCTCTCTCTCTTTATTTGATATGATATTTTACTACTATTCCTATTACTTAAGTAGACAAAAAAGGTACTTCTGTTAAATATCACTAGTTTACATGATTTTTGTCCTTGAAATGAAAAGTGTTTTTTCATATCATTTGAGATGCACCGAGTTAAAAAAAAATATATGACAAAAATCCAACACGTCACGTTTCCAAAATATTTATTATTTTTGATTTACAAAAAAATGCCTACAAAAATATTAAAAAAAATTAAAAATGAATTGCCTTAGCTTTTTTCTTGTATTTATTTGAGTCTGTGTCTCTTATAACAGACCAGCAATAATCACCTAACATGGCTTGATCCCAGTACCCTTGATAATTTTGTTCAAAAATTTTCAAATCCTGATGAAAACGCTCTCCATGTTCGTCGCTGACTTCTCCGAGGTTTTCAGGTTTGGATTTAGATAAGTTTAAATCTCTTACTAAATCATTCAATTCAGACTGAGTTATTAGATGTGGTTCTTCATAAAAATCAACCAATTCATCTGAACTTGTGTCACTTTGAATTTGATCTTCTTCGGATTCCGTGTTAGTCATCAATGTTGTGCTGGAACAACCGGGAGGTTCTGGAAGTTGTTCCTTGTCTGAGCTGTAGATAGGTTTAGTAACCGAAGGAACATCTGCATATATAATTTTATCTTTGTTCTTCTGATTAAAACCAAATTTCTTAGTGAGACAGAAGTAACAGTCATTTTCGGGGTTAGATGGTTCCCTCCATATCATTGACATATTAAAATTCAAAAATCTTTTTGTACCTGCAGCCCAGGAGCTTAGCGTTTTTCTACATCTTTCACAAAAAACGTGAGGAGCCCATTTTTTGTCCTGATGAGAGACCGAAATTTTGAAATAACGAAAATATGCTTCTTTCAGAGATTCCGTTATGGGATATCCTTTCTTAGATATAATAAATTCACCACAAACGTAACAAAAACGGTCAGGATGTACTTAACATAACCTTTTTGACATGTTAAAAACAAATATTTATTTAACTGAACACTACAATGCAGCAAAATTTTAGGATGAATTCAGAACCAACTTGCAGTCTTGTAGTCTTAAAATAAAATGTGTTGATAACTTGATTCTTTGACGTAATAAAAATAAAACAAATATATGTTTGCATTTACTTTTGCGTCACTAAATAAAATGATATGAAATTCACTGGGAGGACATGAAATTTTTTATATTTTGTAAACTAGTGTAATTAAAGGAGGACAAGTTCTATCTATCTAAATATTTTTTTTTTCCGGGCTCAAACTATTCTTTCTTATTCAAACACACAAAAAATAAAAAGTTAAAGCTGTCGCACTCCTTTTAATAAAAAGCTTACCGAATTATGTTTTGTACAAAATATAAAGGAAAGTTGCAAATGTTACAGCTACAAGTTTTTTCGTCGGGCGCAGATTGAAGTTTCCATCTTTCTGTTGCGGGTTGCGACTTTGTACAAAATTCACAAATACATTAATGTGGAGGACGCCCGGGATCAAAACCACCACAACTTTACTTATGCTCAATTTAGACCGTCTGAAAGTTTGTGAAATATATTTCAGTCATACTTGTATGCTTAAATTTAATTTGACATTCTGTATTTTAGTACTAGACATATATAATTATACAGGATGCCAGAAGACCGCTTCCATTAACTTTGGGATATGATTATACTACCTTTTCTCATTACAAAAAAGTTATTTTTTTTATTTTTATTTTCAAAAATTTCACTTTTCTTATTATTATTTTTACATTTTATACCTTTAACCATAAGAACTAGACAGCTTCTAGAAGTAGATTTTTTATTAAAATCTACAATTTTATTATTTTTACTTCATTACGCAATGTAATTTACTTCCTTCAGCTGATGCACGGGCCGGTCGCCGCGCCGTGCCTTAGTACACGCGTTCAACGATGTTTAACGTATGCAGTTTGCAGTGGCTTACAACCGTACACACACAAAAGTGACGGATGTTTGGATTTCATAATTTCAAATAATAAAAAAAAATAATCTTGATGACTATCCCACGGAACCCACTTTAGGAATCCCTGCTCTACACCGCATGCAGTGTGGTTCGTAAATCACGCACGAAATGTTGCTTGACAAAATATAACGAACCCTCTGTACAGTGCAACTAAATTCTTAAAGTCCAACGACAATCATCGCTTTTCTATCGAAATTACAGACGGTGTTTGAAAAACGACAATAACCGAAAGATGTAACGTGGTTGAACTGTAGGTAATAATGAAACTAAGTAGGTGTATAAAAGGGTGTCGCATTAGTAAATTATTATTAATAATAATAAGTTACGTACTTATTTACACCGATCATAATAAGTAAAGCTATGGCTAATAGCTATTTACTTACGTGAAAGAAGTACTGAATGACTGCTAGTAGGTAGTAGGTACTAAGTGGCCTCGCGGGCCACGTTTCTGGCGATAGCGAATAATTTCTCTTCGATATTTTTGTGGACTGTATTTCATGAGGTATCTGGCGTCGCCAGGTTAATATGCAATGTTGTCCGCGTATTCGCCTTTTTCCGGTATATGTCGGAGCGGAAAAGCGGGGAAGCGGGGGGTGGAATACAGCTTTATCGATATTATGAGATGCCATTCATAGTGGCGTTCGACGCTTCTAGATGGCGCTACCACTAAGTATACCTAGTACTAAGTTCACGGAATCCATCGACCATCAGGTGGCCGCGGCAAGGTATCACTTTAAAAGTTAAAACTTAAAGTTGTTAGACAGTGTTTTTGATGCATTTTGAAATTTGAAAATCAATGCTAGCACCATAAATCATTACACGTATCACTTGAAACTTAACAACACAACACTACGTTTTTAAACACGACCTAATAGTGAAACTGAAATCAGACGACAACCTTTTAACTCGAGAGAAAAACCGCAATTTAATTCTAAAATCTATTTCAAAACAACATAGTTCTTTTATCGACTTTCGGCAAAATTCAAAGAATGCTGACGTTTTGAGGCACGCGCGCGGCCACAGCACGGCTTTTTGGCGGCAAATATCAAAAGCGTGCCGCTCGACTCTTTCAAAAACTACCTAGGCTACGTGATGTGACCTATGAAAATTGAAACATTTACATGTAAGTAGTCGATATTTAAATTAATTAATTGTTTGATATGATTTTTTTTCCTAGTTTTTTGTAATAAATAAGTTACTGTTTTTATATCCAGCTGGGTTTTTATGATTTATGACTGGCAATCGAGCAGACAGATCGCCTGATGGTATGCGATTATCGTCTCCCACGCGCCTCTCTCTTCGCTCTTTTACGCGCCTTGAGCCTCCAGTAGATTTTGTAATAAGTTCATACAAATCAATGCGTATGCAAATTAAATAGTAATTTATCGATATGAAAAACTATCTATACATTTCTGGACACATGCGTATGTTGTTTAGATAAAATCATTTTCTCAGTTTGGTCAGTTGGCTGTAAGTGTAAACCCGCGTTTTCGAGTGATGTTCCGTGTTATTTTTTTAATTATCTACTTCTTATCTTCGTTTTAATTTTTGTTTGTTTATTTTGACTTTCGTTTGTTTTAATAACTGTTTTATTTGTAATAAGTATTAACTGTTTTGTTTGTTTTGACTTGTTTTTTGTGTATGTGACTTGTGTGTGATTTTTATCCTAAAATGCCTTCGCCATACGCATATACCACGCGTTACTATGGTATGATGATGATGTGCTTATGTGAAGCATTTGGGAATGTCGCAGGAGGCATTGAGGATTTACCGGTGATATCCTCATGCCAGCCATCTTTCAGACTCCCGTACCATTACACAGGAATGCGAGTGTTAGAAAATAGGTCCATTGAGCCTCCAACGGTTTGCGGCAACTGGAATTAAATATCGAGGAGTAAATTTTAGACGGTGCGCCGGGATCCTCGTCTTGGAGCCCGCAGTGTGGCTAAAATACTTAGACGTCGGCACGGTAGGCCAGTTGCTACTTGCTGTTCGATTTAACTGTACGAGGGCTGATTGATAAGTTTCCGAAACGACGAAGAAAAACTTCAAAAATCCATTTAAAATAAATTTATTTCTCAACGTAGTTTCCTTCTACCTCGATGCATTTAGTCCAGCGCTTCTCCAATGCCGTTACACCAGTTTGATAAAATGTTTTCTCCAACCCCTCAAAATACTCGTCCACAGCAACAATGACTTCTTCATTTGATGAAAATCTCTGGCCACCTAACCATTTCTTCAGGTTTGGGAATAAGTGGAAGTCGCACGGGGCCAGATCCGGGGAATAGGGTGGATGCGGTAGTAATTCGAACCGCAATTCATGGAGTTTGGCGACTGCAACCATTGACGTGTGTGCAGGTGCGTTGTCATGGTGGAAAAAATTTTTTTTCTTGGCCAGATGTGGTCGTTTCTTCTGGATTTCTTCACTTAATTTTTGCAGCAAGCTTGCTCTCCATTTATTGTTTTTCCTTTTTGCAGATAATCCACTAAAATAATCCCTCGAGCATCCCAAAAAACAGTCGCCATCACTTTGCCGGCCGACAAAACCGTTTTTGCTTTCTTCGGCGCAGGTTTTCCGCTCTCAGTCCACTGCTTAGATTGTTGTTTTGTCTCGGGAGTATAATGATGTATCCAGGTTTCATCGACTGTTACATAACGCCGCAAAAACTCATTAGGATCTCGGTTAAACAGCGCGAAACACTCCGATGAGTCGTCCACTCGACGTTGCTTTTGGTCTACAGTGAGCAAATGCGGCAACCATCGCGCGCAAAGCTTTTTCATTCCCAAATGTTGGTGCAAAATATTAAAAACGCGTTCAGATGAAATGCTCACCATCTCTGCTATCTCTCGCAACTTTAATCGTCGATTATTCAATACAATTTTGTGATTTTTTTTGTCTTCTTCGCAGCTCTGTCTTCTACGTTTAAAATCAGTTACCCAGGTGTGAATTGTACTCAATGCAGGAGCAGAATTACCTAAAACACTGTCTAGCTTGGTTTTAATCTGGGTTGCAGTTTTCTCTTTTAAAACGTAAAACTTTATCACCGCACGAATTTCGTTTCTTTCCATTGTTAAGAAAATTTACGACAGAGAAAGTTCTACGTCCTCTCAAACAAATTCCATCAGTTCGATTAAATTCAAATTTGGCGTTCTATTTTCAAAAAGATGCCAGAATATAATGTAATATTCCTTTTTTGCGTATCATTTTTTTAAGTTCGTCGTTTCGGCCAGTTATCAATCAGCCCTGGTATGTACCTCATATCATTTTATTTTCATTTATTTTCCTTAATCAGAACAAAAAATTTAAAGTAATTAAATGTTAACTTAACAAAAGTTAGTAAATAGATACTTGAATGTTATTAGAACTTTAAATAAACTGATGCCTTTTCATCCGTTATTGGATGATTTATACATTACATACAGTACAATCCGAGCGAAGTAACCACTCCTGAAATACTGTAGTGCCTGGGACAGTTGGTTTGAAATGTCGTATGGTTGCCCAAGCACATACGGCATTCTCACAGCATAGTCAGTCAGTCCAGAGGAATGACTGGTCAATACGTTTGGGGCCAACCATGTGCGGGTTTCCTCACGATGTTTTCCTTCACCGTTAGAGCGTCCGTACTCCGTATCTTGAGATCTGAAAAAGTCTCATAGGCACACGCCACAACCTGGGAATCGAACCTGCACTGTCTCGAGTGCGAATCAAACCTATCCACTAGGCCACGGAGCTATCTTATTTTAAATAAGATTGTTATTAACCTATGCAATTTTCGTGGTTTATTTACTACATACGGTAAATCTACTAGTATCAGCTAATTTTCTCCATTCGCACCTGCACGAGCGCGGGGGACGTGTTTGCACGGCCTACCCCTCGCGCACCCGCCTCCGACCGCCAATTCCGCCCGTGTGGATATGTACTATGTACGTTGTACATTGCATATTGAAAATTTTAACTTTTACAAAAATAATCGATTAAAAGCAAATTACTCGTACCAATGGATCAATCTCATGACCTAATATAAGCCCACGAAGTTAATGGGACTGGTCTGAATATACCCTGTATATATAAGATTGTCTCGTTTAAAGTAAGAGATAATGGTAATACTTGCAGTCGTTTACGAGAAACTGATTATATAATAAATACAAGATTGTCTCGTTTAAAGCATACTAATATATACTTGACATTATCCTTGTTTAAAGTGAAGAGTGAGCATGTAAGGCTCCAGGCATAACCTGCAGGGTACAGATTGTAGCTGTCAGTCGCTACGGCTACACAATTTTCATATAATGTTTGATGAGTCGCCGCTACAGACTGCACGCGGTAGCGCGGTGTAGGCGTGTAACACTCGGCAGTATCAAGTGTAAATAATTTTAAATTGAACTGTATTATTTACAATTATTTATGGACGAGATCACTCACCATTAGCATCCTTAGCCTCCAGCCCGTCAGCCTCAATGACGGAGCAGCCCAGCACGACAGTGGGCGGTCGCTCGCTGCCGGCCGCCCGCAGTGCGCGCGCGTGCACGTCCGGAGACACGCGGAAGGCGCGCCGCGCGTACTCTACCACCTCCTCTTTGTACGACGCGAACTGTCCGTCCGGCGCCGGAGCACCCACGGCGTTCTCGATGCAGTATAGCACCTGCAGAAATATATTTAGTTAGCGATTTTGGCTTTGTACATTCAAAAGTGAGTTTGTAACGAAACTACTCTGAAACGGATTGACGCGAGCGTCGCACGCCGATGCTTGCCTGTGTGCTCACTTCTGTCGGTACTCCCGGAAGGACACTTTTTTTTAACCTACTAGAATATCACTGATCTTCAAAATATTGTAATTTCACTCTATTTCCTACCGATTTTCATATACGTAACAATTATTTCTAAAATAATGCTTACGTAATAATGTAATAAAATAATGTCTTAATGCTTACAGCTGTTTCGAACGAAGCAAATATTATACATTCGCATACCAATGCTCAATCTGAGCATTCCTAACTGCCAATCGGACTGTCATAATAGAGTCGAAATTATTTATAAATTGTTTCACGACGAAAGACAAAAACATATATAGTTTTCCAGGGATAAGATCTAGCCAGATCGATTTTTCTCTTTCAAAACTTCCTGCATAGTAAATTTCATGGTAATACTTGCAACCCTTTTCGAGAAACCGATTATATATACAAGATTGTCTCGTTTAAAGTAAGAGATAATGGTAATACTTGCGTCGTTTACGAGAAACTGATTATATAATATATACAAGATTGTCTCGTTTAAAGTTTATTATATACTTGACATTATCCTTGTTTACAAGACTGTCGCTGATCTTCAAAATATTGTAATTTCACTCTACTTCCTACCGATATTTAGTTGCACGCCTTCCTCATGTAACGATAGAGCTGTACGAGCACTATAGAAGCTCTGGCCATCCTTCCAGAATTTGGCATAGTAATGGAAATATTATTTCTCTGAGAAATAGATGCAGTAAAATCATTCAGAAATTAAGAAAATAATAGAAGATTAATTGCACACTCGTAAAAAACACACACACACCCGTAACAATTATTTCTAAAATAATGCTTAAGTAATAATGTAATAAAATAATGTCTTATTGCTTGCAGCTGTTTCTTACAGACAACCTACCATTTATTATATTATACCAGCTATATATATGTACTTAATGATAAAAATATAGTAGTAAGAAATTTTCCCTTCTAGGTATTAGCTATAAATCCCGAAATACAATTGAATTTACTGTTACAAATTAATCCTTTTGATTTCAAATCGAAGTTTGTGACTAAGTATTTATATTTCATAATCCCGATTGAAGACTGTTAAATTGATTTCATTTCTGCTCTTACCTCAGAAATAATTAATTAATAATGTATTTTGTTTGACATGATGTTATGTAGATACCTACTAAGTCTGCGATACAATTACGGGTATTGTCCTAATGCAAATAATGTCAACTTAGTAGAATACAGAATTAATTACCACCCACCAGTTTAACCAACGTTTATTAAAGAAGCTACAGGTGTTAAAATTGAATTATTTTAGTTATTAAAGCCAAGAAAGTTTGGATAGATACTAGATTTAGTTTTTAATATTTATAAAAGTTAATTTCAGCAGTATTTTGGTTTTGACACTAATTTACTTATAGAATCTAGGCGTGTGTCTTGTGGGTTTTAAATTATATTTATTTACTAATGTTGTATTGATAATAAGATACTCTCTCGTACAATCGATGAGGAAAATCATTTTTTTTATTTGTTTTAAAATAATAATATTTTCTGTATTAAAAATTCGCTCTGTAATGTGATCCCAAAATATTTCCGAATAATAATAATAATTTAATATTTGACGAATTTTCCAGTCCATGTCGAGATCAGTAGCCTCGAACTTTGGTGCTTCTCGAGGGTGCCGTGGGGAAATGTTATCTAATATAAACAAGAAAGGTCTCTCATTTAAGGATATTAAAAACAAAATTCTTTTTAAGCGAATTATCCTTAGCGATAACACTCCATATCTAATATTAAATACTTTGCAATTTTAAAGTCTATACCAGGGTTTCCCGAAGTTTTTTTCATGATGCGGCCCTCGGATTATAAGTAATACTTACAACCGTATGATATTTTTGTTGCAAAAAAAAACACTTTCTCAATATTCATTTATATACAAATCTCTTTTTTTATGGAATTAATTAAATATTGTAATTTGTCGAAACTTGATCAATAGCGACTGACGACTGACGAGACGTTTATTAGTAATTGTGATAAAAATTCATATGTTTTATTTATTTTCTGCGCCTCTTGACATCTCTTTACTTAGGGAGGCGTGTCCCACTAGTTGGGAATTCCTTATAGATAGAAAGTAATTTAGAAAATTAGAAACGTAAACGTAAGTCTGAGGGACAACAACATTGAATAAATTCTGCAAAAATTTAAGACTCAGATTTATTGTAGTAGAAAACTGAAAAGCTAAATAAAAAACAAAAAATGGATGCAAAATATAATACTAATACTTCTCGAAAAACGAAATATAACCTACACTAAATAAAAGTATATTAGTCCTTTGCCAAAATTACTACGTTGGGTCCCTAACATATCAAGTGCTACACATGGCATGAACGGTCAACATGTTTCTATTTTATTACTATTGCGGATTAAAAGTTATTTTCTTTCTGAGAAAGCGCTGCTTAGTTCATATGAACAAATTTGTCTATGCTTCGTGTTAAACTCCCATTACTTCAAAACATAATAATAATATCATGCTTATGAAATTGTGAAGCATTTCATAACATTTAAAAAACTAGTAGGCACCTGGGAGACCCGACTTTGATCGGAGTTTTTGAAAGAACAATAAAATTATAAAAGAAAAAGAAATAAAATAAATCACAAAGATATTCGCCTGACCGGGATTCGAACAATTTGTCAACAACGCAAAAAGTCCAATGTTTACAAGGCGCTAACCGGATTTGGCATTCACTCATATCTAATTCCACGAAGAAAGAAAAAAATATATTTATATAGGTATAATTTATATCTTAACAAAGCCCAGTTTCCCAGGGATAAGACCTAGGCTAGGTCGATTTTCCTCCCCCAAAACTCCCTGCATACAAAATTTCATGGAAATACTTGCAGCCGTTTGCAAGATTCCGATTATAAATATAAAAGATTAGCTCGTTTAAAATGCAATATAGTTGTAGCAATTAATTCAGACGTTGTCTCGAGAGTTCCACTTCAAACTGGGATTTAACAGTAGTTCAATCGATATTGAATGGGTCCACTATTATAATATTCATTTTTCGATCAATTAAATGTATTACGGCTTATACTATACTATTAAGATATTGATTTCATTGATATACCTACTTATTTAGAAATAATGAATAAGAATTGAATCTTAATGAGAGAAAGCTCCTCTTTGAAAACAAGGAAAGCTTCGTTTTAAGTATATCATAATAAACGCAGCTAATTTCGAAAAGTCTAACTATCCATAAATACGAGTATCCAAAGTTTGAATAATACCCTTTTCTCGTGCAATTTTGTAATATTTTAAAAATCTTAAGTCTGGCTATGAAGCTCTCGCGCCCCAACGATTCGAACAGTTGTCCGGAACTTTACAAAAGCCGTATGTTTTTGACAAGAAGACAGACAGTTACTTACACTTCAAGAACATTGTTCACTTTAGATTAAATATAATTATACTATTTACACTTCCCGCAACCGAAACCGCAAGTTATTGAACCAAGTTTCATTCTTAGAATATACAATTTTGTGTGCGCAAATTTCCTTAGACATTTTTTGAACTTTAATCAATAGTAACTTGTCCACTCTTAATTTTTTTTATTGATAACTCAACGATACTATAACTTTATATTGTAAGCCTAAGTGTCACTTTCACCAACGTCTGTTATAGTATTCATCGTTGAATTAATATCATGTTGTCTCGATCTTTCTTCGTTTTAATGATAGAGATGGTATGATAATTAAGACAAACGATTAACAGTAACTTACCAGGTGTTGATAACCTTAGGACCAAACGTACATGTGTAACAGTCTGTTTTATGAACTTCATTAATAAAGTAAATTAAAGCTTACACGAAATTAGTAAAAAAAGGCTTCTAAAAGGGCCCGACGTGAACATTATCTTAAGGTAGGAAAACAAGGTCGAACAATAGATCCATTTCGTCCATTATAATATAAAATGTTATTCTTCTAAATATAACCATTTGTTTTTATTAGTGTCCGTCTACGTTCATACAGTCTAGTTGGGCCGTGGAAAAGTAGCGGTTTATTATGATTGACAGCTTCTATAGCTAGAACTGTACCACCGTATAAATGATGGCTACATACACGGGTACTACATACTGGGTTTTCTACAGGTTTCAAAAAGCTTTAGTGGTTATGAAAAAACGGCGTTATTTAGAACAAATCTAACGACACTCTTCTCTGAATTACCTAATTTAATTTAAAAAATCCGAATTGGTACAAAGTTTTTTACAGTTGTTGTACATTTTTAATACACATGACCCAGAAATACTGAAGACTTTTTGTCCCCTGGCGGGATTCGAAACCGCGACCTCAGGCTTGAGCGCTAACGAGCTAGCGCGCTAACCACTGAGCAACAGAGGTCGTCAACTCAATTAAAAAATATCTAATAAAAAACGTTCAATTTACAATACCATCACAATATCTCACTGTTTCACTTTCCCTCGTTGTCTCATTTCATCATGTGGAAAGACATGTCTCGTACACGAAAGTATGTCTAGCACGGCTTTATTGTTGGTAATATGTACTTCCAAACAAATCTGGTTCTTGTAGGCTCGGATTCGGAACACGGTTTTTGCATTACATCAAAGTGCGAAGAGACGCGCGGAGAATGACAAACGATTATATATTAGAAGGCCGGGACCGTCTCGGAATGTTGACAAAATGGAATTTAAAGCACACAGCTGATGGTGTGATACTGAGAATGTTATTGGTAAAAGTGCCTCAAAATAGAATAAATCTATACATCTACACAAATTAATAAAAATTGAAGTGTCTGTTTGTAATTTTGAATTAACTGCTTTTCGCTTAGTGAATATGAAAGTATTAATTACGGTACTGACAATAAAAAATATATTTTTTTAATTTTTGTCTGTCCGTCTGTCTATCTGTCTGTCTGTCTGTTTGTTCCGGCAAATCTCTGAAACGGCCGAACTGATTTTCACGAGACTTTCACTGGCAGATAGCTGATGTTATAGGATACTTTTTATTCCCATCATCATCATTTTTTTAACGACTAACGAAGTGGGCACGGGTCAGCTAGTCATTTAATAAAGTATATCGCGGCTCCGTTTTGATCATAATATAGTATAAAATTACTGTTGATAGAGGTTTAGGTTTTTGTCACATAGTGAACATATTGCGCGACGGCCATTAGTGCTACGTGAAAAGCAGGAAGGGTCTCTCCATATATAGCTGCGGATGGTTTATTATAAGGCAATCCGTCTTCTCGTTTATATAATAACTACTCTAAGAGTTACCTCTGTATACAGGTGCTCGTGCTCCTTATGCGACAGATGCGCGGGGACACTAGCCAGCCCCAGTTCATGCGGCGCGGGCGGCGGCCGCTCAGCTCGGGCTTCGGCCAGCCGCAGCGCCGCCAGCCGCCTGTTCTCTTGTCTCCACGACAACGCCGTGAAGCTCTCGAAGTACGAGCCGTCTGTGTCTTGGACCCTGAGTACAGAAAATTGGATTTTACATCGGTTTTTTTTTACTCGACTGCCAAATAGAAAGTTATATTTTTCTTTTTGAGGGAACTGTGTATGTATTATAATCTGCCCTGCAGCTGACCTATTAGTTTAAAGGTATACCTATAGAAATTATAACCTAACCAGGAACATATTGTCTGAGCTTATGAAGATACTCGGCGTTCAGAATTGCACTTTTGCTGACAGCAATTTAAAGTGGACACATTAGTAACTATTTCATTGTCGACTTTGAGTCAATTTATCTGCAATTTTCAATTTTCTCCTTTAAATAATTTGTTACGGGATATTAAATACAGTTTCTATCAATAAAACATTATTTTCCTAATAAATTAGACAAAAATGCAAAAACAAACCAATTTCGTGCGAAATACAGTCTTGGCGAATTATTCACGAAAACCGGAAGTTGTATTTAAAAAGATTGAATTCAAAATATTTTTAGTTATTTTAATGGATATGACGTATGCGCATAGAAAGATAGAATACGCTTGTGTTATTCGTAAAAAACTTTCCATGAGGAGAACTTTTGAGTAGCAAATAGGACTGATTTTAATTTCAGTCCCCATGGACGTATTCCCTATTATTTTCAATTGTTTTTTGAAGTTTATATAGTCGATTACTTCATGTCTAATTGAACCATAAAGTGTTTTTTATTACAGGTCATGCTTTCTTTAGTACTTTTGCATTTAATTTAGAAAGGGTAACAATTTTCATCAAAAACTCGTAGTAGTTTGTTTTCAGTTAAATTAATATTAAAATTGTTAAAAAATTGAAAATATTTGACTTTGAATACATTATTTACAATAAAAAATAGTAAATATATAGTGCTTTTTTGTAAGTATTGGGGTGGATCACACCCCACCACATACTTTTTGTTACATTTCTTCGTCTTCTTCATTCTTCATCACGCTCCCACCAGCATGCTTAGCATGACTACTATAGAAATGCGTTTTGTCTACACAAGAATAGACATACTGACAGATAAAATGGATTTTCTGTAGAAAGAAACCATTCTTATGGTGGTTGCTTAGCGTGCTGGTTAAATTAATGATGATTAGTGTATGAAATGAATTAATTACTATTTTTGAAGTGAAAACTTCTATAGCCGCTTTGGGCGCTTTTTGGTAGCGGAAAAACTTATGGGTTCGCGACACCGAACATGCTCATGACAGACTTGTTGAAAGTCTGTTCAAAATTATTTTACCTCCGATTTGATCTTTATGTCGACGACTTAAGGTTCTTAGTTTGCCATGTTTTTTCTTTCGTCGTGTAATACAATAAGATATGAGTAAATTCAAGAAGTGATGTCAGATACGCGTAGTTACGTGGGCGCTTGGATTATGCGTTGTTGACCAATTGGTCTCGGGTTCGAATCTAAGTCCGACGAGATATTTTTATCTTCGTTCCCTCGGCCTTTTAACAACGTTGTTTATTTTTTGCCCTTCTCGTATGGCCATTCCAACGTTATGGTCATATACTTACTTCCTCGACTGACGCTTCCATCGTTCGCCTGATGATCTTGGCAATGGCGTCCTTAAAGCAGTTGGTATAGTATACACAGGTGCTGGTGTGTCGCGAGTGTGCTACAACCGTGTGAGGTATGCTGCCGTGAATGCTCAGCCTGTCGCTTTTCGATGCATGAATGGTCAAGTCGCGGGAGTTTTGAGCCAGTCCCGTATAAAGGGCACCAGAAGAGAGTGTTTTGTGCGATTTTTTAGGATTCCGTAGTTTGAGTCTAGGAACCCTTATGGTTTCGTCGTGTCCGTCCGTCCGCCTGTCTTCGGCTTATCGACCAAACGGTTAGTGCCAGAAAGATGAAACTTTGCATGGATATGTGTATTTACTACGCCAACAAAGTGCTAAAATACAATCGCTAAACATATTTTTATTGGGGTAATATAATATAATATTTTCCCATACACGTAAGTGGGAATGATTTTATTCTCGCGTCTACCTCATAGTATGAGGTATCATTAGATAGGTCTTTTAAAAACATTGAGAGAGCATTTTTTTGTCAAAATAGGTCGCCCCCTATAAAAGCTAAACGGCTGGCTCGAAAGATCTGTAAAAATTCATAATGATGATGTGATGAAATTTAATGGAAAACTATAACGGCTTATGTAACTTTGTTAGTTTAGATGCCTAACTTGTAAAATCCGCTTACTTGGAAAACTTCGTACAAAAATAACGATTTAATAATTATCTAAACATGTAAAATATTGGTATGAACGTACGTACGGAACCCTACGTGCACGAGTCCGACTCGTACTTGTCCGGTTTTTTATTGTAGTTTGGCTCTTGATAACTGAACGTTTTCGTTCCGATGAATAATATCTATAATATAATAATAAAATAATAATAATTGTGCGAGTAAATCACAATATTACCTAAATTATCGTTTGATACTAAATCAATGGTTACAAGTGACCTATTTAAAAATGGACCGCAATGAACGTTTGCGGGTGACTATCGGAAACGGCTGGTGAATAACAGATATTTTCATGAAAACCTCAGCTCCACCGTTATTGGCGATGTTATTACATCATATTACATAATATTTCCAATTATTTGCTTTTAAGGATTTATCGCCGTTTATTTTTAGGTATTTTGCTTGTAGACAAACCCTCTACTCGCTTTGTAAAATATAATGATCTATATTATTAAATATTGCGATAAAACATGGTTTATTTAAACTGTTTCATGTCACCAATAAATTCAGAATTGCCACTTTATCAATAAAACCGTACATTGGCAACTTTTTATCTACACCGGGACAATGAGATAGTAAGTACACGGTATTTTGGTTGACCAAAAATCAGTTTATGATATCAAGACTATTCATTTATTATAAAAGTTTTTGCTCGAACGTTACCATCAGACTCTAGCGGCTAACCGCATTGCCACGCTGTATGGTCAGGGAAATGTGCTGCTCTCGGCCCAGCTAACAGAGCCCGGCTAGCGGCTCTTGGCCTCAATGCACCATTGCGTGCTCTTTTATATTATTTAAATATAATAGTGAAAGACTTTAGCGGTACTGATATCAGTTCTGAAAACAAACTCAACGATGCGACGCGACTCTCATAAGATGCAATATGAGACTTTTATTGTCTGCTATATATAGCGAGAATATTCTCGAACGAGCTTCTTTACCTTTCGAGATAATCTTTATCTTTCAATACGTAAACAGAGGAATGTTCATCTCATTTCTAGAATGTGATATGTCACTCATATCAGCTTAGCAATTTTTAGTTTCGCTGTCCGTCCGTCTGTCTGCCTGTCTACCTGTCTCTCTGTCTGCGGCTCCTTCCCATTTGACCTTATTCCCATTTCGCAGTCCTTATTAAATTTTGATAAAAATCGGCGTGTCGTTATATATCTTTATATTTTTGAAGTTTAGGACAGCTTTCAAACTATAGAAAATTTTCTTAAATAGTACAGTCGAGTCGAAAAAATATTAAAACTTTCAATTAATAGCGTTTTCAGCTTTGTTGTAAAAATGTACGGATCATCTATTTTGTATTTTATACTCCACATTACTATATTATTGTTAAGGATAGCGGCCTCGCAGTTGACACATAGTGAGTGCATAATTTACGAACGCTATATTTTAAAAACTCTAAGAGTGAAAACTTTTGTGAGACTATCAGTGTTAATATTTCTGAAAAAACATGATGGTACTACATGATATGAACTTTGAAGGAAAACTATAACAGCTTATATAACTTTGTTAGTTCAGGAGTTATAGAGGCTTAACTGGTAAAATGAGCTTCCTAGGAAAACTTCGTACAAAAATAACTAAATAATAAGTTGACTACGAAATCCTATAATATGCGTGGCCTGAGACGTATTTGGCAAATTTTTATTTAATACTAGATATAGCCCGCGACTTCGTGAGCACAAAAGGAAATTGCGCGGAAATAGTACATTTTGCCGCAATAAACAGTAGTCTATGTACTTCGCCGTGGTTACACTTTATGTCTGTGTCGACGAAATCGGTCCACTAGTTTCGGGGCCAATTGAACATACAAACAAATTTTTCCTCTTTATTATTAGAATAGACTAAGTATCTGAAATATTTTTTGTAAGTTGCTTACTATGAATGTTTAATAATGATAATATAATAGATGTATAAATACTTTCCTACATACCATACCTATTATGATGCAGAATAGCTTCCACATCTGAAGATCAATGTAAATGACTGTACAGTCAATCTTGACTGACTGACTGGACTATCTTACAAGTATTACAATAATTCTAAATTGTTCAAACGACAGATATTATATATAATAATATAAGGGTAACGACACGCCGATTTTTATCAAAATTTAATAAGGGCTATGACATGGGTATGTGGCCAAATGGGAAGGAGCCCTGTCTGGCTGTCTGTTTGTCTATCTGTCAGTCCGTCTGTCTGTCCACCCATCTAACTTCTGTAAATATGAATATAAATGAATGAAATCGAATAAAGTTATAGATTGTGTATAGATCTCGGTTTTGGCATCATAAAATAATAGTAATTTAATATTTTAGGGGTAGCTTTCCATACATGTGAAGTGAGAATGAACAATATTTTTTCATTCTACCCCATCGTGTGGACTAGGTACACGCCTTTTTTACAAAGTGAACCATTGTCGAGTAATCGTCATCTAAAGTGGTATGTAAGTTGCCTGCATTGCTAAAGTGGTATGTAAGTTGCCTGCATTGCTGAAGTGGTCTGTAAGTTGCCTGCATTGCTAAAGTGGTCTGTAAATTGCCTGCATTGCCTGGCATTTCTAAACCATAAGAGGTAGAAAGTTTTAAGTTTACATGCTGATAGATCATGCTAAAACTATTTAAGAAAATTATACCAAGCAAATTGGACAATAACATTTTGCGCTGCTATATATGTATTTACTTTATTCATTGCGTTGAATTTTGTTATTTTTACATATCTTTATGATATATTTATTGTTCAAAAAAATCTATCAATTAACATTAGAATGATAAAATAATACCAAGTTACTACGTAGGGTAGGGTATTATAGAACTAAACACGGAGTTCGCTGAGCGCTGGAAATGAAATAACTTCGCTGGAATGAGCGTAATTTAATTCCAGGTACGGGAGATTTACGTAGCGTAACTTCGGTCTGTATCTGTGATAAAATATTAGTAATAACGAGAGACGTGTTTAGAGACCGAGCACCGAGCAGTGGAACGTGCACTATGAGAGTAAAGAAGTAAATATTTTATCAAGTTAAGGGAAAGCACAACCTAAAAAATATGTTCTTGGCAAAGAAACCTTTTCGGACTTCTTCAATACTTCTATTTCTCATAGATATATGATATACATATTAATAAATATATTTACATCACGAATACGCTAATTCATGTTGCTGTCTTTGTCTTATACGTTGGAAAAGCCACTTGACAGACAAATATTTTTATTTACAAAAGGGCTAAAGTAGAATATTTTTAACTTCCAAACAAGGCTTAAAACAACATACCTATCAACATATATAAAATACACTACGCTATTTCGAGTTATTTATTGTGTACGAAACTTTACCGAAACAACAATATATATGGTAAAATTTCTTCAGCAAATTCTTACCACTATTGTAAATGTGAAAGTTTGTGAGGATGGATGGATGGATGAAAACTACAGAACGGTTTTTGATTAAATTTGGTATGGTATTAGTTTAGGCTCTGGATTAAAACATAGTCTACATTTTATCGCGAAATAGTACAGTGTTCCCGCGGGATACTGTATTTACGCGGGCGGAGCCGAGGGCAAAAACTAGTATTATATAAAATATAATGAGGTTCTGAAGTGTTTTGTATCAAACGACTTTAACTACAAAAGTAGTGTGTAATATCCGAGCCTTCCTGAACATAATATCTATCGTGGAGCGACGAGTCATGAAAATTGGTGAACGCGGAAAATCTATCAGTAAAATACATGAAAAGTATTTTTGCCTTTTGAACAATACTCGCGATTAGAATTAAATGAAAGTCAATACATTTTCTTTGTGGAAATATTTGTTGCGTTATTTAAATATTTCTGTACTAATATTGTAAAAACCACAGATTATATAAATAATAGCTATCATTTATATAATCTGAGGTAAAGAGGAAAGGTTTTTGCATTGAATATGCTCCGTAACCACTATACTGATCTTAATAAAATTTAACACAGATATAGAGTAGACAACGGGAAAGACATAGTCTACTTTTTGTCGCGGCAAAATGTGCAGTTTCTGCGAGATTAACGTTTGTGCGCACAAATCGCGGGCAACATCTAACACAGTAGTATTCTTAACGAATTTGCCTAAAATATATCTATCGATATGCGTACAGACAATCAGTACGAACGTGTGTAACACACAGTTTATTTTAACACCATGCAAAAATCTGTTGGTGGGTGGGCACCACCACCAACAGATTTTTGCACGGTCCTTTCATGATTTCAAACCTATCTCAGTTAGTAGCTCTTGGCATGCTGATTATTATTTAGTATGGTGATATTCACCTCAGGAGTGGGGTTTTGACAGTAATCTAAATTTAATTTTAAATTGTTTTATATTAGCGACCCACTCCAGCTTCGCACGGGTGCGATTGTATTATACATATAAAGCTTCCTCTTGAATCACTTTATCCAGTGCTGAAAACTGCATTAAAATCCGTTGCTTAGTTTAAAAGATCTAAGCGAACAGGGGCCACTTTTAGAGTTCCGTAGTAACGGAACGGAACGGAAAAATTAATATTTGAACATTAACATAATTCGGTTCATCCATTAAGCACCAACGAAATAAACCATAAAAATCTTAGGTGTGTCTTTACAAATTTTCACACTTTTATTTACCCTGAATAAAAATCAAACGTCTTAAAATGCAAACGAAATATCTAAGAGATAGCCGAACATTACCTTAATTCATTTGAGTCTTAAATAAAACTTTTATATTGGTATATTTTTATTTCGCAAGCTCGAAATGTATTTACGTTCCCGTAAGAATAATATTTGATCCCCTTGAAGGTTTAAAGATACTTACAGGGCTTACAAATGAGAGATTCTATTTGTATGTCAAGCACTTGGAACTTGCAAAGGTCGCTAAATAGTCCTTTATGTCGTTACCGATTTAATGCTCGATTATTCTCAATCCTTCTTTTGTTCAATATTTCAGAAAGATTTAATATATTGATTTTTTTTATAATTTTTACACAATTGTATAATACTAGCTGTCCCGACATACGTTGTTATTTATTTAACTATGAACTGGAATAAATAAATAAATACACCTGCACCTACAACTTACACTAAAATCTACAACTACACCTACCAAACCAAACAGGTGAACAGAACCTACAAATATTTCATAGTCAAGCGACAAATTGAACGCAGTGAAAGTTGAAAAGTGTTTTAATGTTGTATTTTCCTCGCAGATTTTCAATATCTCTCACCGTTTAAACCTTTCCTGAACTTTCACAATTATTTCAAGACCAAAATTAGACAAATCGGTTCTGCCGTTCTCGAGTTTTAGCATGTCTCACCATTGGAATTCCAATCTATTTTCATAAACAAGAAGAGAAGAAGGTGTTATTTCAATAACACACTATACTGTATAGTGTGTTATTTCAATAACACACTATACAATAACACTTAAATACTTAAATTTAAACTTAAATATTTAATGTCAAATGTGTGTACTTTTTTTTATATTGTGTATTTTACAAATTCTTCGTAAGGAAGTTAAAACCATAGAGTAAAAATATATCTACGTACAGAGGAACAGCTTTCAAAAAACGAAATTCCAAATTTTGTCAGGGTTGTCACAGAAGATAAATTAAACTAAGTCCAGCGTCAGTATATGGTTATTGAGAAAGTCTAATTGGTGCATACCACAACCCGGCATCGAACCCCACCGTCACGTGTGAGACTCAAGGGGGCTGTCACTAGGTCATGGATGCTCTTATAATAAAGAAAGACACCTTCTAGAAAATTAAATATTTACTTACCTACTATAATTATCCTTAGGATAGGTAAAATAAGAGATATTTTTATTTATTCTATTATATTTTTCATTCACACTGTATTGTACAGTGTGAATGAAAAATATATTATTATATACATAACCACTTTTTTCTTTAATATCATTTGTATTTAATATTATAAAAAATAAACATTTATTGGACACAAAATATAATATATAAAAAAATGTTATTTGCCGTCATGACAACTAACAACACAATGTCATAGTACTCAATCTCACATAACATAAAAACTCAAACACGAAATTTGAAAATTTTGACGTCCCTTCGACGCACTATGTGGACTTTAGGCCATTTTCGTGTCATAAATCTGTAACTTCTTTATTTTTCAAGATATCTCCATGATTTTTTTTATTATACTCTTGAATAAACACACTTTCAAACACACATTTTGATTATACAAATATATTTTTAATTGGTTAAAAAAAACTTAAAAAAGGGAATATTTGATAATCTTTATATTATATGTTATACATTCTACATAAAATAACGAAATTGAATATATTAAACAATATCGCGGCTCCGCCCTTGTAAATACAGTATAGTATTCCCATGGGAACAACACGCAAACAACTTGATACCCATAATATTTGTATTTTATAATAATTACATCGTAATTATTAAGATTCTTATATGTTATTTAATATTTAAAGACATAAATACCAAAAAAGTAACCTACTAAAATTCGCCCAAAAGTTCCACAGCTTCTTCTAGAAGTTCTTGAGTTTTTTTATAAATAGGCTTCCTTAAACTCGATATATAAGGGTCTGAAGTATACAATAGTATATTATATACAGATATAATAGTATATACAGAACGTCTTCATTAGTGGCTATTCTGGAGCATATTTTTGCGTGATGAAGTCTGAACTTTTAATAATCTTTATTTCGTGATTCCTGGGCATCTTCGGAGAGTTGCCCGAGAGCCAATACAGAAAAATGTCGGATAACACTTTCACCGTGAATTAAAACTTTATGCACCGAAGACGGCATGTAATACTACTTATATTTATTAACATAAAGTTGTGTGTTTCTACCACTCGACATAACTTGGAGCAGAATATAAAATCTTTTTATTAGTTCTTCATCTACACCAGTTATTTCTGACGAGCAATGATAATTTTGGAAAAATCTTCGTGCGGGATTTCCATCATTGGAGTTGCCGCTAACTTGCTTAGGTTTATCTATATTTAAACCAAGTTGTTCTCTAAGCCTTCTTTGAACGTAAGCTTTCTTTTTTTTTTTTAATTCTTTTTTTGTTTTCTGTTGTTGTGACAAACCATTTTTCAAAGGCTAGATTGTAAGACATGTAAAATAAGTTCCATGAATCTTATCCAACAATGCAAAGTTGAAAGACCATATTGGTAAGCACTTTCATCAACAGGTTTGTTTTGTACTTTTTCAAAATCGTTAATTTCTGTAGGGTTTGCGCCACAAATAGTACATACAGCACCTGATAAAGTCTCTGTTAAAACCTGAGCCACTTTTCCATCAATCATTGTTAAATATAAAATATGTTTTATTTCAATACCTAGCCCACTTTCGTTGAGTAATGTAGGATTAAGAGTAGTTATTTGATTATTTATTTCATCAACTACACTTTGATTCTTTTCTGGAGTCTCCTTCGAAAATTCTATTAAAATTGGACGATAAAATCTGACTAATGATGGAGCAGGATTTTCCCACAGTGTTTCATTACTATCGGTATCAATGAGTTTGAGAGGCACCACTGATGATATAAATAAATTTGTGTCGGAAATTATGTCACTCTCTTCAGGTAGTACTTGTTTATACTCACTTTGTCCACTTGATCCATCACAACCCCATTTAGAAAATAACTTTAAATGAAATGATCCTGTTTTATAAACGCCATTTATTTATAGAATCCTGGCTGTCGTGTCATCTAAGAGATCTTGCAATTTAATTTTTGCTTGAATGTTAGTTATTTATATGCTAGATTCTGGGGGATAGCAACCTTGCTTAGCTTCCTGGATTGATTTATAATATGGAAATAATAAGCAATTCTTTGCTATCAAGCAATTCCGCATATTCTCATACTGTGCTGTGCTGAGATCTAATTCTATAAAAAGTGTTGAGAGCTTCGTACTTTGAAAAAGCCTTTATTTCTCCAGGTTCATTTAGAATATTACGGCGTATTTCATTCTTTCTTTCTATAGGCAAGGCTCGTAAAACTTCAATGATGAAGGCTTCTTCTGTTTCTCCTTGAGATCTCAACCCTTGAACGTATGAATTCAGTAGAAATTCAAGACCACAAATTTCCAGTAATTCCTTGTTTTTTCGTTTTTTTGTTCGCTCTGCACTATCTTCGTAGGCTTTAGAAGGCCGTCCTCGTTTCTCTGTCGATATAGAAGGCTCAATCTCGCAACTAGGTTCTATACGATTTACAGTGAAATTGTTTTTCAACCATTCGCTATTTTCTCTTAAAAACCGTTCTTTCTTGCGGCCTGATTTAGTTGACGTTTAGAAATCGCAAGTTTCGTTGACGAAACTGACCAACAAAAATTTGTTGCACACTTACGATAAGGTTTGGAATATTTTCATCAGCGACATTGGAAAAACTGTTTTGTAAGAATTCCGTGATAGAAATAACATAATCCCTATCATTATTCAGTAATACGAAACTTAAATCGAGTCTAGTACAGGTAAATTCAGTCATTGTTAGACAAATAATTAGTGAAACTAGTCACAACAATAAATAATAAAATACTATTGTTTATTTCATGATATAACATGAATATATTATACTAAAATATAGTTTGGAGACGTGTGCATATCGTATGCAATTTGGTTTCATAAATTACTATCTACCCCGAAACCTATATGTGGCTGTGAGGTTTGTTATCTTATCAAAAGAAAATTTTCATACATCTTATCAATATACTAACCACAATAAAGTAGACTACTAATAGAACTATGGCTAATTTCAGTAATTGTCGAAACTGTATTTGAAAATCGAAGCGAAGAAAAAACGGCATACTGCAAAATATACGTCTTTAGTGGTGTCATAATGATATATATATATATGTACATATTGATTTAATTTATAATTAAGAAAACATTTCGAGCTTTTTAATATTTTAATAACACTCATAAGTAACTATAAAAAATATTGCATAATAAACAAATGATTTCAGTTGCATTCTAAGAGGAAAAAACATATCTCTTCACATTTTGCCATATTTTCATAATTTTCGCACTGATGCCGCAACAAAAAAATTTACCCAGCAAATTTGCATTAAATTTGCTACAAAATAAAACTAATTACAGAACTTCGGCAAACTTCGATAAACGTCAAAACTCTAATTGAAAATTGAAGATCAGGAAAAACGACATACTATGAGATGTACGTCTCTAGTGGTGTCATATATGAAAAAACCCAATATACAGAGTGACCTGAAATTCGATACATTCCTTTGAAAGACAGAAAGTAGACCTCATTTACAGTAATATTTTTCATGGCATCCCCTATCCGAAAGTTGATATTTACAAAGTTATTGAAATTTCAAAATTTTTTTCTTTATCTTCGACTTTTTGACTTTGACATGACGTATTTTTACGACGTATTAAAATGTGCATTTTTCTTAAAAGAAAATTCTGTTTCATGTCTCATAATGAAAAATTCTCGCTTAGTTTGTCCCTATTTATTCGTTAAAAATAATATTTGACTCATTGACGGTTAAAATACATAAAAAAATCACTAAAAAGACAAACATTTTTAAAAATACGTCATGTCAAAGTCAAAAAGTCGAAAATAAAGAAAAAATTTTTGAAATTTCAATAACTTTGTAAATATCAACTTTCGGATAGGGGATGCCATAAAAAATATTACTGTATTATTAATTCATAATAAAGAATATATTTAAGCTTTTTAAAATGGTGTAACAACTAACACTTATATATTCCTCAAAGGAAAGTCACTATAAAATCAAAATTAAATGTCCACATATTAAGAATATTTTTCAACAAATTTTCATTCAGTGACTTTGAGCGAATTTTTTTTCAAAAATAGGGACGGACACAAGTGTAAATCGTTTATATTTAGGTAGATTGGTCCTTTGTCTACAATTTGAGGTACAATACATGTACCTCTGCCGACTTTTGGAAAAAAGCATTTATGGCACGGCTTTCCTAAGAGTGTCCACATAGTGCGGCGCCGCGCTTCGCAGCTCGGTGCAGCTTGAATTTCCAACTCATTAAAAGCGTATCTTCTTGTGTAGTGAATAAGGTTCAATTTTGAATCGCTGTCTTAAAAATGCCGCGTCGCGTCTCAGTGTAACTAACGCTCAGTTATCAAAAATTGGTTTGCAATTTTTACCCAACTACAGCGAAGCCAAAAGGAAGGGTAAAGATTTTGGCAGTCTATGTATGTCTGTTTGTTCCATCGTAACGTACTGGTCCGAATTTCAATGAATGAGGCGTCAATAGATTCGTAATAATTATAGCCCGGGTAACTTAAAATAAGCTATATAATTGACGTATTCGGGTTATAGTCTATACAGGGTGGTTTCGCCGTCAGTGTCCAAGCTTTCAGGAGTGAATATACTCTTGAATATAAGCAGCAAGCAAAGAAGGAAACAGCTGATTTTTTTTTCAAGTAGGAAAGATGATCCCATAGTAAAAGTTGCTTATATTCAAGAGTTTATTCACTCCTGAAAGTTTGGACACTGACTGAAAAAAAGTTCGTTATTGCCAGACGAAGGTTTGTATGAAAAAAATAAAAAAATGGCTTATATATGGCAATATAACGTTTGCCGACAGCTAGTTTTTTATAAAAATTGTAGTTCTAAGCAACATCGCTTGAATTATATAACATACCTATACATACATAATAATATATACTCGAAATACATAACATACCTATTACCTCCTAGTTACAACACAGCATACCCAGAACTACTAAGTACATCCCCGGCAAGAATTTGTACATTTTTAAAAGCAGCGTAGTCTGCAGACCATTTGGCTTCTGCGGAAAATTGCATTTTAAAATTTTATATTTCGCAAACGGATACTAGACCTTGCGAACTTTAAGTTCTTTTAAAAAGACACCTCACAACATATAATATTATTATAAGCTGATAATATTATGTCGCCCACGACTTCGTATGCGCAAAAGGAAATCCCGCAGGAACCGAACATTTTGACGCAATGAGAAGTTGCATTTGTCCTCTCCCGTGGTATACTCTATATATGTGTTAAATTTCATTAAAATCGGACCTGTAGTTTCGGAGCACACTCAATGCAAACAAATTTATTTATTATATTCGTATTAGTATATAGATTATTTCTTTGTTTTATATCACTAAAACGGAAAACGAGCAGATAAAAGTGGACACGACTGCAATAATATTTCGCGGTCGTCAGGCATCGTGTGAATTTTATTTAACGTTGATATTCCGTGTGGCAGTGGTGTTAATCCGCTCGGACCGGTGCGTACCGCAGTATGGCCCTTACACGTAAATAGCATACGAATGTTACTACTAATACCGCCTTCAGTGGGGTTAGCAGGAAGAATTGACAACTACTTATTCGTAAAGTTATCGAAAGAGATTCGTATGAAAATGATGACGGTGCCCATACAATTAGCATTCGATTACATCACGAATCCTACTCCTATTATAAATGTGAAAGTTTCTGAGGATGGATGGATGTTTGTTACACTTTCACGCAGAAACAACTCAACGGATTTTGATGAAATTCGGTATGGTAGTAGTTTGAGCTCTGGATTAACATGAGCTACTTTTTGTTCCGAAAAAGTACAGTGTTCCCGCGGGATACTGTATTTACGCAGGCGGAGCCGTGGGTAAAAGCTAGTATTTAATATAAGTTGCGAGATAACTGACAACTTATTTGAGCTGATTGAAACAAATCTGAACTTACCTACCTGTTACCAACTCGTATCTCAAAGGCGAATAGTTTTCCTAAGTCGAGGCATAAATAAAAAAGTTAGTAATACAATTTATCGGGCACAAAGCCTCGGATAGACGATCCGTCTTAGGTCTTACCTGCGTGCAGGACGCAGTATTCGTTTACATAGTAGGTGTATTGTTATTTTGTGCTAGTACTATTTAACTAGCTGCTAGTGCCTGCTATACGATAATGACGTGGAAAAGACGTTTTGGCACGAATGAGCCAGTTCAGCCAGAGTGTTCCTCAAAATGATATAACGATTCGTGAAAAACGCTTGGAAGTTAGCGAAAATCCCGTAGGCAAAAGGCGAGGTAGAGATTTGAAAGGTCCACAAAAATCGTCCGGTAACACACTTGCAACTCTTCTAGTGTTACGAGAGTCCATGGTAGTTATCGTTTACAATTAAGCTACATTATTTTCCGGCCTGATTCCAAATAAATTGTGGTAACTTTTTGTTTAATAATTGTCTAGCATGCGAAAATAATTGAAAAAAAAACCAAAACAAACAAAGTCTGTGGGAATAACGGAAGCCCCAAAGGGAGATCTCCGACCGAGCGAGGTGCTGTGCGCGGTCGGGCCGAAACCCGCTTCTAGTAATTTCATATGTTGTTTAAATATAGCGCCGAGCTGTGAAAACTTCGATAGTGCTAATTGGTCCGCCACAAGTCCTTTGATACACAGGAAGGCCGTTAAAAAAAGTGGTGCTACAAGCACAGATTAATAACTAATTACTACGTAACTATTTCTTAAACTGTGGATTGTGTGGATGGATGTAGGTCCGGAGAAAATTCCGAGTGCTGAATATAGAAATCTGTGCTGATACAATAGATCCGAAAAACGAAGTGTCGAGTATCGTTGTCACATTTAAGATTGCCATTTGACTCGACACTCGTGTGTACGATCTTCAGCTGTATTCTATTAGCGCATTTTCAATGCCCTGAATTTTTCCGGCCTTTCGGATTCCGGATAATATAGTCCCAGCCCAGGGGTGCCACTTTTAGTATCGAGTATGGTACCCTAAAAATAATGGGATGTATCCGATAGAAATAATGCGACACTCCGGCAGCACGGAGCGTGTGACCCGGTCATAAAAAACTTTTCACTCAATACTTGAAGACAAGGTTTTCCTTGGTTGCGAATGTGTTCGATGAAATTATATGAAAATATTGTCTTTGGATTTCGGGTATAGATTCCGGATTGCAGGGTAAATCCGCTGTGAAGTTTGTTTGTTGTTTGTATCTTGGGTAAAGAAAATAATCCAACCGCTGAATTCTCAAAGCCTTCCTAAAGTTAGGGGTTCCTTAGTCAAGGCCACTGGTAGAGTTAAATTCACATCATATTAATATGACTTAGGTGCCTCTTTATGAAGTGTTTGAGAAACAGAGTCGATATTTGTACGAAGTAAAATAAAGTCGTGGTATAAGTATTAATCATCATCATTATTATATTAATACGCCAAGCAAAAACTTTTAGTACACTTTTACGAGAATTGTGCGAACGGAGTATGAAATTTGGCATAGTTAAAGTTTATGTGGAGGAAGGTGTGCAGAAAGCTAATATATATTTTTAATAATGCTTAGAAATATATGAAAGTAATAATAATAACAACAACACACACTGCCTCAGGTTATTAACACACACTACCGTGCGTTTGATAGATACAATTTTGTTACACGTTGTCAATCCGTCACAACATTTACCTTTTTTTTTGTATTTAAGTGGCAAAAGAGCCGTTAAAATGTTCAATCTTAAATATACTATATGAATTAAAAACAAAATTAAATCATTTAAGTAGCCCCCGAAATGTCAAGCAGTGAGCGAGCTGATGATGATGAATTATAGCTTGGAACACTCTCATCACGTCAGCTTCCAAACAAAAATACCACATCTTAATCGGACCATTCGTATAGGAGCTACGACGCCACGGACAGACATACACGTGAAATATAATATAACACCTCTCTTTTTGCGTCGGAGGGTAAATTATGGGCGAACTTCGACCACAGGCTAATAATTTTATTTTTATGTTATAATTTATCAATCTGACTTTCCTCGGTAGGTGCAACTTGCATCAGATGTTGGATTTATCTGGACGCACGGGTAGTGCCACCGCCAGTTCGAGCGAAAATGCTCTCTATTTCTTAAGGTTAGCAACAGAAATAAAAAGGAAACATCGAACTCACAACATTCTCACTTTATTTTTTAATCGAACTTTTCCTGAAATCTTTATGGAACAAAGGTGTTTTTTCTAATAAATTATTCCGAATGCCTTGCTATAAAATCCCAACTTTACGTAGTGCAGGTGAAGTAAAAACGTGTTGGAAAGTGTTGATATTTCTCGAGTATTAGTATTTTCGATACGTCTGTACATTGTTGTTGGACGTGTTCAATGCTCGTAGGATTATTAGGGTCAGCTCACTCCGAGGCGTGACCTCCCGCGTCGCTGCATTTTTAAAATAGCGATACAAAATTAAACTTTGTTCACTACGCTAGAAGATACACGTTTCGTTGCGGCAGTCGTGAAATGATATATAACTGGTGTAGACTGTATTTGGGACTTGAGAATTACGCTAATAATTTCACTTTTACAATAATTATATTATTTTTACATTATCCACAAAGATTTCAAAACTAAGGACGTACATTGGACAGAACAAATCTTTATACAAGAAAAAGTTACGCCATCACGATTTCATCACACCTCAAATGTCGGCCATCTTGATTCCAGCATACTTCAATATATGTCAAAATGGCCGCCAACAAGACCAAAAGTGGAGTCATTTAAGTGGGGACAGTTTTTGCCTCGACATGCCTTTCTCTATGTCTATGATTATCTTTTTACTCTGTTCAATCTAATTATTTTATCTTTTTGGAAACAAAAGACAATTGTTCATTATAATGGTTACGAATTTAAATTAAACTTATTTTAAATAAATAGTCAGTGCAGTCCATGAGTCATGTCAGTCGATTCAGTAAAGTGGTAGAAGCTTTACTGAAAGTTCCTAAGGAGTTTTGGAGGGAACACAAAATAGCACGTTCTTAGAAGTTGTTCCACTTGCCCACACTTGTGCGCGTTAACGAATATTTAATGGTTAATATTCTACCAATATCACACATTAAGAACCGAAATAACACAAATGTATGAACGAAATACAAACACCACAACGTCACCCATTGAATTCCCCGACAAAACTCCCAACTGTCAAAGTTACGCTATCACGTCACGATCCAATTTCCACTGTCAATTTTAATCAATAGGGCTTTCCAAATAAAAAAAATCTCTGGAATATTTATGAACATATTTTGACAGGTCGGCCGTTCGCAGTTTAACTTTATTGTGTTGCATTATGGTAGATATCGTTGGTTGTGTGAAGTTTTTAAAAGCGACAATTACTTTGGGCATAGTAACAAAAACTGAACGGCTCTGAAAAATAAAAAAAAAATTCGTTGGAAGACGGAATAACACCGTATAATTACGTCTGTGTTGTACGTTTTCACAATTTTTACATACAAGTTACATCTTTTGAGGTACCTACAGAAAGCTTGAGTTATGAAATGCGGCGAATCACACGCAATAAGATTTCGAAGATTTTTGTGGTACATATTGGGTGCAAATGAGCAACTGGTTCGCCAGATGGGAAGTGATTATCATTACCCACGGACCCCATGGTCAATAGCAATACCAAGGGTTTTAAATGCGTTGCTGGCCTTAACATTTGACTTGACTTAGCGTCAGTTTACAACGAAACACGACTTGTCGTGTCACGGCATTTCTAAGATAGCTATTCAAATTTGAATTTTATTCACTGCACCAGAAGGTACGCGTTGCGTAGCGCGGTGCATCTCGACATTCGAACTCTTGCAATGAAGCATGTATCTTAGTGTGTAGTGGATAAAGTTCAATTTTGAATGACTTTCTTATAAATTTTGCGCTATTCTGCGCGGAGGACACCTTCAACGCCGGTGCGACTCACGGCCGTGCGAGAGTGTCCATGCGTAGTGAGATAATTTAAATTTAATATCAGTGTCACATGTTTAAATTTTTCTGAATGTTTAAGTATATTTTGCATTCATTTTTTATTGCTGACCATTTTTTGGTCCAAAATAATTCTAAAAGGGACATTAACTGATAAAATATTTACTAGAGATTGTCTGACATTGTAAGGAAATGTTTATTGTTTATATTATACTAGCTTTTGCCCGCGGCTTCGCCCGCGTGGAATAGTGTTCTTGGAGAAAAAACTTCTTCAGCTGGGAGGCCGGTAGCGCCGCGCATTGTACCATGTCCCTGCACTTTTAAATCTGTAACATCTTGGACAATATTTATTTAAATTACACGATGTAAAGGGCCATATTGATCTATATTAAATGCACAATGTATTCAAGGTACTTAATTGGATAAGGAGTAATGCTGTAGGTATTGCTAAAAATCGCTCCGTAAATAAACCTTTCTTTCTAGTAAAAAGTAAAGGATAGAAAATGGTTATTGTGGGTTATCCCTAAGAGATAGACATATACCATCGCGGACTTTTTGTAGACCTTTTTAAGGCGTACGATACAGATAGATCAAAGAACATTATTTTGATCTATCTTGTAGAGTTCAGCCAGCTTTTTTCAATGTAAGCGCAAAAATTGAACCGAATTCTAAAGTAAAAATGCACAAAAAACATTGGCTAAAATTAATAATTTCTACCAGCCCGAACAACATCCTGATAAAACAATATTTAAAATAGAACTCACGTTCAAGTTGGCTGGTACCGACTTCAAAATTATGAAGATTGAGTAGAGAAATAGTTAAAATTTTAGCCAAATTCAAAAGGGGAATTATTTAGAAAATTATTTTATTTCATACTTTTTTGTGCATTTCCACTTTGGAAGTCTGTTTAATTTTTTGTTTAAAAATAATAATTTTTCCCTTTTTAGTAATATTTGTTGAAATATGTAATAATAATACATTTTAAGAATGTTTAAAATAAACGATCGAATATATAATTCAATACGCGCCAAGCTTCCATTAGGTATTGTATATAAGATGATGATTATGATAATGATTACTGTAAGTTGCATATATATGCACGTAATGGCGAAATTTCCAAACGCGTCTCTTTAAAAACTAAAGAGTCCTCTTCAGTACTTTTGGATCCAGGGTATACCTTGGTACAAAATCTTACTTTTTGGTAGCATATGCTTGGGTTGCTTCAGAATAAGTGAAAATCACTATATTGTGTGTCCATATTAATTTTGAGGAGTTCCCTCGATTCCTCATGGATCCAATCATCAGGTCACCACTTTAGTGAAAACGGGAGCAACTTCGGATTATACCTTTTACATTAATTACAACGAGTTATCGCTGTATATATATACAGCCGAACGTATAACCGCCTCCTTTGTTGGAAGTCGGTAAAAAAATGTGTTTAATTACGACATTAGAAACCTCTAAAATTACCAGAGTTTCTCTACAATATTATGTACACATATAAACCTTCCTCTTAAATCCATCTATGTGTTAATAAAACCTGCATCAAAATCCGTTGCGTACTTTCAAAGATCTAAGCATACATAGGGACGGACAGAAAAAGCGACTTTGTTTTATAGTATGCAGTGGTGTAACTTTTCTGTAAATTAAATTTTTTTACGTAATATTGTTGCTCAATGTTGGGTTAAATATTTCATTCTGATAAGCGTCAGTTCACACCGAGACGCTGGCGCTAAACGTTGGTAAAAATATTTAATTTGAACAAATTTATGTGTCATCGTATTTCTTCATTGCACGATAATTAATTTGTGACATTTAAATATTTAGCATTATAGTGCATTATTGTATCATTGTCTACGCATAGATTAAATGGGATCTGAAATTCTGAACGGAGTATAGTAATGATTCAGAAGAAATTAGTAAAGTGCGGTCGCGGACCACTTTGAAAGTTGTACATTGTCGTCGCGTTTACACAGGTACGCAAAAGATAGCAATATATTCGTGCGCGAGTGAAAGAGACAAGTAGCGATGAGTCAATGTATGGAATTCTACGTGCTCCGCGACCGCACTCTAGTATTGATGATTAGAATTTAAAGCAGTAGTACATGCATGTAACAATAAAATATCTCAGTTAATTTGTTTGTTTTCATTTCCAAATACCTCAAACTAGAATCCAATTTATCCGAATTAATGATTTTAATAATTGAACAAGAATAAACATAATTAAGTCGCGCCAATAAATAGCTTGGGGTATGGGGTAGAGCTGTAGCAAACCGGATGTATTCGGTACTGGGTAACGGGTACTTACGTAGTACTGACTTAGTACGTTACTCGCATTTTTCGTTGTATGGGTACCGACACTGTTTCAGTTCACACAATATGTAGCGTTGATAGTAACCCCTTAACAATTGCGGCACTCTAGGTTCAATTTCATTCTAAAGAAAAATATTTTCTTTGCTGTCTTAAATTTGTTTAAAATATGTTTTTATTTTATTATTATTTTTTAATTTCATTTTAAAAGCAAAATATTTTTGTTGTTTTAATTATGTTTAAAACATGTGTCATTTGATTTTTTTATGTTTAATTTAATTCTAAGCAAAACTATTTTTATGTTGATTTATCGTTAATTTAAACATTATCGTCAATAAATGATTTTCGACACCTGTTTGTTATTTTTTTCATTATAATTCATGCATTCTATTATGCATGACTGCGATGTAATTGTAATATAACATAAGCTCACGGTTAAAATTTTCAAAATCCAACCCCTTAAACTAGGGGATGAAGATTTTTTCTCTAAAGGTCTGAAAATTGTTGTAGGGATCCGTGAAGTGAAATCCAAGTAGAGTTTGTGAAGTTAGGCTTGTAGAGAGTTAAGGCGTGTAGAGTTAGAAGTTTGGTAGAGTCAGAAGCATGGTATTACATGAGCTCTGATAGCTTTGTGACAGTGCCAGTCATATGGTATCGTCTTGGCATTACTTTACATGGAAATGTTTTTGGTGGGATCATGCTATACGCGTACGCAATACGGCTTGATTCGTTGCTCTAACATAACATAGCATGTTATGAGGTATCAGAAGTAACGAGTTACGTAACGATACTATAGTAACGAGTAGTAATTGTTTCAGTAACGAATACATACGGATACGTTTTCATTCGTTACTTTTACACCCCTAGTATGGGGTACACAACAAGTGACGATGGGGAATGGGGTATGTAATAGATTGGTTTACAAGTGACGAATGAACACAGACGTGTACAGGATGGGGTACACTGTGCCGACTTTGAGTTTTACTTTTTTTTTTCAACATGACCTAAAAGATTTTTGGAGACTGCTATTTTTGTGTTATGCAACTAAAAAACACTTTAAGTGACTAACACGTATTTATTTGTACTACAGTCTCTATAGAGGTCGCTCTGCCGTCGAATCTTGCCCATAATAATCGCCTTCAACCTGAATTTGACATCCATCAAGGATTTTTATAATATAGAATGTCAAATCTAAAACTACTCTAGTTAGAAAGAGCATTTTTGGCGACAACTAAAGTATATAATAAACTAGCTGTCCCGACACACGTTGTTCTATCGCACCTATTACTATAGTGGTAATATTTTCCCTGCAATTTTTCCAATATTTCTCACCGTTTAAATTTCAAGACCAAAATTTGCCAAATCGGTCCAGCCGGTCTGAAGTTTTAGCGAGACATTGGAATTGCAATCCATTTTTATTATATATATTATAACATAAGATTTTCTATTACTTTCTAATTTGGCCTCCGGTAACCTCACTCACTCGGCAAAACACAACGCAAGCATTATTTCACGCCAGTTTTCGGTGTGGTCGTGGTATTTATCAGGCCGAGCCGGCCCATTCGTGCCGATACTCCCACAGTTTTTATCTAATTCTCTTGCATGTTATAACCACGTGTTTGTCTATTTCACTGTCGCGTTGTCAAAAAATATCTCTCAATTATTCCATTCGACCTCACAATAAAAATCCATACAAAACAATTTTTCTACCGAACTAAAGCATACAATTTAGTATACGAAATACTATCGCAGAATCAACATAAAACTACTTGTTCAACTTTAAGCTCTATTCCTAGGATATAGGGTTCATTATTGCGCGGTGATCAAAATCATTGTCCACCCAAGATAAAAGCTAAATTTGCATAGAAATAAACAAGGGTTGATTTCGGACGATTTATTATTTGTTTAAACGCGGTACGGAAAAATCCGTACTAAATACTTGTTGCTCGCTACATACATACATACATCGCTAAAATACGAGTATACTGTCACCACAGATTAAAGAAAGAGGGACAGATAAACAGCTACATAGTTAGCTTTCGAATTGATTGCGCTACTACATGCATACGGTGTATCCACGATTGTGTGGAAAACTTGTGGACCGTTGAAGGGGACATCAAAGTTTTCAAATTTGGATTGTTCTATGAAAGCTGTTTCTCTGTACGTAAGTATATATATTTTCTACTCTGTGCTGTTACTGTCTTTGAGTAAAAAAAACATTACGCGTACCTACACGTGGCAGTCATCTGTGTATTGTAATTTAAAAAAGTTGTTACGTTGGAAGTATAAGTAGCTTCCGATTGGTGGCGTTATATAAAAAAAATGTGTCGTGAAGCGTGACGGCGACGTGACGCGACCTTGAAATTGCATCCTCAACGCCGCTTAAGCAGTTGCACTTCACAAAATTTGTTGAACTACTGATTGCTGACTAAACCTGCACGGTTTTCTACAAAGCGGCAATTAAACGAGGACGATCCAACTGATATTTACTTTCCCTGAACAAATATAGTGCTGTTTCTAAAAACGTTTCAATATCATTATGATTATAACGTTTCTAAAGAAAGGGTTTGGACAAGTGAATTTTACGTACGATACGTCAGCCGATCGTATGTAGATATTTTCAACAAAGAACATAATATTATATTACTAACGTCAAGAATCGTCATCCCACCGATTTACATGAATGACAGCTCGCGGCTGTGTGTGCTTGGCTGGGCGAATGCGGAGGCGGGCGGGGCGGGAGTTTTCTCTAGCCTGGACTTTCGTTCACGGGGCTGGTCGCTGGTCGTTTCGTGCTTTGACATAATTGATAGTATAATTTCATATTAATTGATTGTGTCCGACGTTTAGAATAATTTCGGTGTCAACCGTAGGCTTACGTCAACATGGCTGACATTAGCCGGTGCTCGAGCTGTCATTTGTAGAGAGTGTCGCTCCTGTGTTTTCAGTCCCTTTCTTCGTGTAAGCGCATTATGTAATTTAAACTGTCAAATTACGAGTTCGACTGTCAACAGCTGTCAGTCACAAAGTCGTGAGAGGAACTCTGAACAGTCATTCACAATAGAAGTTGTTACACGTGACTTGAGCTAAAGGTAGGAAGAAATGTTTAAATAACCGGCCAAGTTCGAGTCGGAATCGCGCTCGAAGGGTGCCGGACAAAACAGCAGGAAAACAAACCAGTTTGTTGTATGGGAGCGTCATTTAAATATTTATTTTATTCTGTTTTTAGTATTAGCGGCAACAGAATTTATACATCATCTGTGAAAATTTCAACTGTCTAACTATCACGGTACATGAGATATAGCCTGGTGAAAGACAGACGGACAAACGAACACATGGACGGACAGCGGAGTTTTAGTCCGTACCCAAAGGGTCCCGTTTTTACTCTTTGGGACTTTACCCTTTGACAGACAAACAGGCAGACAGACGGACCGGCGGACATACGAACAACTAAGAGAGGGTTCTGTTTTTTTCTCTTGAGATGTGCCTCAACGGAACCCTAAAAATGGTATGTAGCTATGCCATGGATACGTGGAATATTATACGTGAATACATTAACCACGTTCCGCGTTATCATCCCTTACGTAGCACAGGGTAAAAAAAAACTTAATAACCGAGGAACAGCTTTCATAGAACGATCCAACTTTTGTCAGAGTTGTCACAGAAGATGAGGGTCAATTAAAGTCTAGCGTCAGTATACGATTATTGAGAAAGTCTAATTATTGGTTGGGACACACCACCACCCGGCATCGAACCTGAACCATCATGTAACTCAAGGAAATTAAATATTATATTCCTTTAATTATCCTTAAGATAGGTAAAAAACGCGATATTTTTATTTATTCTAATAAGATTAATGCACGTAGAGCAATTTTTTGTTTAATATCATAATGTGTAACTATTATAAAGTTTAAACATTGAATAAATGCTAATATAAATGATCAAAATTTTGACGTCCCCTTCGACAGTCTACGAATTTAGCGGATTTTACTATCGCCGCATACTAGATAGGAGATTCGTTGACACACCGTATGCTTGTAGTAGTGCAAACAAAACTAGAGCCAACTATGTAGCTGTTTATCTGGTCCTCTTTCTTTAATCTGCGTGTGTGCCTTCATTTAGTAGCAGCTACTATAAGTAAGAACTAAGTTTAAAATCTCAGCCGTATAAGTTATATTAGTTAGTATTAAGTTGTAGGCGTTAACGTTAGCTTGGCTCGACAAAGGCATCTTGTAATCTCTGCATACTGTTGGCTGAATGTCATCAACTTGCATTAGAACAGAGTCTTACGTTATATCCTCTTTACTTTAATATTACGTATAATAATGATTATAATCTAGAAGTCGCCCTGTGGTCGAAATTCACCCACAATTGATATGTTTAAGTTCGAACTTTAAAAAGCGTTCTTTTGCCTCTTTGATAGAAAATATAAAAAAAAATGTAAATGTTGTGACAGATTGATAAACGTCAACGTGTAACAAAATAGCAGGAGTTTTGCCGGGGAGTACAATGGGTGACACTGTGGAATTTGTAACATTACATAAATTTGTGTTATCTCGGTTCTTAATGTGTAACATTGGTAGAATATTAACCATTAAATATTCGTTAACGTGCACAAGTGTGGGCAAGTGGTACAACTTCTGAAAACATGCTATTTTGTGTTTCCCGCCAAAACTCCCTAGGAACTTTCAGTAAAGCGTCTACCACTCTACAGAATCGACTGACATGACTCATTGACTGTACTGACTATATATTTGGACTTTGACTAGACTTTAGAATTGACGATTTAGGAATACAGTGTTGAAAATTGAAACGAAAGTTCTATTTCCCGTCTTTTTTACTTGACACTGGCAAATGGTTTAAGATAAGCCGACGCCATATATATATATAAAAAAAAAAAAAAAAAAAATAGCATCTATCAAACACACGGCAGCGTGTTTTAATAATCTGAAGTGGTGTGTTGTTGTTATTTTTATTAATTATATTAGGTGTGTACATTTTTCTAAGCATTATTTAATAAATAATTAAGCTTTCGCACACCTACCTGCACATAAACTTTGCACAATTCTCGTAAAACTATACTGAAAGTTTTCACTTCACTTGTTAATATTGAATTATTATAATTTTAATTATTTATTAAAAATTAATATGTCATTGCAGTATGTAATACAATGTTACCATAATGCACGGTGAATAATTGTCATTTTAATTATTAGCATAATAAAAACTTGAGAGGTGTCAAGGGACACCCGGATGGAACGAAGTTCCTTTCGATTAATTAGTGAAGGAATTGTAATATTTTTTTTTATGTTGTAATAATCTTTTTTTTATTATTAACAAATATAATGTAATATAAACTTAATCAGTAGGCTCAATTTTAGTAATAATTGAGAGAGAGAGAGACAGAGAAACACGCGCACGCCGCACGGCTTACAACTATAGCAAAAAGTGTCGTTACAGTCTTAATTTTTTCCGTCTAGCCCCCTTTCGCAACGCGCGATAAGGAACTTCGTTCCAATAATGTACCTACTATTGTCATTTGTTTACAAAAAAAGATTTGAATAGTAAAAGTTTCTTCAAAGTAACCCATTACCCAGTGTAAGGAATAAAAGCGCGTGTGCGTAACGTATTTATTCGCCCTACGTTCGCAGTAGGCATACATCGGTTACTCCACGACGTGAATTCCTCCGTGAGATATTTGCGTATCATCCGAGAGATTAACCGTCATCATCATCATCTCCGCTTACTTCTTTGACCCTTGACCTAGTGGTAAAAAAATATGTAATTATGGTCATGGGTCGTGGAGACCTCGCAACTTTTTATTGATACTAACTGTCCCGACACACGTTGTTCCGTCTTAACTGTGTTCAATCGTCATTTTTAGAATTTTCCTCACAATTTTTCCTATATTTCTCACCGTTTAAACGTTCAGGAAAGGCTTAAACCTCTCCTGAAGTTTCGCTATTATTTCAAGATGAAAATTACCCAAATCGGTCCAGCCATTCTCGAGTTTTAGCGAGACAGGTTTTGCAATTCATTTTTTTTTAAAGAGTCTGAAGGTATGCTGGTAATTTGTAGAAATAAATTGAAAATCTATGGTGGTTTTATTTACTTATTTTGATAATAAACTTTGATTTGATGCAACCTACATTATTACGGTTACGAGAAAATCTATCCTTGAAAATTATAACTCCTTCAAGATGGCAGCAAATTCTTCTCAGCTTTCCTGTATTTTCATGTCTTAACTTCTATCCAAAATAATATATCGGTGGTGAAAATGTTCCACGAACGTGGTCCACGGAATTGTTCCACCAATACGGTCCACCGAAGCGTCGCAAATTACGTCGAGGTGGTCTGCGAACAATCGCCCGCCTGTTTCAAACTTGTGGAACACAAACCTACGATTTGGAAACATACGGGTGGAGATTTTTACGAATACCGCTTAGTTATTTTAACATCTGGGACTGCATTGAATGGCGATATAATTATCGTTTGTAACGCATCGTTTTGTGTAAAAATTGTGACAAATATCAAAAATTTGAGAATTATAATAATAATTAAGTATCTAATAATAAAATATACTTAAAACTAAAAATTGTGGTCTATTATAAATCTCAAAACTATGCATCTCATTTGTTGTGATAGATGCAATTTTTAACCCCAGTCGCAAAAAGAGGGGTGTTATAAGTTTGACGTGTCTGTCTGTCTATCTGTCTGTCTGTGTGTCTGACAGTGGCATTGTAGCTTCCAAAGGGATAAACCGATTTTGATTTAGTTTTTTTTAAGCTAACATGATCAAGAATTTTCTTAGCTATATATCATCAGCTCTCGAGAATTCGGGGGTTACTTAAAATTTTAAATAATGTTTATTTTACACCACAATGTGTAATGATTTGCTGATGATCACAATAATATAAGTATTACTCAAGTTTAGTAAAAAAAAAAAGAAGTTCCCAATATACATTACACAAACACCAATCCCTAACGACGTCAACATACAAAATACTCACCCGTGTTTTCCGATATTACAACCTTCCGGGCGACATTCCCCGCATTTTCTGGTCCAGATTGACACGGCCAAACAGTCGCTTTAATCTTGGCAATAAATTTCTTTTATCTCAAGACGTTTTCCCCAAAAAAAGGGAGCTTGTTTTGCGATTAGCCGAATATGAAATGCCTTCCGAGCAATGGAGTTTGGATGTTTTTAATGTCTCTTTGTGCTTGAGGGAATATGATTTATTTTGCTTTTACGATTTTTCTTGCCTTTTTTAAGTATTTATTCTAACTCTCTAAATTTCTCTGATCTAGTGCGTTCCCGGGCCGTTGTGTTCGAATGAGACTTTTCAATTACTTTGAAAAATTGTTATAATGACATTGAAGTGACCGATACATTATAGTCGTAATAGCCGAAAGTCGTAAAACCAATATAAAAAAATCTTTTTGTATCTTGACAGCTGTCCACTAAGCAGCGTCGTTATATCCGGTTTGAATTTATGTATATAATGTCGTTATAAAAGGTTTTAACTGTAAATGAAAGAGAAAAGACGCTCAAACTGTGAAAGAAAACATCATGAGGAAACCTGCGTGTCTGAGAACATTAATGATATTAGAAGACAAGGCAAGTCTGCAAGCCTACTTTTTTTTTTGATCTCGCAGGGGAAAGGTCATTACGTCTTCCCCGGGGATGGGTGTCCCGGAGATATTTGGGACTCCCGGCGCTGTCGCCGGTACTTTACCCAGTAAAACCACCTGGGGATTGCCGCCAGCCACTATGTAGGGGAGTGTCCCGGATCTGTCTAAGACAGGACACCCCCCACGACCGGCCAGTATATCTCATGAGGGGCCGGACTTCCAACTAAAATAGGAGACGCTCCGAGAAAAGTCTGCCAGCCTGCAGTAGTACCCTACTTAGGAGACTTCAGCTTAGCCCTCATCACATTCAGGAGAAACCCGGCGTCCAAACCTGCAACTTTTTTCCTTCCTAACATCTAGGTATACTGGGTGATTTTTATTTCGTTTCAAGAGGAACAGGGCATAATAGGCACATGAAATATACACACACATTGGCATACTTTTTTTTTTTCTTTTTCTAACTTGGTAAAAATTTGTTTTACAACACCGCACTTATAATTTAAAATCAATATTATTACCTAATTTATACATTTAAAAAAGTACTTCAGATAAAAATAATGGAAATAATCGTCACCCTTGACTCCTGTTAACCCCAATGACGTTGTGTGATAGTAGCGTATAGAGGCGCGCGGCGCGTGAGGCGACGCTTCGTCACCTCCACAGTAGGGTGGAGGTGACGAAGCGTCGCCTCACGCCACGCCTCCACACTTTTAAATACTTGAGCTTTAATACGAATCTATATTCTATTTTTGATGTAAAACATGTTTCTCTCGAAACTGAATAACAAATTAGCCAGCATATGTCTCGCACGACATTTGTAATCATTTTAAATCCAAATCCAGAATTTAATAAAGAACGCAAGTAAATCCTCGTGGAGATACCACAATATCTCAGACGTTTTCGATTTAGACTAACATAGATCTAGATGCTATCTAAGAGATGGGTTTTCGTAAATATATTGAAAGTCATTTGGAATTTTATTACCCTGTACAAACATTAATTTAGGCACCAAATTGCATAAATATGTAGATTTATTTGACGACCTTTTTAGATTATATGTATTTATTGACGACCTCTGTGGCTCAGTGGTTGGGCGTGTTGATGTTCGCGGGTCCGAATCCCGCTGAAGGAACAAAAAGTTTTTCCGTGTTCCTGGGACATCGATGTGTATTAAATATGTATACTCGTAATATATTTTATTAATTTTATATTTTACAACTAATTACTTGGCTCTATCCAAATAATAAACTAAAAATTAATACTAAAAAAAAGAAGACATCTATAAAAATTATCTTATGACTTGTGTACCTATAATATAAAAGATTTAAATATATTTCTGTTGTCCGGTACCCCGTAACACAAGTTCTTCGAGAACTTACCAGGTGGTACCCTGGTAAGTTCTCGAAGAACTTGTGAAACTCGAAGATTAACGTGGTGTGAAGCGTCTATAGATATTATTATTTATACAAAATACCGGCACTTGTAATTCCGGGCGTCGGTAATCAGGTTATCCGTCGCTCGTTTGTCGGTCTTGTTAAATGTATACTCTAAAACAATTATTATTTTTTTGCTGCTATACCATAATTGTCGGCTACGCGACGCGACGGAGATATATTATGTCTCCCAGCTGTCGATAAAAATACTTCGCGTTGAACGATTTATATGAAGGAGAAAATTTTGACAGGGGCACCGCGACATACCTCTCGCGTCGCTTTGCGTCTTCGGTAATTTTACTAGTCTAGTTGGATGAAGAAAGCTTATCCCGTCGATGCTGATGAATGTATAATGACTTGATAGGATAACATAAGGGTCTAAAAGACCAGTAATATTACGTAGGGGTCTGAAAGACCCGTGTTGTACAGAGTCATAAAGAATTGATTTATCTAAGGCTCGATAGTTAAGGGGCACAAGTGACCCACTTGAGGGTTATGGGAAATTGAAAATTTGATTTATCGAAAATGTAAACACGTAATCTCTATGTTTAAATGTGTTTAAAAATGTATTTTGCTGGTTTTAGAGATATAATAATGCTTTAAATATTTATATAAAAATAAACTAAATTGAAAGTCTTAAGTAAATCCCGAATTGTTAAGCAGTGAGCGAGCTGATGATGACGAATTATAGCTTAGAACACTCGCGATCATGTCAGCTTTCAAACAAACAAAACTAGATCATAATCGGCTCATATGTCTGGGAGCTACGACGTACAGACATACAGACAGACACGTCAAACTTATAACAACCGTCTGCTTTCGTCGGGGGTTAAAAATTAAACGATTGATTAAAGTAATCAGCCGTTTAAAAATTGTTTATGAATAAAGGGGTCAATTTAAAAATACTTACTTACTACTTTGTATTGGAGACAGCGAAAGTATAACTTACTAGCTTTTTGACCGCGTGAATAAAGCATCCCCAGGGATCAGTGTACTTTTTGGGGATAAAAATTAGCCTACATGTTAATCCAGAGCTCAAATTACTACCTTACTAAATTGCATCGAAATCCGTAATGTAGTTTTTGCGTGAAAGAGTAACAAACATCCATCCATGCATCCATCCTCACAAAATTTCACATTTATAATATTAGTAGGATATCAGCTCGTTCACATTTAGCATACACAATACATGTACCATCAGTCGAACTGTTAGCCCGTTTGAATAAGTATTACTACCGTTTCACAGATGAATCGGCTACAAACATGCATCGTGATGTTTTGACAAATATAATGCACCATCAGGCGAACTGTTAGCCCGTTTGAAGAAATATTACTACCGTTTCACAGAAGAATTGTCTACAAACATGCATCGTGATGTTTTGACAAATATAATAATATCTATGGACGTTTCACACCACGTCAATCTGGACCTGTCCTAAGTGTCCCAAGAACTTGTGTTACGGTAACCAGATAACGGGAAGTATATTGAATACTTTTATACTATACCTACATATATTTTAGATTTTTATTATATTATACACAAATATTTAATACACGACTATGACCCAGGAACACAGAAATATTCTTTCTTTGTTCCCTCGGCGGGACTCGAACCCTCGACCACCGGCTTGAGCGCCAACACACTAACTACTGAGCCACAGAGGACGACAAATTCCATAAACCTTCCAAATTTACTGTGTTTAACACTTGGATTATGTTCTCTCATGTTAAATTTCCCGAAGAATTCCCGGGTTGGACCCTTTTGCGGTGGAGAAGGGTTATTGACTTAATTGGTTTCGTTACATTTCATAAATGGTTTGCTAATATTTTAAGCAGTACCTGGGAAACCGAGCTTTGCTCGGAGCTCTAGTACATTGAAAAAGATTGAAAAGAAAGAAAGTCGATTGAAGAATCACAAAAATATTTTACCGGGGTTGGAACCCACCATATTTCGAATTTCCGAACAACGCAAAAATTAACCAAACTGCCAATCGGACAGTCCGATTTTCGATTATATACGTCGAAATTATTGATATTATATTGTTGCACGACGAAGGAAAAGACATAATATGTAACTTAAAAATGCGCAGCCTTCTGGTAACAAGACCTAGCTAGATAGATTTTTCTCCCCTAAAACTCCCTGCAAACTAAATTTCATGGAAATGTCTACAGCCGTTTTCGAGATTCCGATTATATATTAGGTCATTACATATGAAATTGGCGTTTTGTAAAGGAGGAACATAAAGTCGATTTTTTCTAAACATAATATATTTATTTAATCAAAGTATATACCATTGCTATCTATGCATTTTTGCCATCTCATAATTTGCCATTTCATTGATTTCTTTACTAAAAAACCATTCGGACAGGAATCAATAAAATCTTCGAAGGCGCTTTAGACTGCCCAATCAGAGTTGAATTTTTCCCTTGCAAGAAGTATCCAAATTTCGAAAAAAATGGTAATCTGTTGGAGCAAGGTCCGGGCAGTACGGTGGATCTCTTAGACATTCCAATTGAAGCTCTTCTAATTTGGTAGCCGTCTGTTGTCCAGTGTGTGGTCTAGCGTTGTTCTGAAGCAGCAGTGGCCTAGAGCGAATGACCAACCTGGGTTGTTTAGCAGCTAGCTTTTCCATCATGATTTGCAGTTGCTTGCAATATACATCTGCAGTAATCTTCTGGCCAGATTTAAGAAAGCTTTAGTGAACGACACCGGCACTAGTCCACCAAACGCTCACAAGTAACATTTTTTGAGTCAATTTTCGCTTGGGGCAGGCTTTGGCTGGTTCGCCAGGGTTCAGCCATTTCGATGGGCGTTTCCGATTATCGTACAGGATCCACTTTTCATCACGGTTGAGTAATATAACGCGTCAGTCGACGCGTGTTTGTCGGCTTGCTGCACTCAATTCATGAGGTACCCACATTTCAAGCTTTTTCACCTTCCCAATTTGCTTCAAGTGGATTAAAACAGTTTTATGACAAACACCGCATACTGTAGCTAACTCGGACGTGGTTTGCGATGTATCCGCTTCCACAATAGCCTTCAATTCTTCATTATCAACTTTGGTCTCCGGCGGTCCACGGGGCTTGTTCTGCAGGTCGTAATTTTCAGAACGTAAACGTTGGAACCAAAAAACGCACTGTGTTTTGTTTTGCGACACCGCCGCCATACACATCATAAATTCTTCGTGCCGTTTCTGCATCACTGGTGCCACGGTGGAACTCGTACTCGAAAATAATACGATATTTCAAGTTTTCCATTTTGTAAACAGAGAAAAAACCAAAAGAGGAAAAAACAAATGAATTACGGTTTTCGAAACACAAATGCATGAGTAAATAGCGGTATAAATTTGAAATTGGAATTCCTAACCAAAGAAGGTAATATTTGAGATGAAAGAGGCCAGTACGGCAAAACGCCAATTTCATATGTAAGGAAAGGACCTAATATATACAATATTGTCTCGTTTAAAGTATAAAATCTGGCTAGCGTGGTGGACTTGTCAGACACACACAAAGAAGTTCAATTATTCGGGTAGGCTATGTGTGTTTGACCGCAGGTATGACACGGCCTCACTGAAAACGAGCGTGATTATTGTGAATTGTTACAACGAAGCACTGGTAGCTCGAACGGGCCCTTCCAAGAGAGACAACCGATCAACTCAAAAGATTTAATGAAACTTCACAACTAATACTATTTGACACATTCTATATAGAAAATATACACTTTATATGTGGAATACAGATCTACAAACTATTTGCGCTAAACGACGCAACATACCGGCCGCCAAGGACATCGTGATGTCCTTAGCTAAATGAATCTTCTTCGTAACTGTAAACCATTGCGTCAAATTGGAAGTTACTTTTCCATTATTACTTGCATCTAGCATCTTTGATATGCATCTCTGTGCTCTACCCATCTATTTTCATCTTTGGATCTTCTTCTCATGTTTCTTTTCGCTTCCTTTTTTCTATCCACTTGTTTGTTGTTCTTTAACTGTACATTCTATTTACATTTTCACTCTAAATTTGCTGTATTTTTTCTATGAACATCTCCTGTAGTATTTTTTTTCATATTGTCTGTCCTACTTGTATCATCATCTGTGATTTATACTCGTAAGCTTCTATAGCTGCTTTTTTACAAGTGTTATAAAATATATATCTTTCTTCTCTAGATATATTATGAATGCTGTATATAAGATGGCGTTTGTTTTCATCTGTATTTACTACTTCTCCTGGTGGGACTCCACCTAAGTACTGTGTTCTGCTCTATAGATGTACTAGACGGCCCGTATATGACGCCACCTTGTATTTTACTGCTGGTGACAGCTGCACCTCGGAGTATCTCTATACTTTCCGAAATGCTGTTCTTTGCTCTAGCTTTGATCTGTGCGGTCGCAAACAACACATTTTTAGTTTTATTTTTAGGTAAATGCGAAGCTGCATCTTCAATATTGTTTATTAATTTCTATTCGTTTTTGTAAATTTCCTCTGTTCTGTATGTTGCATCGCAGTTGTCACTTCTTGGAGGTATGAGATGGTTGTGCTCGCTCGTATCGCAGTATTTATTTCTGTTCTCTTTCTCTGTATCATTAATTCTCTTAATTGCATTTACATAATATTATTATTTACAGGTTTTGCTCTTCCTTGTATTATATCAAGCATTGTGACTTTAGCTGCAGTATAGTTCTCCCCACAGTCTTAAATATTATTATTAATGTATTTTGTTTCCTCTAATTGTATGCTATATTGAAATAGCTCAAAATGATTATCCTGTATTCTTTTCCATGTTTGTTCTAAAATTCTTAACGAAATATTCACTCATTTCCATTCAGTCTGTCATTTGGAAAATTCTTGATGTTCAAATAACTTCTTGTTACTTGCTCTAAAAGCATTTGTTGTGCGCTAATGAGGTTTTCTATCTTCATAGCTCTATAATTCTTCTTTCTCTCTGACGACTCTTGGCACTTACTCTGACTGTTATCTTTGCTTTTATTTGTTTCTTTGACAAACTTGTCACTTATTTCCCATTAATATTTAAATACTTTTATGTACTATTTATTAGTTTTATTCCTCTGTTTACGCTCTTGGGTTTTTCTCGTTTCCCAATAATCTTCTTTAGCTTATTTCTTCTCTTGCATTTCTTCTTATTATTATTTCATTTTTTCTGTTTATACCTCGTATTTACTTCTGTCTCAAACTGGATAAGGCATAATATACTGAATTCTTTAATCCGGCTCTTGGATAACCGCTATTTTCTACACTACGAGCCCTCCCAAGAGAGACAGCCGATCAACTCAATAGATTTAATGAAACTTCACAACTAATACAATTTGACACACTTTAAATAGAAAATATACACTTTAAATATGGAATACAGATCTACAAAACTCTTTGCGATAAAACGACGCAATACCAATACCTTCCTTTTGGCTTCACCGTCGCAAGCAATCCATCCTCGCAAGTCGGATAAAAACTACTCAACACATTAATTTTCTCTACTACATTCCCGAATCTATGACAAAAAATAGCTACACTACAGATCTTTCTATAATATTTTCAAATCTATGGTAATGAGGTCATCAAACCGACATGGCGCTTAAATCGCCAATTCATTTCAGTGGAATTGAAAAATTCGGGAAACATCGAAATTGTCGTATGCCAAACGAGGCCCATTCCCAATTTCCATAATAGCTACCCCCACTTCATCACGTGTGGTACAAACGGAGAGCGGTAATATACGATGTTACAAAACTCCTAAAATACGTATTGCGTATTGAAAAATAAATAAAACGAAGATTTTTCAGCTGTGAACAGTTGCCTATTCTAATATTTTCATAATAAAAACTACGTAATATAATACACTAGATTCTATTACTAATTATTTTTTTGCGCACACATAAACAAATACAAATATAATTTCTAGGACACTACAAAAAGCAGTCTTACTGAAACCTAATTAATTTAAAGTGACTAAATCCTACTACTATTATAAATGTGAAAGTTTGTGAGGATGGATGGATTGATGAATGTTTGTGACTCTTTCACGCAAAAACTACTGAAAGGATTTTGATGAAATTTGGTGTGGTATCAGTTTAGGCTCCGGATTAATAAATAGGCTACTTTTTATCCTGAAAAAGTACAGTGTTCTCGTGGGATATTGTATTTACGCGGTCCTTCCGCGCTGCGGGCAATTAATACTAGTTCCTAATAATAATTAATTATAGCTCTCTACTAAGTTATTTCATTTAAATAATATATAAAATTAAAGTAAAGTATTAAGCCGTCCGCTACCGCTCATACCTTGTCCTATGGTCTAGCGATTCCTCTTTGTGAGAGCTGGTCTTATAGGATAAAGGATAACATCAAAAGATAGCAAAAATGTTGTATCAGCGCCGCTTTGCTACATTATATCTCATACAACGCCTTTTGTGTCAAATTTATTATGATCACCATTATCAGCACCTATTTATTTATCATTGCCATCCTTATCTACTTCCCTATCATGATTACGATCATTATGATGATCATGGTGATGATCACTGTTACTGTCATGAGATGTTTTTGATAAGTCATCACACGATGTTGCCCGCGGATTCGGAAGCGCAAAAAGTAGTCCCACGGGAACTGTACATTTGCTGCGATAAAAAGTATCCAATGTTTATCCAGAGTCTATACTACTACCATACCAAATTTAATTAAAATCCGTTCAATTGTTATTGCGTGAAAGAGTAACAACATCCACATATCCATGCTACATTCTTACAAACTTTCGCGTTTACATCTATTACTAGCTGACCCAGTGAACATCGTGCCGCCATTTTTTTGCCGTCAATTTTCAATTATTATATTTAATATTTTACATACTAACCTTCTCCTGACAATAACGAACACAAGTCATGATAGAAATATTTATACAATTTGGTGCAGTTGGAAGTTACGCGCCTACAAACATTTTTATTTATATAGATTAGTAAGGATTGATTCTGAATAAAGTTCCTGGCGTCACGTTGTCATACACTTTATCGTTTTGTGGGAAAAAAAACTTTTTGCAATTTACAAAAATCCTTTCCCAACTGAGACTTAATTAAGTATAACTTTAACGCAACACGTTCAGTGGTTTAGAATGTCTTCGTAATAGTGATCTGCATTTTAATTTTAAATTTATTCGGCTTAATAAAAAAGATACGTGTTCCGTTCATTTTCCGTGCAGAGCATAATTTTTGCTTATGTACTGGGCGTATGTAGATGTAATAAGCTTCATTTTGTTGGAGCACGATGCATGCGATATGGCTGACTCAGAATACTATGGCTTATCCAGCATTTTGTCTGTGACGACTAACGGCCAAAATTAATAACGTATCTAAAATCTTAGATTCTCAAACAAAAATTGACGTAAATTGACGTGAAGTCAATCCTAGGATCGTTGAAATGTATTGAAATCTTGATCTCAGATAGCTAAAATGAGATTAAGATTGATTATTAATTTCGGGCGTTAATTGTTACGATGCTTCGGATCGAATGGAGAGACTTCGTGGCCTTACAGAAAACCGTCACGGAATGACGCTTGCGTTGTTTCGGCGAGTCATGTCACCGGAGGCTTAAATGGAGACTTAAAAGATCGGGAAAGCACTTATCTGATGTTACCGGAGTCTATGTGTAGCGGTAGGTAATCGTATAACATCAGGTGATCCATTTGCTTGTTTGTCGATCTTATGCCGTGGTAAAGTTAAGGTAACAAAATGGATTTATTGAATTATTATTGAATAGGTGACGATATAATAATATAATAATAACTATGGACGCTGAAACGTCAATCTGGTCCCGTGGTAAGTTCCCGAAAAACTTGTGTGTCAAAAGTACTTTTTATATTATACAATAATTAAATTTAAGATTTTTAATATAATATAATATGATATTTAATAAATATCCATGACACACGAACACAGAAAACTATTTGTCTCTTGGCGGGATACGAACCCGTGACCTCCGGCTTGAGCGCCAACACCAACACCAACAGCAATATGCTTCAGGAAAAAAACGGACTGAATATTACTTTCTATTCAGGACATACTGGCCAGTTTTCTGTATTCATTATACAATCCACCCGAGGCTGTAGAATAAATACAGCAAAGAAAAAGAAAGGTTCTTTTTTCAGCAAACTATTCTTTTTTTTTTCAAAGATCACATCGTCTAAAAAAAATACCACCATAAAACTCTCAATGTAACATATAAGCAAAGATATACATCATCTAAACAAGACAGTCCCTTAGGGCGCGATAGCAAAGGGTTCACGATGCCGGAGGGACGGCCCTGCGAAGTTCGGTAATAGGCCCAGTTTACAGTATACGTGAAATATTATGTTCAAATGTGGTTCATTTTCATTTATATGTCGAGAAGTTGCGTCGTTATTGCGCGAACCATCATTAGAAATAGTGTCATCATTACGTTACCATCATTACTACCATCAATTGTCTTGTCTACTATGGCTACTGTAGTCAATTTGCACACTGTACTTTCTCTTTTTATTATGAATTGAGCCGACCCGTCGCCTAATGGTAATCAATAACCGACATAGACGTGTGCGTTGCTGATCTTTAAAACTCCTCCGGTCTCCGGCACAGGGGCGACACTCTCTACAAATGACAGCTCGAGCACCGGCGAATGTCAGCCATGTTGACGTAAGCCCCAGGTTGACACCGAAATAATTTTAAACGTCAAATGTATCATAAATATTATGAAATTATGCTGTCAATTATATCAAAGCGCGAAACAACCAGCGGCCAGCCCCGTAAACGAAACTCCTGGCTTAAAAAAACTCACGTCCCGCTTTCCGCACGCATCCCTCGGATACATAGCTGATAGCTGTCATTCGAGTAAGCATATGGAATGTGGGTTCATACGTTAGTAATATAATATATTCTTTTTGCAACTGAAATTTCTTTATTTAGATTACAATAATAATATTTTTATAAACCATTTCAAGTTTCTTAGAAACGTGTTTTTCTTTGAATACTTTTCGTATGGTGCAAACGAAAGCTTTGAAATTTAACATGTAGAATCAGAAATTGCAATAGCTGATCATAAAAGAATTAATAAATATATCAAAATAAATACTACTACTAATATGAAGTTTTATATCAATTATCAAAATACAATATAGAGCTAAATAATTAAAGTAAAATAAACTGTAAATTAAATAAATAAAATATATTTATACACAAGGATAGGCAATTGTATACATTTACCCCATTACTAATAAAATATTTACACAATGGATAAGCTATACAATGTTTTGTCCTTGTCTGATACGTCGGAAAACCTTAATGTGTGTACTTTTGTTTTGAGTCGTGATGGCGCAGGTTCGATGCCTGGTTGTGGTGTGTAGATAGACAGATAGATAGATAAACTCTTTATTGCTCACATTAAAGAATACAATCAGTAGACTAAAACTAAACTTATAATCTAAATGTGGGCAAGGGCGGCCTTATCGCTATAAGCGATCTCTTCCAGGCAACCCTGCAGGCTGCAGCACAGGAGAGGTGAAATAGCTAAAAAAGCAGGGTAATACGAAAAGTCAAGAATAACTATATGGAAAGTTAGGCAATACTTACATAATAAATAATTATATGCTATATAAATAATATACAATTGTTCAAATAATAAATAGGTACTTATAGTTAGTTTAGCGAGTGACTTTGTTCAGAAGATAGTTATGCAGATTGGGTTTGAAGATATGACTATGACTCTCGAATGTCACGTGGTAGGTCATTCCACATGAGCGCAGCCTTCATGAGTCAGTGCTCCGATAGTGAAAACACTCCTTCAGATAGGGGGGAGAGCGAGGGTCAAATAGGACATTAAACATTAATATAAGAACATGCTCATCCCGATGGAGCCTGATGGGCAGCCAACCAAGACGCTGTCGAAACTCAGAGACATCGTCGAACTTGCGCAGTCCATACACGAATCTAATGTAAACGTTTTGTGACCTTTCTAATTTATTAAGATATTCGTCATTAAGGTCGATCATACAAACATCCGCATAGTCCAGTATTTGTAGAAGTAAAGACTGTGCAAGCTCGACTTTTATCTTTATGGGAAGTAGGTTCTTCCAACTCCTAAGCGCCCCCACCGCAGCAAAGAACCTACGACTGACTTCTGAGATGCGGTGAGATCATTTAAGGGTCGAATCAAAATACACACCCAAGTTTTTGACTACATCGCTACAAGGTAATGTAACATTGTCAAATGTAATGCTAGTGATAGCATCATAGTTAGGTCGATTAATCTGTTTTGATCCTCCGATGACTATAATTTGCGACTTGTTGGGATTGATCATTAAGCCATGACATTGACTGCAATTAAGGATTGTCGCAAGGTCTTTATTGATTGCCAAAATAGCGGAATTAAGGTCATCAGCAGAAGCGTGGGTATAAATTTGGAGATCGTCCGCATAGAGGTGAAAGAAACAGGAAAGATAATACATACAAATAGAAAAAAGAAACAGGGTAAGGAAATTTATGAAAATGGAAAAAAGGATAGGGGACAAAATACCACCCTGTGGTACGCCAGCAGATATATCACAGAAGCCAGATACGCGATCATTAGCCCGTAAGCATTGTTGCCTTCCAAAAAGATAATCCCGAAACCACTCCAGCCCTGGTTGTGAGAAGTGAAGCGCGCCTAACATTGCAATAAGGACGACGTACTCTACGGTGTTGAACGCATTACTAAAATCAAGTAGGACTAAGACAGTAAGTTGTTGATAAGACATGGCTAGGCGCACATCGTCAGATACCTTGGTTAGAGCAGTAACGGTAATATGCCTAGGACGAAAACCGGATTGAAGAGGACTAAGCAAACCATTGTAATTAATGAACGTACTAACTTGGTGATAGACAAGGCGCTCAAGGACTTTTGATAGGAATGAGAGAATGGAAATAGGTCGGAAGTAAGAGGGTAATGTAGGATATTTCACTTTAGGTATAGGGATAACTGCAGCTTTATGCCAACAGCTAGGGAAGGTACTTGAGCTAAGCGAAAAATTGAAAATATGGCAGATGATAGGGAGAACCGCAGGTGTACTAAGAGTAAACATTCTACGACTAATGCCATCAACACCCTCGGCGTTTTTTGCTAGCCGTAATAGTTTTCTCAACTTCTTGCACAGAAATTGTTTTGAAAAAGAAAGGAGAAAACGAGGAATCAGATGTGGCAGGAGGTACAAGGTCCTTTATGGTCTGTTTTTTAATGGAGGCTGGAATGAGACAGGTTGTATATGTAGGTTGAGGGCGTCAACTTCAAAATTAGAAGAAAGAGAGGACTTCGATTTGCCAATACCTAAGCTGTTAAGAAACGACCACACCTTAGCCGGATCACCACTGCTAATAGATGAGTGAATGTGGCGACGCTGCGCATCTATGCACAATCTGCTGCATCTGTTTCGCAGCTCTTTATACTTATCGTGGTTATGATCAGTAGGATTTTTTCTATACTTAACTTTCGCTGCATTTCTTTTGGCCATAATATGCTTAATATCATCCGTGAGCCACGGGGCAGGCATGTGTATTAATCTTATAGGTCGAAGAGGAGCGTGTAGGTCAAATACTTGCATTTAGAGTGTGTTAAAAACGTCTATCTTCTCGTCTACAGTGGAAGCATGATAGACTGCATCCCAATCAATAGCACAGAGATCGTCCATTAACTTAGATGTATCTATTGAGTTAAAATTGCGCTGCATTACAATACGGGGTTTCGGTTTGGGGAAACGAATTTTGTAGGAGAGGAAGACTAGGTCATGATAGGAAAAGGCTTTGGCATGAAATTGCCCGTGTGCGCTTAAATGATCAAATGAGGAAACAATTATAAGATCTAGTAAAGAGGATGCGCAGTTAGGAAAAAAATGGATTGGATTAAGGGGAAGGATATTGAAATTGACGGAGTTTATTAAGGGGCGCAGTTTGGGTGAGCGTAGTTTGTCATTGTTTACTAAGCAGGTATTAAAATCGCCCATAACGATTGTGTGAACTACGGTGGTGACATATTTTTCTAATAATACTTCAAAGTTATGGAAGTAGTCAATGTTTAGTGAAGGACAGTAGAACACACCAAGTAGCAACTTTAAATTTCCAAATAACACTTCAACCAGTAGGTGTTCTGAGAATTCAGAGTAATCAGAGGGAGATTTATCGAGCATGGTGTAGGGAAGGTGATTTCTAAGGTAAATTGCCCCACCACCACCACCCTTTCCAGTTCTGTCATTTCGGATGAGGACAAAGCCGGGTAAGGAGTAAGAAGTTGATGGGAGACAGGGTTTTAGGAAGGATTAAGAAATGAGTATGGCTTGGACATTCCGGTTGTTTCAAAAAGTGGCTAGGAGGTCAGAATAGTGTGCTGGGATACTTTGGGTATTGATATGTACAGCATTGAAGTTACGAGGAAACGATGCCAAAGCTGTCACCACAAAAACATCAAGAGGAAGTCTGAAGGAGGAAGACTGCGAATGCTATCACCCGAGAAATCTGACGAGGAAGTCAATGAGAGAAAGTCAGCACTATCATCCGACAAATCATTATCGCTCATATTTACATGCATAAATAAATACCAAACTAATTTAAACTACTACCTAAATAATATATTAAGCCAGTGTAACTAGTAAATAGAAAATAATTATAATATTATATACTTCGTTATTTTTACTATGTCTGCCTACAGTGTTTAAATTGTACATTATGACTGTGAGAGATAAAAACAAACTAAATCTAATCACAACAACAACCATTAGATTAATCAAAATATTACGCTGTTCAAACTTCAAAGCAACACATTATGGATAAATTTGTAAAAATAAAAGCATAATAAATTAGACTATATAGCTAACAGTCAAAAGACAAACAGTGCAATTTCTGAACGCATAACTGCGCCAATATCAAGTGTCAAGTGACAGTGACATCAGTCAAGTGTCAAAATTGACAGATGGCAGTGACATTTGATGGAGGTATCATGCGAAGTTTAGTGAAATTTATTGAATTATAAATATTACAAGACCCACACAAGATACAGTGACAAAAAAAGAGAAAAGATAATTATAATATTATATGTGGGTACTAGTTGATGGATACAAATGTTACAACTATACCAACGATTGTCGATGCTTTGTCTGCAACTTCTGAAGCTCAACCTTGTGCCAAGAGTCATCAGGACTTTTGATATAGATACAGCCGCCACGGGTCCAGCATGATGAAACGCCAAAATGCTCTCTGGCCGCCATAAATGTATTGTGTCGCGGCTTAGTAAGTAACTCTGAGAGCGTGACTTTTGTTATTTTGAATGCCTTCTTAGCGTTCCATACCCGTTCACGGAGTGATACATCATTAAACTTTATAAGAACGGGCCTCGGTTTTAGGTTAGCATCATCGTTTTTAGGCTTCCCCATACGATGGCAAGTACGGATTTTGTCAGGTGTTAAATCTGAAAGTTTGCACTTGGTGGACAAAAATGCCGCAATAACACCAGTGGTGTCCTCGTCCTTGGCCTCAGGAACACCATGTATGAGTAGTATTTTGCGGCGAGAATGTGTCTCCACACGGTCAAGGCCTTTTGCCAGTGCATCCACCTCGGCTCGTAGGATGTTAAGTGCACCACAAACAAAATATTTAAAAGCTTGGAATTCAGTGTTAATTGCTGCTATAGTGTTTGGTGGCTTACGTGAGGCCGTGGCCTGTTGTAGATCAGCTCGGAACAGCTGTTGTAGATAACATGTCCTCCATATTAGCTTGCACTTGTGTGTAGTCCATGGTTAATGTTGTTTTTACTGAATAGGTCTTAGTGACACAAGTAAACACTGCAGGCAAGTAGCTCTTTTTACGCATATAAAGATAACATGTGAATTACATAAAACTATATGCTGTAAGTATTTTTAATTTAATTAAATTCGAGAGCTAATTAAAATGACTGTTGACTTTCCAACTACCCCTAGCTCTATTACCCATTAGCCTTTTCCTATAACCATAAACTGACGCTTAGTACAGTGAAAGGAATCATCTTAAGGAAACCGGCGTGTCTAAAAATACTTCATGCGCTTTTAAACTTTGTGCTTTAAGAGTGACAGTGACAGTTTTATTTACCCCAATATTCTGTGACAACCCTGATAAAATTTCGATCGATTTTAATGCTTCTATGAAAGCGGTTTCTCTGTACACATCTAACACGTCGCTTCCCTTTCACGCCATATCGCTTAGCGCACTTCGCTTGTACCACACAACAATCTCCGGGGACAAAACGTTTATCATCCTGTTATGATTGTAGTATTCCTTTAAATCTCTGGAATCTCATCATAAGAAATAACAATACTCCAGAATAATCTGCTACATTTGCAAAATCATTTGTTATTCTACAACGAGGCGTTGGCCGCGTTTTTGTGCGCGCAAAAGTAAATCACGCGGCCACTGTTCATTTTGCCGCGCCAAAAGAAGCCTACTTTTACCACCTTGCCTTTTGCCTACCCACTTTCTAGTCCATATGAGTGTCAAATTTCATCTAAATCGGTTCAGCAGTTTCGGCGCCTACTCAATACAAACATTAGTAAATAAATACTCCAACTCCAACCACATTTGCGGTCGATGCGGTGACGTCGTTTGTGTTTAAAATATTTTGACGCGTCCTAGCGCAAAAGAAAATATTTAGGTACTGATCTAGCAGGAACTAAGTCGATATAGTACATAAAATAACCTAACCAAGAGCATGTCAAGACATGTCTAAGGAGGGTTCCGTAACTATCAACGCGCAATAGGTTTCCATTGAATTACTTCAAAAGTTGTTGTCCGATTTCACTCAAAATAATTTTCCTAAAAAGTTTTTAGCATGACCTATCAGCATTCAGCATAGAAAGTTTCTACCTCATATAGTTTAAAAACGCCTGGGGGGGGACCAACTTATACCACTACCACTTTGGAGGCCGATTACTCGAAAATGGTTGACTTTGTAAAAAAGTCATGTATGAAACCTTGCCTTTATTCTTAAGGTAATCCAAGGGTTGAATAGGTCTTCTATTCAACCCTTGGATTATCTCGCATGATGCGGTGGAATGAAAAAATATTTTTCATCCTCACTTCACATGTATCGAGAGCCACCCCTAAAATATTAAAATATTAGTATTTTATGATGCCAAAATTGAGGTCTCTGCATATTATATAAATATACCAAATGTCATGACATTTATATTCATAATAGCAGAAGCTAAGTATAAGGGCGGACTGACAGACAGACAGACGGACGGACAGAGGGAAACTATAAGAGTAACTTGTGTATTACGGAACCCTAAAAAGCGTCCATAGACATTAAAGTCAATAAACGTTGAACTAAAGGATATGGAATCGTGTTCTTTCTAGAAACCGTTCAAAGATCAGCCCATAAACAGAGGTGTCACATTTTATTAGGTAATATTCGGCGATTTAAGGGCATATAGATGGTATCATTGTTACATATAGACGAATAAAGGGTTATGGTGCCATAGGAATTAAGTTTATTGGTTCTTTCGAGTATTCGAAGCTCAGAAACTGTGGCTGAATTATATCGATAGATATCAAAGTATGTACTATCGAACAAGTTGCCGCTCGGCCAGGCGTAAGATGAAAATCTCTAACAGTCGTTGCGATCACTTCCTTTCTGTTTAAATATTTTTATGCGTCCTAGTGCAAAGGAAAAAAAAGTGGTCTACTCTTCATAATTTATCAATTTAATCTAAATCGGTGCAGTAGTTTCGGAGCCTATTCAATGCAAACAAACAAACAATAAAATTTTCCCTCTTTTAATAATATTAGCATAGAGTATAGACAAATTATTGTGTGCTAAGTTTCATTTTAATCCGTCCCCTTGGATCGTATTCCGTCCGTTCCGTACTTTCCATTAGGCGATCCGTTTGTCGTTTGCCCTATTATAATAAAAATCTGTACAAACATATTACATCCTCACAAACTTCTGCTACGATATAAATAGGATGAATACGACAAGATATTCAGATTCAAACATTATATTTGACGAGGCATCGCTTTGTCGCCGGCGCGCGATATATCTCGCGTCGCGTCTTCTCGCAATTATGCTAAAAAGAAAAAAGTATTGCAACATTTTCTTGAATGGGTTTCAAATTTTTGTTCTCTCCTTCTAACAAAGGCCAATATATTTTGGACCCAAATAGGGATATTTGGTCCCCTAAATCAAGCGATGGTAATCTTATACCCACCACCACATGAGGCACGATAAGACGAGAATCGATATTTAAAACTCGATAAAATCTGATAAATCGATAATAAATTCGATTCAATAAATCTTTGTTTGGTTGTGTTGTAATTCAATTGTTTTTATTTTATTATTTTCTATATAATCCATAGATTTTGGTCGCTTCATAGTCACAACTCACAAGTAACAGGTAAATTAATCGTTAATAATCTGAGGTAGTGTGTCTTGTTGTGATTTTTATCAATTTTATATATTTCCAAGCATTATTTAAAGAATATATAAGCTTAGTGTACACCTTCCTCCACATAAGCTTGTCATACTCCTCAGTTCGCAGAATAGGCTCGATGGCAAATTTTTTATTACATAAATGAATAGTACTCTTAAATATGAGTAACTTCTCAGAAGAAACAGTATATAAAAAGTCAATATTTTCAAAGGTACAGCGATTTGTATACTAAATTTCGCAAGTCTCGCGTAAACGCTCCATACTAAAGTCGTACCTAGCTGTGACGTCACGCCTAGGTTAAAGTGTATGAAGTATACGGCCGCAGGAACATACTTGTAAATATCTCCGATATTTGTGCGTTTCAGTTCATACTTAACATAATTAATGTTTTTGTATAAGATGTAAGTGATGTAGGTTTTGTTGACTAATTTAGCAAAAAAAAATTTAAACTTATTTATACTTTTTAGATGTATGTGTAGTAAACATAAAATATTATATTTTTTTACATTTACCAGGCATTACTACTTGTAGTAATGGCTCAATATATCTGAGTATATTAATGAAAGTAAATAGTTTAGATGTAGTCATCATCCCTATTCTCGTAAAACTGTACTGGAAGTTTTTTCTTCACGTATTAATATATGAATTACTAGCTGTCCCGACATACGTTGTTCTGTCTTTAATATGAACTGAAATGGATAAATAACTATACCTACAATGCAACCTACGTCCGACACCTACACCTACTTCTACAACCTACAGACTTTCCAATATTTCTCGCCGTTTAAACCTTCCTTGAACGTCCACGATTACTTCAAGACCAAAATTAGCCAAATCGGTCCTGCCGTTCTCGAGCTTTAGCGAGACATTGGAATTGCAATCCATTCTTACGTCCCTCGGGAACGGGACAAAAAGTATCCTGTGTCCGTCTCCTGGTTTCAAGCTAGCTCCCTACCAATTTTTTTCCAAATCGGTTCAGCCATTCTTGAGTTATAAATAGTGTAACTAACACGACTTTCTTTTATTTAAATGAATATGATAATGTTTAGTCATCACTCACCTATAGCCGTGTTCATGAAACAGAATGAAAAATTGTAAACAAACACATTCGGTTTCGAGTTCGTAACCTTTATATTAAGGCTCCAGTTTATATTAAGGCTTCGGTTTTTTCTCCACACGAACGCCGTTGGTGATTTACTCTAAAATCATACACTGTGGACCCAAATTTTAGCGGAATATCGATTTTCATTACACTTGTCTAGGTCGGTATGTGCTTATAATTATAAAATTTAAATTAATTTGGAAGGCAGTAGCCTCCATGCATCGGGTTAACGCAACTTGGACCGTAAATGAAAAACAAAGGAAGAATGAAAATAAAACAACAAGCCCGTACCGGCACAGGATGATTGTTCAGCAATTGAGATAGCTTTTACTTTAGACAATAATATTATGGAGTTTTTTTTTCATAAAACACCAAGAGCTGAGTGTCGATTTGCACAATTTGATGACGCCTTTTCTAATATACTTTACAAAGCGGTATAAACGTGTGCACTGCAGCTTCTCTTCTGAGTATAGATTACTATTTTATGGGTATATAATTTTTCTCTGATGATAGGTGAAGGCGAAATAACAAGCATTTTCCCCGCGCGCCGCAATGAGTTCGAGCCATTGACTAGCGGACTCTTAAATCGAGAAAACAGTCGGGTGAGGTCTCATTACATTGTTGTAACATCTCTGTCAAATTTACATAAAATTTACTGATTATCTCGACAATTCATGTGTCAGGTGCTAGAATAGAATCCGACTAAGACAAATTTCATTTAAAAAAAAACAAAAGGCTAGAAACATTGGCTTTGCATATTATTCTGTTTTTATACTAGTAATTATAACTTGTATCTGCATGAGGTACCCATGAAGTCATTGCACGAGCCATTCCCTGCACTGTACGCCATCAGCTTTTCACTGAACATCTGCTGCATCACCCTGACGTTGGCAACTCCTATTACAGGGAAGGCTATGCCAAAAGAAGAAGAAAAAGAAGACAAATTTCATTAGTTTTGAATGACACGTATGTTACTCTGGGTTGATTGAATGAGGGCGTTTGATATTTATTCTGCCGCTAGGGGGCGGACCCAACTTAAACAAAGCGTCATCTGGTGGCGTAAGTGGTATCAAAAACGTTCAATAACAATTTTCGATTCTTTTTCTGTCACCAGGCGGCGCTCGGTAGCACGACGGTCCTTGTCGTGTCAAACAGCTGTCAGCTGTCACGAATTTAAAAACCCTCATTAGGAATTGTCTTTATTTTAATAGCATTTTGACAGACGATCATTGTTTACATAAATTAAGGTAAGACTGCACTAGGTGGCAGCGGAGCGACGCGACGCGACACGTCCTTACTATTATAATATCGCAATGGAGTACCGCGTCGCGTAGTTCCGCTGCCGCGTAGTGCGTTATATGTCATACAATTTCATACAAAGAATATTCAATAATAATAATAAGACATTTATTTATAGAAAGTTTGGACATTACAGTACACAACTACATTACATTAAGATTAATTAAAAATCAACTACAGAAATGCTAAGGGATAGGTAGGTGGTGTAATGCTCAAACCATTGAAAAGAAGTTCACTCAGGTGAATGACTGAGGAATACCACAGTCCCTGATATTCTGTGCATCCGTATCTGTTGGCGGGCGTTATTTGGCCGTGTCGCGGCGCGTAGTTCCACTGCGGCGTAGTAACGCCTAGTGCGGTTGCACCTTTATTCTCTCTCGTGGTTTTAAGTTTAGAATACAATGTACAGTCTAAACACACTCGTATATGTCTACATTTGACTCCAGCTTAATCCAGGGCTAAACGGATTTAAAACAACGGAGTAAATTCTAATCCACTATAAGTTTTAGTCGTTAGCAACTCCACACACACACACACAAATACATAAACACATACATACTAATCTCAAACAGTGTACGGAATACAAATTTGCTTATAATGTAACCGGTACAGTCGCAAACTAAAGTGATTATAATGAATTTTATTCCTCCTTGTCTGATACGATGGAAAAGTCGCTCGACAGACAAGGACAAAACATTGTATAGCTTATCCATAGACATCAATCACAATGAGGGTGTTTGATATTTTTTCTGCCGCTAGGGGGCAGCCCCAACTCACACAAAGCGCCATCTGGTGGCGTAGGTGGTATATCAAAGTAGTATCAAAAACGGTCAATAACAATTTTCGATTATTTTTCTGTCACCAGGCGGCGCTCGGTAGCCTGACGGTCCTTGTCGCGCAAAAAGCTGTCAGATGTCACGAATTTAAAAACCCATATTGCCTCACCTCACCTCACCATAGTGCCTCAATTACAAGGTACCAGAAAACTTCGTACAATATAGTAGTGGCGAAGGCCTTGGGAAGCCCCAGCCTATATTATAGGTAGGGATTTGGATGAGGGTCTTCATAAGGTGAGTGGGAAGTGAAGCCGGTAGGAATGGTGTTATAAGAACCCCACGCCACTGCAATATAGGTACTTCCTAACATTCGCCCGATAGATTAGTTTAGTAACAAACCTTTGAACTTTTCTTTGAGGTTTAATGTTTTGGTATAATGCGTTTTTATATGTAGCCCGGCTGACGGCTTTGTTTGCATTTTACTGTAATAATTTTTATCAATTCTTTGCTTTTAAACGTCATAATAATAAGTACCTGGGTAACCGAGCTTTACTTGGAGTTCTAATATATAAAAAAGTAAAAAGAATCACAAAAATATTTATGTAACCAGGATTCGAACCCACCACATTCCAAATTTCCTTTTTCATAGGGAAGCCCTAGCCTGTATAATAGGTAGGGGATTTGGATGAGGGTCTTCCAAAAGTAAGAGGTAAGTGATGCCGATAGGAAAGTAGTTATAGGAACCCCTGGCCACTGATAAGTACGTAAATATGCGCGAGCGAAGCTGGCTACATATACCAAGTATTAACACTAATTGTGATCGCGACTGTACCGTAGTTAGTTCACTAACTCAGCTCGATAATGATTTAACTATCGGTGCACCAAACCACTGAGAATACTATGTCCTTTACACGCCTAAATTGTATATTATGATAGTACACAAGATAATGTTTTAAATTATGCTTAATTTGAGTATGTATCTAATATTAAAGCAAAAATGTCAAGTACGTTTTCGCGAGAATTGTGCATACGGATCAGTGTGAAATTTGGCACATTTAAAGTTTAAGTGGAGGAAGGCCTGCCAAATGCTAATGTTTTTAAAAATAATACTTTAATTTTAAAAATATTAGCTTTTTTATACATTTTTATACATTTATAAAATTAAATGTATAAAAATAACAACAACACACACCACCTCACTCACACTAGCATTTTTGTTTATATTACAGTCGGTTTGACACAGCTGCCAATGAGTGTCAATCTTTCTTTGACATTCCATAAACACCATTTACATTATTGCGTATCTAACAGTCAAAAGAAACCTATTTGCAATAGAATTTTATTTTTATCTTTGTTTCAGTATTTATGGCAAGACTAGGTATACCAATTTGCGATTTGTAACCCAACATAGGTTACAATATTCCGTTGGTAGTAACAGTTATAACTATGCTTAACTAAAAATTGCGTAATTTACAGAAAAATAACTCTTACGTATTATAAAAATGGATTGCAATTCCGATGCCTCGCTAAAACTCGAGATCGGCTGGACCGATGTGGCTAATTTTGGTCTTGAAATAATTGTGGAAGTGCATGCAAGGTTTGAACGGTTAGCGGTATTGGAAAAATTGTGGCGAAAATACTAAAAACGGCGATTGAATTTTCCCGTAAGTAATTGTTCTTCAGTTTTCTATTTGGATGGTGTAGTTATTTCTTTGTTCCAGTTGATAGTTAAGACAGAACAACGTGTGTCGGGACAGCTAGTCCTGTTATAAAAAATATTTTTTTTATATACTAAGGTAGTAGAATTTATAATTAATAAAAAACAAAATTTGAAATTTTAGTAACCCCCGAATTGTCAAGCAGTGAGCGAGGTGATTATGATGAATCATAGCTAAGAACACCCTCAATCATGTTAGCTTTCAAACAAAAAAAAACTAGATCAACATTGGTTCATCCGTTTGCTAGCTACGATGACACGGATAGACACAGAGACACCCAGACGTCAAATTCATAACACCCCTCTTTTTGGGTCGAGGGTTTTTTTTTTTTTTTTTTTTTTTTTTTTTTTTTTTTTTTTTTCTAGTTCCCGCTACCATAAGCAGGGCCAATTTTTTGCTTTTATCATTTATTACATTTACTTATTATTTATACATTTCTTTCTCCTTCTACATCTTATTCTTACATCCCTTTTTCTTACATTTATTTCCTATTATTTAATTTCCTTCATTTATCTATTCTATAACATTCCTTTTTCCTATTTTTAAAAGCAAACTTCACAATAATTATTCCTTACAATTTTTACTATCCTTATTAGTTTACATTTCTTTTATTATTTATACATTTCCTTCTCCTTCTATCTCTACTACATCTTATTCTTACATCCCTTTTCTTACATTTATTTCCTATTATTAAATTTCCTTCATTTATCTATTCTATAACATTACCTTTTCTCTATTTTTTAACAAACAAAACTTCACATTAATTATTTCTTACAATTATTTACTATCTTTATTACATTTCCATCATTTATCATTTTATAACATTTCCTTTTCATTTTTTACATTTACAGTTAGTTATGTTTATACATTTCCTCCTTCTACATCTTGTTCGTACATCACTTTTATTTTATTTTCTATTATTACATTTCCGTCATTTATACATTCTATAACATTTCCTTTTCATTTTTTACATTTACAGTTATTTATGTTTATACATTTACTTCTCCTTCCACCTCTTGTTCATACATCATTTTTATTTTATTTCCTATTTTTATATCTCCTTCATTTATTCTATAACACTTCCTTTTTTCAATTTTTTACTTCCCATTAATTATTACTTTTAATTTTTTCTATCTTTATTACATTTCTTACTTACTTCTACAACTCTACACTTACACTTTTTTAGCCCCCCTGCGCCCAGGTCGAAGTGTCCGTCCCGACAATTAGTATGCTCGGGATTCATATTAATATGGATCCTTTGCATACCTTGTGGGACTCCATGGCGCGCGCATACGCTAATGGTACCAGATTTTGGTTGCTATGGGTACATATGCTACCTTATGTCACCATAATCATATGTATCCCCAGCTTCACCCCAACAGTGTCGCACCGCCCACTTATATGGTATCTAATTAGTGTTTTTTAAAATCTAAGTTTAAATGACATCTAATTGTTATGGGCGGTGCTGACACTATTGGTCCTCCGGACCATACGCGACTGTTGCGCGCGCCATAGCGTCCCACTTTTGTCGGACCGGGCACCTCGCGCTGAAAGCGTTATGCTCTTTTTCGTGTAACTCCTCCTTTTTGCAATTTATGCAGCAGGCTCTAGTCCCAGCCTTCAGCTCCTCGCACTGAGACTGGTGGTGTGTCCCGGAGCAATGGCTGCACCTCTCCTCGGCGGTGGTGCAGAATCGCCTCCCATGTCCGTACCCTAAGCAGCGTGAACACTGTATTAGGGGGGACTGGTCGGCGACTCGAACACGCTGCATATCTAAATATAGATAGCCCGCCTTGGTGAAGCACAGCCACAGCCCCGGAGACACAGTCAGCACCACGTGCTCAGTGCCTTCATCCTTCCCTCGCTTTCTGTATTTTACTTCTATCCTGTCCTCCTTCCTGTCCAGGACCTGTTGTATGAGGTGCTTGTTTTGACTTTTAATTGCCTGTATTATGTCGTCATTGGTGTTAGACTTAAGCACCCCATACAACACGACCTGCGGGTCCTTGTTCTCTATACTTTGTACTTCTAATTTTTCTCCACTTTTTTCTATTCTTTCTTTAACCTTATCCCTATCCTTCCTATTGCTAAATCCTATAACGACTTTCCTATCTTTCCCTTTTCTAATTCTATCTATTTTTATTCCTTCTTTCTTTTCCTCTATCACTTTTCCTACCTCCGCCACTATCTCTGATCCCGTCATGAAATTTTCCCTGTCAGTTACTATCAGGGAGTGGAGGGTCACGCGCCTCGGTTCCGGTGGCGTGGTTTGGGTCTCCCCACCGCCACCGACCACGCTCGCGTAGGTCGCGGGTTGCGGTTCTGCCTGGGTCGAGGGTTAAAAAGACAGACGTTAATGGTCTTTAAGTCCCCAGTCCCTTTAGGTGTCTCCAACACAACGTAAATATTATTTCACGTCGGTTTTATGTGAGGCCATAGCCAAGCCCATATCAAACTCTCCCACGGTGATATTTATAGGTGATGATGAAGGGTCCAAGGTTAGTCAAAGGTTCAGTTTCATCAGCAGGGCGCGGCGAGCGGCGGCGATGGTATAGGAGAAGCTTTAAAGGTTAGCGATAGGGCAGGCTTACACAATTATAATTTTAAATTTAGTAAGGATTTATATTTGTTACACTTTCCCGAATATCCTACTACTATTATAAATGTGAAAGTTTCTGATTATGGATGTTTGTTACTCTTTCACACAAAAACTACTGAACAGATTTGTTATGGTACTTCAGGCTCTGGATTAAAAAATAGGCTACTTTTTATCCCGAAAAAGTACAGTTGTTCCTGTGGGATACTGTATTTACGCGGGCGGAGCCGCGGACAAAAGCTAGTCGTTTATATTTAAAACCTGGATTACCTGTTACTGCAGAAATACACAGATTGACGTGGTATGGTATGATCTATAGATAGATTATATTTTTTTATTATTTTACTACTTTCAGTTGTCCGAAATCCGCTTGTGTAAAGGTTTTCAGACACTTCACTGAGAACTTACCACGGTAAGATAATATTATTAATACACACCACTTTAACACTCGGTGCATAGAATAAAACCTTTATTCGACGGCTATTAAAGGGACAGATTACGAGACGTGATGTGGCGCGGCATTTCCGAGAGAGCTATACAAACTTGAACTTCGAGCTGCGCCGCTCTTTAAATGAAACGTTTATTTAGTGAATAAAGTTCAATTTTGAATCTCTCTGTGTCGGTGTGAGCTGACCCCTAAGTATCTTCAAATGTTTTATGTAGGTGTGGTCGCTGTGTGCGCACGGCCTAACACAATGACACTGCCTTTCACTACAGGTTACCTAGACCAGATCACAGCACTGTGTTACTAAAGGCTAGCAGGTCAGGGACGAGCTGCAAAACCTTTACTAACACCTACACACGGCTTCAAGATACAATTTTCTACCTTTTATAACAGGCTAACAGAGCCCCGCTCGGAGTTCTGATTAAAAAAAAAAGAAACAAAAAGAATCACAAAAATATTTATCTGACCGGAATGCGAACATAAAACAATCTGAATTTTCGAACAAAGTAAAAATGATACAAACGCCATAACGAACTGCCAATCGGACTGACATAATAGAGTCGAAATTATTGATATTATATTGTTGCAAAGACGAAAAAAAAAAGAAATATTATAGCTTAAAGTACGCAGTTTCCCAGGGATAAGAGCTAGCTAGATCGATTTTTCTCCCCCAAAACTACCTGCATACTAAATTTCATGGTCTTTCAATACTTGGCAGCCGTTTTCGAGAAACCGATTATTTATAATATTACACAAGAATGTCTCGTTTAAAGTAGAAGAAACTTCAGGAAATTTTGAAAGGACATTTCTTCTATGTGACAATTTGCTACGGCGACCAAAGATAAAATTAGGTTAGATATAAGCGTAATTATACACCAGGGCCTCTAGTCAAGATGCATTAGATAATTTCGAAGTTCGTAATCAAAAATGTATGGGATTTGACATAAGTCATCGCTATGTGACATGTCGCTTGCAATGCCTCATGTCAAATTCCATACATTTTGTTTTCGAATTTCGCCGTCGAAATTATAGAATGCATCTCGACTAGAGGCCCTGGACTCCAAAGGCACAGGTCTTCAATCATTTAATTATATTTTAACTCATTTCAACGAATATTCATATAAAATATTATGATAAATATTTTGTTGATATATTTCCACTTCTCCATGGATCTGAACTAAAGTTATTACGGGATATGAAATGCGAACAAAAATTGTACAATCGAATGGTATTTTGGGTGGATACTTTTTTAAACAGCGGGTCACAAAACCCCTATGTCTTTTCAAGCCACAATTAATGCTTGAATATTATTTATTTGTATAGAAAAACTGCAAACTACAGTTATTTATTACAAAGTTTACCACTTTAATGACATTGGTATAAAATTTTAAAATGATATTTCATTCTCAAGAAGCCGTAGGTATCGCGTTATATCTAGATCCGGCGTGTTTGTGGCGTGCCCAGACCCACTACACTTCCATTTCCTAGACTTGAGGGCTAAATCTACGTTTAAACCTTTTCTGCCAACTTGACCCAGTTTTTAGGAGCTGGTGTAGGACAGAAGCTGGAGCGATTAAAAATCAATGTGTTATTTTTCCCTGAATATGACAAGGCCAGAAGAACGTGAAATAATTTTGGCAGTCTATGTACATATTATTATGTATTTATAAAATTAAAATCTTTATTAATTTCTCCCACATTACAAAACATGAGTACAACAATCGATGTAGTTACAAAATAGGAATGATGGTAGGAGACTGGTGCCCTAACTAGGTTGCCTTGCCTAGGTTTTCCAACTTTTAGTATCATTATAATTTAAAGATTTTTAAAATACATATATATTTTATATTTAGTTAAGGGATAAATATTGAATTTAATGTATGTATGTTAGTTCCACCGTAGCGCCTGAGCTACTGATCTGATTTTAACGAATGTGGTGTCAATAAGCTCGCAATAATGGCGCGGGTAACAAATGTTTTGTAATTTGCGTAGTCGGGTTATAGTTTTTAACATTCGATTATTATTTAATTAGGATGTTTTATGTGTCCAATAATTACTGTAAACAACATCACAAAATATTGGTTGCAGCACATCTTTGAAATATTGTTGTGACATGTTCGATATTCGATATATTTATTATGTTCGATATTATATCATGCTAGAGAGATAAAACTATGCATGGATATGTGTATTTACTACGCTGAAAAAGTGCTAAAAATATAAAATTATGAAAAATTATTTTTTTCGGGCACCTCCTCTACACGAGATGGGATTGATTTTTTTTCTCGCGTCTACCCCATGGTCATTGGATAGTACTTTTGAAAAAATTCGAAGAGAGGAGGCTACCAGCGGCCTAAGCCGGGGGGGCTTCTAAAAGCTAAACGGCCGGTTGGAAAAATCAGAAAAATTCTCGACGGTAGTCCATGTGATGAATTTTGAAGGAAAAACTATAACGGCTTACATAAATTTGTTAGTTCAGGAGTTATAGAGGCCTAACTTGTAAAATGTGCTTACTTGGAAAACGGCGTACCAAAATAACGCAATAATAAGTAAACATATGAAATATATTATGTATAACGGTACGGAACCCTTCGTGTGTGAGTCCGACTAGCACTTGGCCGGTTTGTTTTATTGTTTGAAGACCTCCCTGTATATTATCTCGTATCTGAGAAAAGCAAGTCGCTTATAACTTGCGCTATTCCAAGAGTGGCCAAATCCAAAACTTTGTAAGGTTGACTGCAAAACTTAGCTTTTACTTTAGATTTATTAGTACACTTTATACTTGCTATAAAAATTTAACTAATGTAACTTACACTAGCTCGTTACACTAAACTTGGCTTATTAATTCTTTAGAAAAAGCGCATTCAAATATTTCCTTAGCGTGTACTTAATATTTAATTATGAACATCATTAATACTTTTATTTGTATTGTACTTTACAGGCCTACATCCAAACGTCTATTAAAGTGAATTCGAGTCGAGAAGTACCACTGTTTTAATATTTTTGGTAGTTGAAACATGCAAAGGTACTGAATTACTTATAATAGTAATAGATACATTAGTGTTAGTTAGATATCTTTTGTTATTATAACTTATTGGGAGAGCGCAATCTTTAAAACTTAAATCGTCAACTAAATACAAAACAAAATCGTCTAGTTGTTGACGTGAAATATTCCGTTGTAGGTCCTAGTAAGTTTCGAGTGAATTCTAGTAGTAGTCAGTGCGCTAAACTGCGAGACGTTCTCACAAGTGTCCGAACCCCGAGGATTTATCTCGAGATCGTGTATTATCCAGTTGTCGACGTGAAATATTCTTTGTTCGACTTCCGAGTGAGTGAGTATCGAGTGAGTTCCAATAGTAGTCTCGGGCGCTAAGCTGCGAGACGTTGTCACAAGTGTCCGAGCCCAGAGGATTTGTCCCGAGATTGTGTATTATCGAGTTGTCGCCGTGAAATATTAATCCGTTTATTTTGGCGCTGCCGACTTTGCTGTCTTTTAGATAAAATTATGAACAGCGTTAGTCGACTGATATTGAAATATTAAAGTTCCATTATTAAAAGAAATTGGGAGTTTCTTATCACCTTTTTCCCGAACCAACCAAAAGTCCACCAACCACCAAAAGTCCCGACCACAACACAAAATACTATTAGACCACCATCTAATTTTCATTCGTATTTCATGTCCCATAATTATTTTAATTATTTAACTATTAAGACTGGGACTGTATTGTCCCAGTATGTGAATCCGTAAGGCCGGGGAAAATTCAGAGCACTGAAAAAAGAACGCTGCGCTAATATAATATAGCTGAAAATCAAACCAATGTGTGTCGAGTCAAATGTCAATGTCATTTAATATAACAGCTCGACATCTGACACTTCGATTTTCAATTCGATGCTCTGAAATTACCCCGGCCCGGCGGATTCCGGTACATATAGTTCAAGCCTTGTAATATTTTGTTTAGATAACTACCTTTACACTAACATTACCTTACTCACATTTAGTTCGCTAAAAATACTGTTTATTTAACTTTGATCGGTTACTTTGCCTCATAGATAGAAAAAAAAAAAAAAAAAAACAATGTGACAGATTGACAAAGTACCTACGTCAATGTGAAACAAAATAAAATTGTATTTATAAAACGCACGGTAGGTTGTGTAAATAATCTGAAGTAGTGTGTGGTTTTAATTTTTATTAAATAAATAAATAAATCGTTTATTTTCAAAGTACTATACAAACATTAAGTATGTATTTGTTCGGTCCCTCAAACTAGGCGTAGCCTGTCCTATGGGGGAAGTTGGGGATTAAAATTATAACGAACTTAAGCAGTAGAACTCATTACTATTAAAATTAAGTTATAAATAATTGTAAAATTAATATTATTTAAATACTGTGTGACAGTATTAATAATTGTAGGTATGTATTTCTAAGCATTATTTAAAAGAATATTAGCTTTCGTCACACCTTCCTCTACATAAATATTAATTAACCGGCCATATTTCATACACCTTCGGTTGTACGATCTCGTCAAAAAAAGTACCAATTTTGACAAGAAGAGAAATTTTTGCTTCGTGTATATAGTTATAGGTATATAGGTACCAATCTTTTTGTGTAATGAATAAAGAGGTAAGGTTTGTTTGTATGTTTATTTGCATTGAATAGACTCCGAAGCTACTGGACGGATTTTAATAAAATTCGGCATACATATAGATTAGACCACGGGGAAGGATATAGGCTACTTTTGATCGTGGCAAAATGTATAATTCCCGCTTGGTTTTCTTCAGCGTGTACGGAGTCTGGGCAACATCTAGTGTCATCTAGAACAGTGCTTCCCAAACATAGTTTCGCTATGGCTCGGTAATTTTTACACAGTCACTTCGTGGGCCACTTAATACTTTTAAAGATATGTAATAGCAAATCCTATAACAAATATATTAATAGTAAAAATGTTTTATTAACACTACATATTTTGGTATCGCCTTATCGCTTACGAATATTTAAGATGCGTCGATTGATAATACGTATTGTTTTCAAAACAAGGCGCGAATCTTGGGGCCCGGTATTTTGTTTTGATGGCCCGGTACCGGGTCGCGACCCGGCAGTTGGGAAACACTGATCTAGAATATAATAATTCGCGACTCCCGCTTGTCCGTACTTCCGGTGTGCCCCAATTCAGGTAATAAGTGGTTGTGTGTATCGGAGTTTTAACTAAACAACTAAATACTGTAATTACTGTGCGCAACCCACTTCAGCGGGCGTAGAGTTAGGCAACATAGACATGGCATGAACAAATTAACGATCACTTATTTCATGTAGAAAACAACATTCATTCTTACGACCTCGACGAAAATAGACATTGATATAGTATTATGAAGCTTTAGGGTCAGCTCACAACGAAACGCGTCGCTACGGGACGCGGTGCTGCATTTTTAATAATGAAATAATAATTTCGAGCTGCATAGCGCGGCGCCTGCGCTTCACGCAATAAAACGTGTATCTTCTTAAGTAGTGAATAAGTGCAATTTTGCATCACTATGTTAAAAATGGTGCGCCGCGTATCGTCTCTTTTTGCTATGAGCCGACCCTATTGGACGGTAATGCCTTGACAATTCCTGTAACGTAACGGACTGAAAAGTAAGAGCTTACCAACAGGGGATATGTCTTCGTATTTGTCGAAACATTTAAACCATAAAAAAAAAAAAAAAAACGTATTTAAATTCTCAATAAAATTATTTTTCTTAAAGTTTCGCAAACTCAATTTTCAACAGTCGACCATTTGAACCGTTGAGGTACCATTTCTCATTTTAATTACAAACGTTATTTTACGGCAGTTCTCTGAGAGACCGTGGTATTCAGTCGAGTGGCACAATTCTTTATGAAGTTACTCTTCTACGATTTATGGACAAATCCCGGCCTGAACCAAATCCTAGTTTATTTCTGTTAGGCATATCTATTCTTCTTATACCCATAGCTTTTGATCGATCGTGTTTACATAAACAGTATTTGTAAACTGTGCCGTGCGTTAGGCTTTTCTATTACGTCTAGATCGGAACTTACTTCATAAATCTAGACCAAGGATATAAGTTTGACTTATAAGGTTAATAGCCGATAGGAATGGAGTAATAGGAACCCCACGCCACTGTAAGGTTTATACGCCAACTTTGTGTAATTCACAATAATCTACTTTCTACTGTAAGTTTAGTGTTAGCGTCAGCTCATATCGAGACGCGCCGCGACGCAGCGCTGAATTTTTAAAGATAACGATTCAAAATTTAACTTTATTCACTACCTAAGAAGATACACGTTTCATTGCAAAAGATAAAATGTTGAGCTGCGTAGCAGCGCCGCTCTTGCAATGAGTATCTTCTTATATAGTGAATAAAGTTCAATTTTGAATCGCTATCTCAAAAAAATTGTGTTGTATCGCGTCGCGTCTTGTTGTGAGCTGACCTTACTAGGTAGCTACGATATTATAACTTTAGTACCATCGCGGAAATTTGCGGTGTACCACATTTTGACCTGATCACTATGACATTTTGGTTAAGTGATTCACTACACATGTGCGCAAAAGTTTGGTTACCCTCTCATGAGCTCTAAGGGCCAGTTCACAGCGCGAAGATACGCGACACTACGCGGTGCTTTATTTTTGAGCTAGAGCATTTTCAAAATTGAACTTTATTCACTACGCAAAAAGATACACGTTTCACATGACATCAGTCATACACTGCACATGCGCTGTGCAGCGCTGTACAGCTTGACATTCGAACTCTTACAATGAAACGTGTAACTTCTTGTGTAATAAATAAAGTTAAAATTCGAATAGCTAAGGCTGGGACTATATGATCCGGAATCCGAAGGGCCATAGAAAATTCTGAGTATTGAAAATAGAACTCTGCGCTAGTACAATAGAGTTGAAAATCGAACACAGTACGTATCAAACGCAAGATAGTATGTGTTAATAATCTGAAGTGGCGTGTGTGGTGTGTTGTTATTTTTATTAATTTTATGTATTTCTAAGCATTGGTTAAATTATATTAGCTTCCATCCTTTACATAAACATGAACTGTGCGAATATCATACTTCTCCGTTCAGACAATTCTCGCAAGGCTGTTCTGAACATTATTGCTTCGCGTATTAATTTTAGATAATTTCTTTAATGTATAATTAAAAAATTTCTGCATACAGTTTCTCTCTGCATGGTAGCGACGTCTATCAAAACAGATAATAACTTTGAAAGTCCAAAAATAATGTTTACCTTTACAAAACAAAAGGTGAACCCTTTAAACATTAGGAGTAATTAGAAATGTCAGACGAATAACTTTGTAAATGTGGCCATATTTATAAACCTTTTTACCTTTAATTGTACGACGGTTTTGTAAGTTTTTATTATTTTTCTTTTTTGCCTACCTACTTATATAAAGTCTTTTATTTGATATGAATTGACTAAAATAAATTCAACTCGCAAATTTGGATGTACTTTAAAGACATTTAAGGCGAGGTTACACAGTGTGAGCCGTTAATGTGACAGTAGACAGCTGAGCTGTACCCTTGTACTTGCATGGCAGGAGCTCCACTCGTCTCACCCGGTCATACAGGTGCGAGCTGCTGATGTGACAGTAGACAGCTACTGGGCCCCTGTACTTGCATGGCAGGAGCTCGACTCGTCTCACCCGGTCACACAAGTGCGAGCTGCTGATGTGACAGTAGACAGCTACTGTGCCCCTGTACTTGCATGGCAGGAGCTCGACTCGTCTCACCCGGTCACACAAGTGCGAGCTGCTGATGTGACAGTAGACAACTACTGGGCCCCTGTACTTGCATGGCAGGAGCTCGACTCGTCTCACCCGGTCACACAAGTGCGAGCTGCTGATGTGACAGTAGACAGCTGAGCTGTACCCTTGTACTTGCATGGCAGGAGCTCCACTCGTCTCACCCGGTCATACAGGTGCGAGCTGCTGATGTGACAGTAGACAGCTACTGGGCCCCTGTACTTGCATGGCAGGAGCTCGACTCGTCTCACCCGGTCACACAAGTGCGAGCTGCTGATGTGACAGTAGACAGCTACTGGGCCCCTGTACTTGCATGGCAGGAGCTCGACTCGTCTCACCCGGTCACACAAGTGCGAGCTGCTGATGTGACAGTAGACAGCTACTGTGCCCCTGTACTTGCATGGCAGGAGCTCCACTCGTCTCACCCGGTCACACAAGTGCGAGCTGCTGATGTGACAGTAGACAGCTACTGGGCCCCTGTACTTGCATGGCAGGAGCTCCACTCGTCTCACCCGGTCACACAAGTGCGAGCTGCCGATGTGACAGTAGACAGCTACTGGGCCCCTGTACTTGCATGGCAGGAGCTCCACTCGTCTCACCCGGTCACACAAGTGCGAGCTGCTGATGTGACAGTAGACAGCTACTGGGCCCCTGTACTTGCATGGCAGGAGCTCCACTCGTCTCACCCGGTCACACAAGTGCGAGCTGCTGATGTGACAGTAGACAGCTACTGTGCCCCTGTACTTGCATGGCAGGAGCTCCACTCGTCTCACCCGGTCACACAAGTGCGAGCTGCTGATGTGACAGTAGACAGCTACCGTGCCCCTGTACTTGCATGGCAGGAGCTCGACTCGTCTCACCCGGTCACACAAGTGCGAGCTGCTGATGTGACAGTAGACAGCTACTGTGCCCCTGTACTTGCATGGCAGAAGCTCCACTTGTCTCACCCGGTCACACAAGTGGGAGCTGCTGATGTGACAGTAGACAGCTACAGGGCCCCTGTACTTGCATGGCAGGAGCTCGACTCGTCTCACCCGGTCACACAAGTGCGAGCTGCTGATGTGACAGTAGACAGCTACTGGGCCCCTGTACTTGCATGGCAGGAGCTCGACTCGTCTCACCCGGTCACACAAGTGCGAGCTGCTGATGTGACAGTAGACAGCTGAGCTGTACCCTTGTACTTGCATGGCAGGAGCTCCACTCGTCTCACCCGGTCACAAAAGTGCGAGCTGCTGATGTGACAGTAGACAGCTACTGGGCCCCTGTACTTGCATGGCAGGAGCTCCACTCGTCTCACCCGGTCACACAAGTGCGAGCTGCTGATGTGACAGTAGACAGCTACTGGGCCCCTGTACTTGCATGGCAGGAGCTCGACTCGTCTCACCCGGTCACACGAGTGCGAGCTGCTGATGTGACAGTAGACAGCTGAGCTGTACCCTTGTACTTGCATGGCAGGAGCTCCACTCGTCTCACCCGGTCACACAAGTGCGAGCTGCTGATGTGACAGTAGACAGCTACTGGGCCCCTGTACTTGCATGGCAGGAGCTCCACTCGTCTCACCCGGTCACACAAGTGCGAGCTGCTGATGTGACAGTAGACAGCTACTGTGCCCCTGTACTTGCATGGCAGGAGCTGGACGTCTCAAAAACTCAAACTCAATTTTTTTTTATTTCCATATCGGAATGTAATGTAGAATTGGCCTACAAGATGCCTACCGACGGTTCGGAAACAAGCCCGGAGAGAAGAACCGGCGTAAGAAACTCGCACGGGGCCATCTTTTATCAAAAAGATGGAATATCAACAAAAGTCAGGATATGTACATAGAAGACGCCTTGCAGGTCGCCATCCTATTCCCAAGGTGTGCAATTGTCAATAAATCATTGATCTTATAATAAGCTTTAGCACACAAACGTTCTCTAACTACTTTTTTAAATTTATTGATGGAAAGGTTTTCAAAGTTTTCTGGGACTCTATTGTATAGGCGTATACATTGACCTCTAAATGATTTGCTTACTTTACTAGTCTGATCACCGGTATATGTAGCTTGTGCTTATTTCTTGTGTTTCTACAGTGATTGTCGCTTTTCGTCTTAAAATTAGTTAGATTCTTTCTAACATACAATACATTATCCAAAATGTATTGAGAAGCAACGGTCAGAATACCTATTGCTTCAAGCTTTTCCCTCAGAGATTCAAAAGGGGACATTTTATAAATCGAACGTATTCCTCACTTCTGCAGCACAAATATTGTTAAAATGTCTGCAGCATTTCCCCATAAAAGGATGCCGTAAGACATTCTACTATGAAAATAACTAAAATAAACTTGTCGCGCAGTGTCTTCATCACAAATTTCCTCAATAATTTTTGTGACTGCATATGCTGCAGAACTGAGCCTATCTGCAAGATTAACAATACACCACTACCCCATAAAACCCCACTGTAATTTGCTATCTAGTGTTATAGAAACACAGTGGTGTCCACCAAGTTCATTTTCTCATCATTTAATATTATAATTTAATAGTATATTGGTCTGTACTTGCCTTACATCGGGCAATGTAAACTTTAAACATTTACTTTTTTAGAATTTATACGTTTATTAGTATTAAAGTTGTTAACATTAAACCGATGTACTTTTTTCGAGAGAGCACTATTTACCTCGTCGTTTTTTGACTGTTGTCGCTTCACATTAAAAATTAGTGTAGTCTCATCGGCGAAAAGTACTATCTCACTATCATTATCTCTAACTAGATAAGGTAAGTAAGTTTTATATAGGTGATAAAAAGTAACGAGCCTAATATGGATCCCTGTGGAACACCTAATTCTTTTTTGGTCCCAGTGGACCTTTTACTATTTATCTCCACCCTTTGAGTTCTATTTTTAAGGTAAGAACTCAAAGAGTTCCACCCGGTCCCAGAAGTGCGAGCTGCTAATGTGACAGTAGACAGCTACTGCATCTGTGTTCTCCTTCTGACTTCCCATGTGACAAGTCTTTGTATGTGTGTGTGCTTGTTCATAGTGGGGGAATGCGAATGGCGAGTAAAATAAAATTTTTTGTACTAACTCGGATGCGAGCTACTAACCGACTCGCATATGACAGTAACTCGTATGATGCGGACACACAATGCGAGAAGCTGTACTACGAACTGACTAGGCCAGCTCGCACGTCGACTCGCACTGTGTATCCTAGGCTTTATAACAGTCGACAAGCAGTAACAAAGATACATAATTTTGTTTTCAAAAATGTAAGCTGAGGAACACAAAAGTATTCAATCGTTTCACAACATTCCTATACAAATTCTCGCCGAGAAGGTGCCGAGAAGCCTATAGAAACGCGAACGGTATCTCACCTCCGTCTCGCTTTCTCGCAAATCGCATAGACTTTAATATATGAGAAGTGACTTCTAGCGAGAATTCTCTTCGTCTGTATGTCGTATTATTATAATTTAATAATAGCAAAAAGCTAGTGGATAAGCTACAAATTGGCTAATGGTTGGATATTAATTTATCATATCGATCTATCAAACTATCAGCGAGGGCTCACAGGTGCCGCAAAAAAATGGCCGCCCAAAAAAAGTCCCAGCGGCGGTTTTAATTACACGAGTGGCCAAAAAGAGGAGTGATTTTATACGTAGCTAGTTTCATCTGTGACATCGGTCGACTTCTAAAAGTTAAAAATAAATGTGTACGGCCGGTGAAAATAAATGTGACAAGTAGATGTATTGAATTTGAATGATTTTGTGTCTATTATTACGTATATAACTAAGCGTCTGCTACTGATGCGTGTCAGATAGCTTATTTGAATATTTTGTTTCTATCGTTCGATATAAACAGCAACGACGTACCTTCTGAATAAGCTATCCAACATTTCGAAGATTGTGAAACAGACCCATAGGGTCAATTCACACCAAAGCGAAAGGATACGTGACATAGCGCTGCATTTTTTATTGCAAGTTACACGTTTCATTGTAAGAGTTCGAATGTCAAGTTGCACCGCGCTACACAGCGCACATGCAGTGTATGACTGATGTCATACTATGAAACGTGTATCTTCGTGTGTAGTGAATAAAGTTCAATTTTGAATGGATGTTTTAAAAAATGCAGCCCCACGTAGCGTCGCGTTTCGCCGCGGTGTGATCTGACCCTAAGCCTCATAAATATTCTATCCTACTAAATCTAGAAGTGTAATCTGACAGCACAAATCTTCATACAAGAAAAAGTTACGCCATCTTGGTTTTCACCGTACTTCAAATGTCAGCCATCTTGTTTTCACCATACTTCAAATGTCAAAATGGCCCAAAAAATGTCATAAGTGGGGCCATTTAACTGAAGACTCTTTTTGAATCAACATGCCACGTCTATAACATATACGTCTATGGATCACCACCTGTCGTTTACAGTCGAGATAAACGAACATGACCAATTTCGGGAGCACCTCAGTCTGCTAAACTTTCATTTTCCCGACTGTACGCATAGTTATGATTCTGAGAGTTGTTTACAATATTGATTTTCAAATTTTCTTTACTGTGTAATACTTATTACAGTTTTTGCTAAAATGAGGGTAGAATTGTTTTTGTTTGTTATCTCGATAAGTCGCTAAACATGTCTGTCATAACTTTGTAACTCCGTAATCTGTTGTTAAATGAATAGGAAACGATTAGGAATAATTTTGAGCGGAATCTTCACCGAACTTGTGTACAATGAGAAAATGGGATATAATTTTACTACCCCCTTAATATTAAAAATAATTACACAATGGATAAGCTATTTATCTATATCTATTTATGTTTGGTCCTTGTCTGATACGTTGGAAAAGTCGCTGACAGACCAGTACAAAATATTGTATAGCTCATCCATTGTATAAATATTTTTATTAGTAAGAGGGTTAATCAAAATTTTACCCATAACTTGTACTATCGAACAAATTGCCGCCCGACTGGGTGAGGCACAAGGTGAAAATCGCTTAACAGCGCCGTTGAGTCGCGCGCACGCACACATACTCACATAGTTCAACCACGTCTGAAGTCGTTGTGGTCTTTTCTGCTTAAATATTTTGAGGCGTCCTAGTGCAAATGAAAATGTTTGAGAAACTGGTCGAGCGGGAACTTTGTCGATACTGTACATTCGCACATAAACTCGCGAGAACCGTACATTTTGCTGGTGAATTGAGAAAGAATTAACCTATATTAAACTAGCTCAAATACTGCATTTATATACCTATAACATTATTTTAACAAAAAATGACACAAATGAAATAACAACGATTTGAACAGTAATTTTCGTTTTTCAATCATAGAAAAAGAAAACCTCGTTTTTTAGTCCTTTTTAGTTGGTTCAATGATCTAAGCTTTCTAGTCTTGTAACTTTTTACTTTAGCAACTGATTACTGTCCGTTTTGCATTTTTCGGTTCATATTTATGGTACCTTTCGGAAAATATAAGAATTTTGCTGATTTAAAACAAATGCACGTTTTCGATTGTCTCCAATAGAACGATCAAACTGTCAGCTTATCCTGATAGTCGGGTAGAGTAAGGTGCGAAACAAACCTGAAAGAAAGTGACTTATAACTCATGTAACAAATGCGTGAGTTCAAATTACTGAATATATGAAGAGGTAAGATATATTTGTTTGGATTAAATAGCCTCCGAAAGTTCTGGACCGATTCTGACGAAATTTGTCCACAGACATAGAGTAGGCCACGGAGAAGGACATAGGATACTTTTTATTGCTGCAAATTGTATGTTTCCCGCGCGATTACCTTTTGCACGCACGAAGCCACGTGTATTTATAGTGCATACCTTTTTTCCGCGGCTTCGCCCGCATAAATACAGTCTCCCAAGGGAACTGTACACTTTCCCGCGATAAAAGGTAGCCTATGTCCTTCCCCATGGTCTACTTTGTATCTGTGCCTTTCATGGTGGTCGGTTAAGTACTTTTTACGTGAAAGAGAAACAACCAAACAAAAAAACTCACTTAAAACGCAACAATGGCCCGGGTAACAAAGGCTATATTATAATTTACGTAGTCGGGTTATAGTTTTTATAAAAAAATGTAGTTAGTAGGTGCTCCTTGGTAATGGATAGCATCAGGCGCTTACGACCGGGAACAGTCATGCCAAAGAACAAGGGCGTTTTTGTATGGAGCCCGGCCCCAGCCCTGTAGCACCTGTACAAGACATATTATGTCAAATGAAAGGGCTTGAACGTGTGTCATTTTGTTGTATGAAGAAAAATCTCTAAACCATGGGAGAAAAAAGTGAATGACTATTTTCTCGATACAAATAGCTTAGAGATTTTCCGTTACACAATAAAATTACACAATTTTCTAGCGCTTTTAATTTGATATGTGTCTTTTAGTGCTACAAGGGTGAGGACGTTTCTTTCCCTTCTTCTTTCAGAAGAATATCAAAATGCAAAATTAGAACTACAATAAAAGCAGGTAGTAGCAGAAACTTGATTATTTATTAATCATATCTTATCTAGCCAGGCCGGCAATTTTCTAGGTCTCACAATCTGAACTTTTGGCTTGGTGGGCACACTGGAACAGAAAAAAAAATTGTATACGAAGCAAAAAATATTTACGTATGAAATTTAATTTCGCTACATAAAAAAATTAAAACTGAAATCATAGTAACAGTTTTACATGAACAATAATTTAGATAATGCAGAAAAATTACATGCTTGACATGTGCTTAATATTTCCCGAAAACTCCCACTATGTATAGACACCCTCGCACTGCCGTATGCCGCTCCGGCTTTAAAGGTCACTCGACCGCCGCGCAGTATCGGCCACGGCTGTATGTAGTTATCGGTTACGGCTGTGCGAGCATTAGTCAGTCAGTCAGTGGCGACATCTCCTTTCAATACAATATCCCACGGGAACACTTTTTCGGGATAAAAAGTAGTATATATGTTAATCCAGAGCTTTAAATACTACCATACCAAATTTAATGAAAATCCGCTCACTATTTCTGCGTGAAAGAGTAAAAAAACATCCATCCATCCATCCTCACAAACATTCACATACCTTTCTTATGGGATATTAATAAGATGATATTATTAATTAACTTACAGTTTTACAACACCTCTCGGTCCTTGTGATTGAGATTTGGAGGCACCCAGTTTTCCAATTTTCTTTTTCCTGAAAAACATTTTGATATTGTACAACAGTTAACTTTTAATCAGTTAGTACAAGCAGTAGGTGTAAAAATACTTCATCGAAAAAATATGAATAAATATCGCAATTATCCATACAGTCTATTTTCATTTTGCGGACTTGTATTTTCTTTTTGGTTTTTTGTCAGCAGTAAAATTTCAGTATTTTTAATAACTCAAACAATACACGCACATACTCGTACAGCAGATACACAATTTCAGTTCGATTATCACAGGCCTCGGTGGCGCAGTAGGCAGCGCGTAAGTCTCATAATCTTAAGGTCGTGAGTTCGATCCTCACCCGGGGCATATTTTTTTCATTTATTTCATAGTATAATAAATAAAAACCGGTCAATCACTAGTCGGACTCGAGCGCAATGTGTTCCGTACAAAACAGCAAAACGTTTGTTGTATGGCACTTGGGAGCCCCACTTAAATGAAATATATTTTATTCTGTTTTTAGCATTTCTTGTTATAGCCGCTACACAGATGATATACATCGTCTGTGAAAATTTCAGCTGTCTAGCTATCACAGTCCGTGCGATACAGCCTGGTGGCAGACATACGGAAAGACGGACGGACAGCGGAGTTAGTAATAGGGCCGTTAATCGTCGTCCCGTCATATTGAAAATGTAACTATCACACGGAAACCGCATATTTGCCGCATATATAGTACCATCCGGTTTCCGTAAGAGGTAAAGGCACTTCTAACTTCGGCTAGGTACGTTCTAATATATACGAGGTACAGTCGAGGAAATGAAATTTTTGGACGTTTGTTTGTATTATAATATCTAAAGCACCCCGAAAACGCCACATTTGTTTGACAAATTTTACGTGTCCGTCAAAACATTTATTTGGCAAATAAATGTTTTGACGACACGTTTGACGAACATTCTATGGGTTTGATGTTGTTTGTAAATATGGATTGACTGTGCGGCCTGCGCCAATATTGTGAGTTGAGCGTAACATAACCAATTTTAGAAGTGTATCAAATTGCTAAACATGAAATTTCCGCCATAGCATCTATATACCTTATTATATTTATCCAAGTTAATTTTGCTCATGGGACTGCACAACCAATTTAAAACACAAACAAATTCTCTGCCGTGGACTTAGGCTGGGACTATGTTGTCCGGAACCCGGAAGCCGGAGAAAATTCAGAGCGTTGAAAATAGAACTCTTGAACAAATACAATACAGTTAAAAAATTAACACATGAGTGAAGAGTTGTCAGATTCGGCATTGACACTTGACTTGACACTCATGTGTTCGATTTTCAACTCTATTGTAGTAGTCCAGAGTTTTATTTTTTGTTCTCGGAATTTTACCCGACCTTGCGGTTTCCGGACAATATAGCCCCACCCTAAGCCTGTCAAATGTTCCTCCTAGGCCGACAGATCGCCCGATGGTAAAACGGCCTTACTTTTGTGGATAATGTATGGTGACGCCACCGGGCGTGGTGACTTTCTTCTTGCAGGGCGCATCACTGCCGCATGGACATCCCTTCATCGGCAGCACGTTGGTGGCGTGATAGGTAGGTATTTGTACCTCACTGAAAACGAAATATTTAGTATTACCTGTGACTTCGTTCGCACGAAAATCTTGCGCGAACCCAACATTCCCGAATAAAAAGTGTTAAGCCTAACTGTTAATCCAGGCTACAAACTAACTGTGTACCGAATTATTTTCAAATCCGTTCAGCCTTTTCAGCGTAAAAGGCAGTCAAAGTTTGTTAATTTTTATTAAAATTGATCAAATTTCGCCTCGGACTTAGTTGAAGAAGAAATGAAATCTTCTCCCTGGCTTGTAGTGCAGTGCTACAAAAGCATGTCCCTTGTGGCAAATTTTCCAAAGTAACAGAGGTACTCCACGTAACAGAGATAGTAGTTTTTCGAAAAGTTGGGGTGAAAGGTAGAGATCTCCCGCACTAGATACTTTGATACTTTCGCATTTATAATATAGAACCTGGGTAACCGAGCTTTGCTCGGAGCTCTAGTAGATAAAAAAAAAGAACATCAAAATATTTTACGGGGTTCGAAGCCACCACATTCTGAATTTCCGAACAACTTAAAAATTAACCAAACTGCCAATCGGACAGACGTTTAAAGTCAAAATTATCGATATATTGTTGCACCACGAAAGAAAAAACATTTATAACTTAAAATGCTCAGTTCGCAGGGATAAAACCGATTTTTCTACCCCAAAACTCACTGCATACTAAATTTCATGATAATAGTTGCAGCCATTGCCGAGATTACGATTATCTTATACCTTTAAACGAGCAATTCTTGTATATTTATATGTTTCTGTGATCTCGGAAATGGCTCTAACGATTTCGCTGAAATTTGGTATATGGGGGTTTTCGGGGGTAAACAATCGATCTAGATTAGTCTTATGTTTGGGAAAACGCGTGTTTTCGAGTTTTCATGCGTTTTTCTGTCTTGCCGGCCAGTCGCTGGACTCTGGACCACTCTGGACTCTGGACGCTGGACCAGTCGGACAGTTCCGACTGGTCCAGCGGGTTAAGTCGCGGACGGCAAGAAACGAGTATTACGGATTTAAATCCCGGTCGGTGACTTACCTTTGTTTTTTTTATATGTTCAAGTTTATATATAATTTTTTAATTTTTATTGTTTTTAGACAAGTTTAAAAAAATGTAGTAAATGTTTGAGATAACAATATATATTTCTCATAAATATATCTAACATTTAACTATACTGATTACGTGAATAAGATTTATGCTTTCGAGTTTCACCATATTACAATAAATAGTAATAACCGAGCAAAGCTCGGTCGCCCAGGTAACCGAGCTTTGCTCGGAGTTCCGATAAATTAAAAAAAAATATATAAAGAAAATAATAATCTTCTCGCCGAGATTCGAACCCACCACATTTCGAATTTTGCGAACGAAGCAAAAATTATACACAAACATACCAAATAGGCTAGATGACTAAATATTTTTTATTGTATAAATGAATAGAACCCTTAAATATGGGTTACTTCTCAGAAGAAACAGTATGTCAAAAGTCAATTTTTTCAAAGGTACAGCGATTTGTATACAAAATTACTATAATTAATACAAAGTCTCTTGAAAACGCTCCATACTAAAGTCGCACCTGGCTGTGACGTCACGCCTAGGTTAAAGTGTATGAAGTATACGGCCGCAGGAACATACTTGTAAATATCTCGGATAATTGTGCGTTTAAGTTCATACTTACCATAATGAAGGTTTTTGTATATGATGTAAGTAAACTCATTGATGTAGGTTTTGTTCACTAATTTAGCAAAAAAAAATTTACTTATTAATAAACTACACATAAAATATCTATTTTTTTACATTTACCAAGTAGTAATGCCTCAATTTTCTGAGTATATTAATGAAACTAAATAGTTTAGATGTAGTCATCATCCTCATTGCCAAAAGGCTAACATAATAATAATATAGTCGAAATTATTGATATATTGTCGCAAGACGAAATAAAAACATATGTAGATTCAGAATGCGCAGTTTCCCAGGGATAAGACCTAGCTAGATCGGGTTTACTCACCCAAAACTCCCCGCACACTAAATTTCATGGCAATGCTTGCAGCCGTTTACGAAGAACCGATTATATATAAACAAGAGTGTCTCATTTAATATTCGTGCGATAGTATGCTCGTGGGGCTGGGGGTTTAGGACTGTGTGAACCATTGCCAAATGAAAAATTCCTTGTCTTATGGAGACCATAAAATGTATAGGTAAACTAACCTCCGTTTGCGAAAAAGATTCCTCCATTTTGGCTTCTCGATTGCGACGTATCTTAGGTTGAACAAACTGAAAATAAAATTGGTTAAAGCTTAAGTAGACTCATCGCCTGGAGCGTATTTTTGAGCGCACTTAAAAGCTCTCTGGGTGTTCACGGGTGACAGTAATCGGGCGATCCCTTTGAGTATTTGTCCCCCACAATATCATTAACATACCTGGAATTGCTTGTGCATTCATCGATTTTTCTTTGCTTTCCAAACAAACCCATTTGGAATTTATTATATTTTTCATACTACATGATATTATTTGTATAGGTATGTTATGTTCTTTACATGCTTGGTTTTGTTTTACTTTTTATATTTTTGGCTGTGAATTGTGATTTAATTTCATCTCTGACGTTTTCGATTTGGGCGATGACGGATGACAAAATATTTAGATTTTTTAAATCGGCATAGACAAGTCTTAAATATCATATAGGATTATTCTTCATATGTTTAAAAATAGACTTTATGTTCCTCCTTTACAAAACGCCAATTTCATAATTATGTAATGACCTAATATTAAAACAATCATAAATTTAAATTGGACATAACAGATCAAAAATACATGTAAGTATTTGTAAATAGCACACAGTATCGAGCTAAAATTAGTGACAAATTTTTCCCCAGAGTGGGTAGTATGTCAACAGCAATATCATCATCCGTATAGAAACAGCAATCAGTCAACTTCGATGTCGGTCTGGAACATCTCTGTCTGTTGTCACCTGTAAAAATGATCGATTCGAACCCCGCACGCTAGGTGGATGTAAGTGGGGAGCGGGAGCGAGCGATACGAAAATGTATATGGGTCTTTAGTCAGGATACATTCGATAATTTCGACGGCGAATTTCGAAAACAAAATGTATCGGATTTAACTTATGGCATCGCAAGCGACATGTCAAATCCCATACATTTTTGCTTTCGAACTTCGCCGTCGAAATTAAATGCATCTTGCCTAAAGGCCAAGGCACGAAAAGCTGTAAGCGTCAATTCACATTGAAACGATACGATACGATACGCGACATGTCACTGTTTTTAAGATAGCAATTCAAAATTGAACTTTATTCACTACATAATAAGATACACGTTTCATATGACATAAGTCATACACTGCACATGCGCTGGGCAGGGCGGTGCAATATTACATTCGAACTATTTACCAATAAACGTGTATCTTCTTGTGTAGTGAATAAAGTTCAATTTTATATGGCTATCTTAAAAATACAGCACTGCATCACGTTTCGTTTCAGTGTGAATTGACCCTTAGGTTACTTTATCTTCGTTCCATTTCCATTAATAGTTGCCCACGCAAACGATGTTCCGGACAGCTTGTTATTAATTAATAGGATCTTAATGCCAAATCATTTCTAATAGTTGAAAAAAAGTCAATTGGTGTTTGACGGTGTTTTTAGGTGGTTTATCGAATTAATAAACCACTGGTAATATCATCGCTTTCCGGTTATACCTCGCACTGCAAGATTATCGTGTGTCCTTCACAAAGACTATCTATATGCAGAAGTAATTTATTAATGAGTCCTTCAACTAGTTTCAATACAAACAAATCGATGTACGAATCGAAAAAGCTTACCGCTCGATCGAACATAAGATCAAAATGGTTGAACAGCGCTGAATCGTGCGCACGCAAACATACACACGTGTAAATACGGACTTTAACCACGTCTACAGTCGATGTGGTCACCGAGTTCGTCTTAAAATATTTTTCGGCGTCCCAGTGCAAGGATAGGTAAGTTTATGCGTCTATACTCAGTGCTTTGCTTATTCTACGGTGGAGTCGTTTGATATGTCTTGATAATATTACTTGATCGATCGTGCTGACAATGAAAATTTACCGACCCGCCCGCCCTTTTAAAGATAGCTATTCCAAATTGATCTTTATTTACTACATAAAAGGTACATGTTCCATCGTGCGAGCTGCACCGCTATCTTAAAATGCCGCGCTGAGCGACGTCGCGGTGTGACCTACCTGCTGAGCTGTTAGTATTACTAGTGTTAAAAATTATATGAATTACTAGGTTTTACCTGGGCTGATTGACAACTGGCCGAAACGACGAACTTAAAAAAATGATACGCAAAAAAGGAATATTACATTATATTCTGGCATCTTTTGAAAATAGAACGCCAAATTTGAATTTAATCGAACTGATGGAATTTGTTTGAGAGGACGTAGAACTTTCTCTGTCGTAAATTTTCTTAACAATGGAAACAAACGAAATTCGTGCGGTGATAAAGTTTTACGTTTTAAAAGAGAAAACAGCAACCCAGATTAAAACCAAGCTAGACAGTGTTTTAGGTAATTCTGCTCCTGCATTGAGTACAATTCACACCTGTGTAACTGATTTCAAACGTGGAAGACAGAGCTGCGAAGACGCCCACAGGTCTGGCCGTCCAAATGAAGTCACGAATCCGGACATGACAAAAAAAATCACAATATTGTATTGAATGATCGGCGCTTAAAGTTGCGAGAGATAGCAGAGATGGTGAGCATTTCATCTGAACGCGTTTTTAATATTTTGCACCAACATTTGGGAATGAAAAAGCTTTGCGCGCGATAGGTGCCGCGTTTGCTCACTGTAGACCAAAAGCAACGTCGAGTGGACAATTCATCGGAGTGTTTGGCGCTGTTTAACCGAGATCCTAATGAGTTTTTGCGGCGTTATGTAACAGTCGATGAAACCTGGATACATCATTATACTCCCGAGACAAAAGAACAATCTAAGCAGTGGACTGAGAGCGGAAAACCTGCGCCGAAGAAAGCAAAAACGGTTTTGTCGACCGGCAAAGTGATGGCGACTGTTTTTTGGGATGCTCGAGGGATTATTTTAGTGGATTATCTGCAAGAAGGAAAAACAATAAATGGAGAGTACTACGCAAGCTTGCTGCAAAAATTAAGTGAAGAAATCCAGAAGAAACAACCACATTTGGCCAAGAAAAAAAATTTGTTCACCCATGGCAACGCACCTGCACACACGTCAATGGTTGCAGTCGCCAAACTCCATGAATTGCGGTTCGAATTGCTACCGCATCCACCCTATTCCGCGGATCTGGCCCCGTGCGACTTCCACTTATTCCCAAACCTGAAGAAATGGTTAGGTGGCCAGAGATTTTCATCAAATGAAGAAGTCATTGTTGCCGTGGACGAGTATTTTGAGGGGTTGGAGAAAACATTTTATCAAACTGGTGTAACGGCATTGGAGAAGCGCTGGACTAAATGCATCGAGGTAGAAGGAAACTACGTTGAGAAATAAATTTATTTTAAATAGATTTTTGAAGTTTTTCTTTGTCGTTTCGGAAACTTATCAATCAGCCCTCGTATACTCTTTTTTTGACTTCGTCCGCGTGGGGTATGTATTTCGAAAAACCATTTTTAACGGATTTTTTCGTCATGATAACTATCTAAGTGCCAAAATTCAACGCAATTTTTGGCCCCCATTTCATCCCTTTATTGGACGAATTTCAAAAAACAATAAAACAATATGCACTCAATAATTTGTATTCATTATCTTGGATATAAAATTTCATGGAAATCTAAATAGATTTAAAATATTTTTCAAACAAACTTTCAACCCTTATTTTACACTCTCAGAGGGTAATTTATAATAAACATTGAAAGTCGCATTTAATTGAATGTATTAAAGAGTATGAAATTCAATTTTCATCGAAATCTCGAAAAATTCGAAAAATCGAAAAAACGCAATAAAGGGTGACATTTTGTAAGATCCCTTCTTAGTGCGCGTCTACATTGTAAATTAAAATTACTGTTAAAATTTCACGTTTCTACTATTAGCGGTTACGGCTGTGCGAGCGTCTAAACGCCATCCAGTCAGTCGTGGGGACATCTTATCCTACTGCTATTATAAATGTGCAAGTTTGTGAGGATGAATGCATGTTTGTTACTCTTTCTCGCAAAAACTACTTTTTTACATTTTTGAACGGATTCTGATGAAATTTTCTTAAACTACTACAGTTTAAGCTCTGGAATACCACATAGGCTACTTTTTATCCCAAAAATGTAGTGTTTCTGTGGGATACTGTCCTTCTTACACGGACGGACCCGTGGAGAAAGCTAGTTTTATATATAGATATAGATTAGCCTCTGTGGTCCAGTGGTTTAGAGCTTGGCTCTCGACTCGGAAGTCGTAGGTTCGATTCCCGAATTGAACATCAAAAATTGTTGTTTCCGAGTTTGGTAAGGACAATGCAGGCTGATCACCTGATTGTCTGACAAGAGAGATGATCCATGCGCCGGATGGGCATGTAAAAATTTGGACCTGCGCCTGATCTCTCGCCAGTCGTGTCGGTCTACATCCGTCCCCACTGGGTTTCGAGAGTAAAGGAAGAGAGAGTTCTCTGTGTACTGCGCATACACTTGGGCACTATAAAATAACTCCTGCGTAGCTGGCCTGGTTTCAATGAAACCGGCCACCGTCGCCGAAATCAGTGTGGGGAGCTATTTATTTTTTTATAGATTATCTAGAATATTATGTGCTAATTTCGACCACAGGGCTGGGCTACCTCTAGTAAATATGTTATAAATAAAAAACTAAAGAATCTAACCGTAGCCGGCTACAATGCGACACTAGTACCATCTGGTACCTGCGCCGGGAACTTCAGGGAACAATTATATTCCTTATATACTGTGGTACAGTATAGTGTCGAGTGTGTGCGGGGCACGATTCTGTTTTGCATAGGACAGTCCTGACACTATATTTAGCTGCCTGTTTTTTATTATTTTTATTTAATTACTATCAATGAGAGTTAAAAAATTTTTTGTAGTCATCATCAGAAGCCCTAACAGGGGCATTTGTTGATGACTTCACAAAATTTTATAACCTGGAAAGCAAACTGGAAAAACGTTAAGGAGTAATATTATGCATTATGCATACATGCAAATGCTGGATCTAATGTTCTGTAATACCTTGAAATTAATGAGATAAACTATTATTAATATATTTTATGTTTACCTTGAAATTAATTAAACTAGTCATATTTTGATCTATTATTAATAGATCAAAATATGACTATTGTCCATTCGCTTCTGAATTTTCGATTAATGAATTTATCGATCAAATATTACTCTCAACCTAGAGGTTCTGTTTTGTCAACGCGCTTTGTCAAACAAAAACTGAGGCCAGCTTCGTATGTGTGTGTGCGTGCGTGTGGCTACGCAAAAAAAATACACAATATAAATAATAATAATACAAGGTACCACCTTTGAAGGTAAGGTATAGGTTCGTTGCATGTATGTGCGAGACACTTTGTAATTACACGATGAGGCGTAGTTTAGGCCGGACTCACTGTGTAGCTAGCAGAACTCTGTCTTCACTTTTTTATTAGATCTGAGTCAGTACTTTAAAAAAATTAGTCAAATTAACGAAAACTAATAATAATGTAACAATAATATGTATAGACGCTTTCACACCACGTCGATCTGGTCCTGTACTGAGTGTCCGAGGAACTTGTATCACAGGTACCAGACAACGGAAATATATTTAATACTTTTATACATAATGTATTTAAGATTTTTATCATACTATACATATATTTAATACACATCCAAGTAAGACCCAGGAACACGGAAAAAAATTTGTCCCATCGGCGGGAATTGAACCCGCGACTTCCAGCTTATGTGCCGACGCGCTAACCACTGAGCCACAGAGGTTGTCAAATCCACATCCCACATTTCTCCCACCGTATTGTCACCCTACTTGAGTGTCGTGGCGCATCGAAGTGGCCTTTAAGTACTACTTTGTCTTTGAGCAGAGGCTCTAAAGATTTTTTTTACCTCTTTTATGAAATGGACCGAAGCGTGCGGACGGATCGCCTGATGGTAAGCGATTGCACCGCAGCCCATGGACACTCGCAACACCAGAGCAGTTACACTTGTAACTCCTCCGGTGTAACGCACTTGCGTTTCTGGTCCTTAAACACCCCGGTAACCTCACTCACTCGGCGAAAGTTTTTCACGCCGGTTTTCTGTGAGGCCGTGGTATTTATCCGGTCAGCCGGCCCATTTGTGCCGAAGCAGGGCTCTGCCACGTCAAGCGACAAAAGACTAATATACCCTATGTGTATCTAGACACCTTACGATTTTAACTGACATTTTGAAAGACAGTGATTTTATAGGCGGGTGGGTGATGTTATACTTTAAACGAGACAATCTTGTATATCTATAATCGGTATTTCAAAAACGGCTTCAAGTTTTATCATGGAATTTAGTATGCGGGGAGTTTTGCGCAGGAAAAATTTATCTAGCTAGGTCTTATCCCTGGGAAACAGCTAATTTTTAAGTAATTTATGTTTTTTCTTTCGTCGTGCAACAATAAATATATATTTTCAACACTATTGTGTCAGTCTGCAGTTTTCTTTTTGGTTTGTATCTTTTGCTTTGTCCGAAAATTCGGGATGTGGTGTGTGTTCGAATCTCGGTCAGATATATATTTTTGTGATACTTTTTTTAATTTTATTTATCAGAACACGCGGGCCGAGCTCGGTTACCCAGGTACTTATTCCTATTGAATAAGATCGAATACAACCAGATCGCCTGATGGCAAGCGATTACCGCTCGAATGCAATGTCAGAAGAGTTTTAAGTGCGTTGCCGGTTCTACATCCTCTTGAGCGTTATTTCACGCCGGTATTCTATGAGCTCTAGTTCGATGTTCGTGCCGCTGCACAGTTATAATAGATTTGTTTGCTATATTTTGCTTATAAATGTAAAACTCTGCTACCATTAAAATTTTTGAAATATACTTTTCAAGTAACTGGTGCCCGCAATTTTGTTTTCGTCGCAACTATTAATGTAAACGGAACCCTAAAATAAAAGTAGTCTAAGTTACTTCTTATAACATCAGCTATCTGCGACTTGCCAGTGAAAGTCTAGTTAAAATCGGTCCGGCCCCATTAGCCGGAACAAATAGACAAACAGACAGATGGACGGGCAGAAGATAAAAAAATTAAAATTAGATTTTTTTGGTTCTTGGTATCATAGTAATATGAATGAAGTGCAAAGCTGTAAATTTGTTAATTTAATCCGTAAATACATATAAATAAATAAAATAGAAACAGACCCTTCAATTTTATTTATTTAAATGTATGTATTTAATATAGACTATAATAATATATACAATTATACATAACAGAAATAGTAACTGTTGAGGACAGCAGCCTCGTAACGTAATTATACTAGTAAATTGAAATGTGAACGATAAACAAGTGATTTTTAAACAGTACATAAACTATAATAGTGAACACTCAGTGACTATATATGTATAGATTTCTATAGCATCAGTGTGCAATAAGTCGTGTTAAATGGTGTTTTATGAACTTAAGGTTATTTTGCTTATATATTTTAAAGTGTAGTGAATTTTAACTTAGTTTCTTTTGATTTATATAGATAAACATAATATCTAATAGGAAAAATAATAGTTTGGATTATATAATAAATGGATACGGAGTTATTAGGCAAGAAATGGTAAAAATACATAAGATTACATACATTACCTTATATACCTTAGGTTATGAATATCTTTTACATGGAATAAGATTATTAGTATATAAGGATTTATGTAATTGGGAATAACAATAAAGAATTTCACACAACGCGTTTTACTTCACCTGGCTCATGAAAAATAGGGAAAATTATGGAAAATAGCCGTATAGAGAGGCAAAAGTGAGATAGCAAATCGGCCCGAAAGAGGCGTACGGGCGCGGCTCTCTATATGGCATTGCCATGAGCCAGGTAAGCGAGAGGAAAAATTGAAAATCGTTCTCCTCAAATAAGTGTTATTTTTATCGCCCGGCTCTGCCCAAATCGGTGTAACCTTGCTATCTTCGAGTCTAATCTGAGCCGGCGTTGAAACCCTGTGGAATTATACAGTCCTGTTCAGTAGTGGTCCTTCGGCGAACCGGATTAGTGCGTGGTCCTTTGGCGAGACGGATTGAAGAAATATTCGAAGTCCATATCAAGTTGAAAATAACGAAGACGGCACTTAGAAAAAATTGAACAGCTGCTTTGGACATAGAAAAATTTCCGAGGATTCAAGATAGAAATTTTTACTGAAGACTGGACTGGAAAATTTTCATTAGCTGTTCTGAATATAGAAATATTTTTGAAGATTCAAGATAGAAACTTTTACTGAAGACCGGACTTACAAGATTTTCATCAGCTGTTCTGAACATAGAAAAATTTTTGAAGATTCAAGATAGAAATTTTTACTGAACACTGGACTTGGAAGATTTATTCAACACCGAACATTGAAGAATTTTATCAAGTCAGAACATTGGAAATTTTATCAAGATTTATCAACGGGAATCAACGAATCAACGGATTCGAGGATACAAGGATACACCGCTGCGAACGGAAGCAAGTTTACGCAGATTTTTCGTCGGAAAAACCTACCGAAGATTCATGAAAGACAATTTTGAAGTTTGAAGACTTAACGTTTGAAGATTAACATTGAAGATTAACATTTGAAGATTAACTTAACATTTGAAGATGGTTATTACAAGAAGTCAGAGTGGGGCCGAGGAGAACCAGCAGCAACCACGAAGATTCCCGGATCCGCCACGATCACCGTCCGCTGCCGCTACGAGCCAGCCTCCGCCGACCGAGGGAAGAGTAGATCTGCTTCAAACTATTTTGAAACCGAGACCAGGTACCAGCAAGGCGCCTGCAGCCTCGGAAGAGAAGCCCTAGCCAGAAAGAAGGCTATTTCAATTAGATCGCGTCGATCGACAGCAAGTGTCGTCGCGCGTATGCATTACGAGGCGGAGGAGAAACTCGCCGCTCTCCGTAAGAAGGAACTGCAGATCGAAGCAGAACTTTTAACGCGACGCCGCCCGAACAAATAATGAAGACCTTGGAACAATGCTTCGGTCGACCCGAAGTCATGGTCGACCGCATGATGGAAGATCTGAAGAAGATACCGAGGCTCGGAGGTTCGGCGGCAGAACTCAACCAATTTGCAGTGAAGATTCAGAACATGGTAGCCATCCTGAGGAAGCTGAGACACGGGTACCTCTTTAACCCGTTGCTCACGAGAGACATCCTGGAGAAGCTCAGCCCATACGAGAAGAGCAAGTGGTACGACTACGCAGAAGAGACGTCGCGCTTCAGGAACGAGCCCGACGTCGCCCTCTCTGAATTCTTAATGAGAGAAGCGGATAGGGCGCTGCGCTACGGGTTCAGCACGGCACCGAAGCAGGAAACACCGCGTCCACCTCCTAACAAGAAAGAAGCCAGAACGAGGGGGCCAGTCTTCGCGATAACACAAGAGGGCAGGGGTTCGCCGAGTCACAGCCAGCCAAAGAGAATACGTGAAGAGTCAACGAAGTGCCCGATATGTGCCGATGATCACGCTCTGTTTCGCTGTGCTGCTTTTAAGAAACTGAGCGTGCAGAAGAGATGGGTCAAAAAGGAAGGGCTGTGTTTCCGATGCATACGAAGCAGGCACAGAAGGTACAACTGCAGAGCGAAGCCGTGCGGCGTCAAGGGCTGCAACTTGCCTCATCATGCGCTGCTGCACGAAGACAGGTTCACAGACTGAGGACACCGTGATTACCGCATCGGTCATCTCCGACCGTGCGGTGAAACTCAAGATGAGAAGAATTCAAGTTGTCGGTCCACGGGGCGAAGCAAATATCTTCGCGCTGTTCGACGAGGGCTCGACAGTGACACTACTGGATGAAGACGTCGCGAAGGCTATCGGCGCAGACGGCCCACCGAAGATGCTGAGAATACATGGGATCAATGCCGAGAGAAGGGAAGATAAAAGCCGACTCGTACAACTTGGCGTACGGGGTCACGACGGTACTAGACATGACATCACTGCGAGAACCGTGGACGGATTGAACCTACTTACTCAGTCCGTCCCGGAATCACTGTTCAAACTTGCTCACCTGCGTGATCTCAAGAACGAAGAGTTATGCTATGAAGACAAGAAACCCCAACTTCTCATCGGCACGGACAACTGGCAGCTCATGGTATCCAGGGAGATGAGGATCGGCAAGATAAACCAGCCTGCAGCCTCGAAGACGAAGCTCGGCTGGGTAATCCATGGAAGCATCCCCAGACGCCTCATAAAGCAGGAAAAACACGAGAACATCCTGCACGTGTCTACGATCGAGACGCGAGGCGAACGACTGGAGGAAATGGTGAAGAAACACTTCGAAACAGACGCACTGGGAATAGCGTCCAAGGCAAATCTGACCAGAAGAGCAGCGAGTCCTCGACCTCTTTGGCAGAACGGCCAAACGAAGGGAAGAAGGTCGATTCGAAGTGGGGCTCCAGTGGCGCAAAGAGGGCGTCACATTACCCCGGGGTTACAACGGGGGGAGCCGAACAATCTGCAGGGCGGGACCGGGATTCCAGTGGCACGCGGGAGGTGTCACAACCCCAGGAAACGGCGGGGGGAGTCGTGCGGACTGCAGATTGCAAGAAAACAACTCGTACTTCCCCAAAGTACGAGTTGTGTTGGCCGCCGCCAAGGCCAAGGTGGCGCCGCTGAAGGTACAAACAATACCAAGGATGGAGCTACAGGCTGCCCTGGTCGGAGCGAGGCTGCGAAACGCCATCGTAGCAGAGCACAGGTGGAAAACGGACACGGTTTTCTACTGGATCGACGCACAAGTAGTGCTGTGTTGGATACAGAACGGCAGCCGAAAATACACGCCACCAGAACGGGCTATGTTCCGAAGAGCGACGAGAACCCTTGGTTCCAGGAGCCGGACTTCCTGCGCAGGCCTATGAACGAGTGGCCCGCGGAGAGTCCCGCGCGAGTACCAGATCAAGAAGAATACGTCGCCTTCCACACCACGGAGGCGAGCGAGCTGAGCTGTCTACCAGATGTGACGCGCTTTTCAAACTACGAGCGCCTCATAAGATGCACGGCGATGGTTTTGTTATTCATCTAGAAGTGCTGAGATCGTCGGGCCCACCTCGATGTCTAATCTGAGCCGGCGGTTGAAACCCCCTGGAATTATACAGGCCTGTACAATAACACTAAATTTGTCACACACGTTATGATTGAAATGAGAGAATACATCACAATATGTTAGTTTTTCTGCTTTAGGAGAGTCTGACCATTGAAAGCTCGTCCAACACGCGTCGGATCGGGTGTTAAATGGGCGTCATGGCGTAGGATCACGTGTTCTAGGCTCTGAACAATGTAAGCCTGTGATCCGACGCGTCGGATGACATGGGGTGTTGAACAATAGCCGCCATTGAGCAGACACTCGAAATGCGGTCGAAAAATATTTTTCAAATGCCTTCAATATTTATTTTTTAAAGGTGAATTCGAAAAGTTTTTGAAAGGGGCTTTGCTATTATTTTTTAAGTACAGTCGAAGAAAAATGTTTAGTAGATTGTCTCTGAGATTGACACAACTCTGAAATTGAGCATGTACTACGGTTGGCGACTGATTACACCACGCCATTAAAATGCGAACAAATTATGAGGACATGTAAATATTCAAATTCGTCCTCTGTACGGTAAAAACTTAAATATACTGGCTGATTTTTTATTCCGTGTCGAGAGAAACAGGACATGTTTTTTTACAAAAATAGAATATATTATATTCAAAATCATTTAAAAGTTGGAAAATCTTAAAAAGATCATGAGCTTAGGTCACTCTACCGCGGTACACAGTAGGACATCTAAGGCCGCCTGGCGAGTTATTTGCCTACTGACGCGTTGGCGCAAGGGCTATCAAATAAATGCTAAAATAATGCAGGCAAGCGAGCCGTCATACTTCAATGCGCGTGATCACGGTACGTGCGTGATCGGTCACGGCACAGCTCGCAGTGAGAGCGCCTTATCGTTATCATTCCTTATACGAGGTGTGTGCCTGCGTACGGATAGGCGCCTGGCGCGCACGCACACATTCAAACCGATCATGATCATGGCGCGTTTGTATGAAGGTGTTCTACTGCTCTTATACTGTGACTCTACTGTGCGGACGAGGCGCCGCGCACCGCGCGCCGTTGTACGCTCCAATCACACGCAGGGTCATAGCGGCCAATAGGGTAACAACTATTTCAATATTTTGCATAATTTTTTCTGAAATACTTTTTTAAATGTATAAATGGGTAAATAACGATGTATAGAAAAATTAAAATTGATGTGTCTGTTTGTAATTTAAAATTAAGAGCTTTTCAATCAATGGATATGAAAGTGTATACAGTAGTACTCACAATAAAAAAGCAATTTTAAAAATTTTTGTATGTTTTTCTGTCTGTCTGTCTGTTTGTTCCGGCTAATTCCGACCGACTTTCACGGACCTTTCACTGGCAGATAGCTGATGTTTAAAGCTCTAACATAGGCTTCTTTATCTAAGGGTTCCGTTTGAAAAAATAGAGTTTCGTTTCCGTTAGTTCTAACTTCAATGCAAACGAAGATGCGGGCACCAGCTAGTTGTAGGTATGTTATAAAATAAATTTTCACCGAGTTAAAAAAAGAAAAAAGTAAACCATAATACTCAATTTCTGGTATCTATTAACAAAAAAACTTAGACCTTTTCCATCCGTTATAGGATGATTTATACAGTATTCTCCGAGCGAAGATACCCACTCTTAAAATACTGTAGTGCCTGGGACAGTTGATTTTTAAATGTCATATTATGCTTGCCCAAGCACATACGGCATACTCACGACATAGTTAGCCTAGTCCAGAGGAATCACTGGTCAATACATCTGGGGCCAGCCATGTGCGGGTTTCCTCACGATGTTTTCCTTCACCGTTGGAGCGTCTGTATAACGTAGGTACTTGAGGTCTGAAAAAGTCTCATTGGTACACGCCAGAATGAACCTGCACTGTTTCGAGTGCGAATCAAACGGTTTACCCACTAGGCCACGGAGCTCAATGTCTATTAACAACAGATATAATAATACGTACAATTTTATTTATAAAACACCCTCTTTTGAGGGGTCGCGGTCCTCACCAGTTGCCACCAAAGGCTTTGTAATATTTGTATAGAATTTCAGTATTCTTATACTTGCAACAGTTGATTGTCAAGAATACACATTTATAATATAAGGCGGCCAGTGCTAACTGGGGAACGAAAGTTTACTGAATAAATATACTATAATTTATAAATTATAAATAAATATACTATAAACTATATGGCCCCATCGACGTACCATTTTCATGGTAGAGCGATGCTTTCGCACAAACGGGCCAGCTCAACAGGAGAGAAACTATCGTTGGAAACCTGCGTGAAAAAGGGTTTGCGTTGATTTTGTGAGGATGCCGGATAGCCAAGGGTGGCAGTGCTTAAGAACCAGTAACGCTCTTATAAGCCAGGGACTATATGATCCGGAATCCGGCGGGTCCGGGAACATTCAGAGCACTGAAAATAGAACTCTGTGCTAATTACAATAGAGTTGAAAATCGTAGTGTAGAGTGTCGATCTGTCAGATATGACATTGACATTTGACTCGACACTTGTGTGCACGAATTTCAGCTCTATTGTACTAGCGCAGAGTTCTAATTTTAAGTACCTAGCCTTATCCGGTCGAGCCGGCCCATTCGTGCCGAAGTCTCTCGTGTAAAAACATCTATATAATGGTACGTCGACGTTATCTGACAAGAAACTATTTGGAATTTATTTTGCGTACTTTTGCGCACGTGACTTTTTGTAGTCGGGTATTGGGGGTGGAGGCACGTGCGCCAGTCAACGAGCCGCGACGCTTCTATTAGTAAAATATCGGTCTTCTCAATACCTTAAAATTAAATCTACTATAAAACCAGCTCTGCAGTCCAATTATGAACGCTTCCATGCCACGTCAATTAGGTCTCGTTTTAGGTTCTCGTAGAACTCGTGTTACGGATTCCGGACAACGGAATTATATTTAATAATTTTATACTACACACATATTTAAGATTTTTATTATTGAATACATATATTTATTACACATCCATATGACCCAGGGACATAGATTTTTTATTATCCTTTGGCTGGATTCGAACCTGCGAACCTCCGGCTTGAGCAATGACGCACTCAACCACTGAGCCACAGAGATGTGCTTGTAAGAGCTTCGTTTTGACGTTTGAACGCCATTATGATGTAAAATGTCAAAATGAAGCTCATTAGTGTTAATGATCTTGAAGTTTTTAATAGGACCTGGTTTTTAGTCATTTCAAATTTGCTGAATACAGTTACAGACTTCAGTTTCTTTTTTGCTAGTTTCTCAGTCTATTTCATAAAACAATATGAGAAAAACCGTAGTATATAACACATTACACATATGACTTAACGTTTATCACTACAATACACAAATCGACAGAACTCTGTGCAGTTATTTCAGCGCTGACCACACATATAAGAACATGCAGACACGTCATTTAAATATAATAAAAATAATTTATCTGGTTACCGGAGGGTGGTTGGAAATTTTAAGGACTGGGAACGCACTTGTGACTCCCCTAGTATTACGGAGTGTCAATGAATAATACAAATAATTTCGTAAAAAAATCAGAGTTTAATATTAATGTTATAGTTCCATGTGCGACGAATAGATGGCGCGCGATCGGGTCTACATCGCGGTGTAGGTTGCTGAGAGATTGCATACAGTGTAAGCGAAAGTAATTAATGAATTCCCCACCAAAACGACTAGCCAAATGACAGTCACCAGACCGACTAGGCTAAGACGGCCAAAAGCCATTAGCGTAGACCCTTTCGAAAAAAAAAAGAATTTTCATTGCACATATGACTGCTATTACGAATTTTAGGAGTTTACTCCATAAGAGCAAATTCATACCAGTTCAGAGTCGAAGCGAATGTCTTCCTTCTGACTGCGGCGATAAAAAAGGATTTTTTAAAACTCCGCAAGAATATGTGCGTTTTATTCAATGATTTCAAAACTAAGGATCACTATATCACGTACATTTGACAGAAAACAAATCCATAGCATACAATTTATTTCATATTATATCTTATACCCACAACCTGCAACGAAATGTGTGTGTGCACGCATAAGCATAAAGCACCGGGCTCCTACCACACTGCATATGTGTAAAGTCAGGAACAAGATCGTCAAACACCACCACAACACCAGCAACAATGTCAGCAAGATCGTCAACGTCCCACACCACCATGCAGGTTGCCAAAGACGCGCGTTTCGCCCCGACCCTGCAGCATCCTCAGGACTATGCAAACAAAGTTCGTTAAGTCAAAAGTTAACACCAGTTAAAGTGAGTATAATTAGGATTAAAAAAAACTATTTTACTACAAGATAGGATTATTTTTAATTAGGATAATTATCATCCTATCTAGATGTTCGCAAGCCTTCACCCCTAAAACAACTTCTCAACACTGTACCGCAACTCCGAAACTACACGAGTTGAATTAGTGCCTTTTACCAACTTGGCTGAATTTTACACAAAATTTCACCACCCTCATCCCTAATGACCCCGAAATATTCAAAAACTTTTGGACACGATCAGATACAATGTGTGCAAATGCTGATGATAATCTCTAGATTAGAACTTCACACGTCTTGTAAGGTTACATGTAAAATGTTAAGATACTTCAAATTTTAGTATCTAAGTACAGTACGAGTAAGTATAGAATATATTGATTCTCTAATATTTTAAAGTTCCTAGTTCTCGACCAAGCTTCTTTCCCGTTCTTCCCCGTTCCATCCAAACTAAATCACCACAAAACTAAAAGTATGGAAAAGCGCCTTAACCACAATTTTTATAAATAATTTATTATATTTTTTAAGCTATTGCATATCTTTTATCGCGGGCTTTGAGCGCGGCGACCGAATCAAGAAATTCCGTAACGAAAATAAACCTAACACCCCCACTCCGACCGGCACAGCGGTGCGGCGTTGAAAGCCGTGCATCGTATAACCTCGTTTCAGTTCGGCAGACTTCGGCACGGTGTTTGTGTGCGTGCGACTAGACGTATGCGTGTAGGCTTACTATACAATAGCTTTACCGCGGCAGTCCCCGAGTGCCACACGTATTTTATAAGATTTTTTATTTCATTCCCGGGCCATTATTACGAATCTATTGACGCTTCATTCATTAAAACCGGACCGGTAGTTCGGGGCTACGGTGGAACAAACATACACGTATAGACTGCAAAAATCATTACCCTTCCTTTTGGTTTTGCCGTAGTCGGGTAAAAATATGAATCCCTTTCAAATGAAATTTCAACGGCCATTAAGGTACAATTGCCAAACATGATGGCAGTGTGCCAGAGGAGCTATCGGCTATGCCGGATCAGCTCGCACTTTTTAAGATAGCGATTCAAAATTGAACTCTATAGTCAATAAACAAAAAGAGACATGGTTCAGTACGCAGCGCGGTGTAGCTCGCGATTCGAACTCTTGTGATGAAACGTGTGTCTTTTTTTATAAATCAAAAGTACCTAAGCTCTAGTACATAGATTTAAAAAAGTAAAAATAATCCAATATCCGGAAATCGAACCCAGCACATTCCAAATTTTAGAAATATCCAAAAATTATACTTGCGCATACCAAACTGCCAATCGGACTGGCATAATAGAGTCGAAGTTATTGATATATTGTTGCACGACGAAAGAAAAAACCTATATAGCTTAGAAATGCGCAGTTTTCCAGGGATAAGACATAGATCTATTTTTCTCCCCAAAACTCCCTGCATACTAAATTTCATGGTAATACTTGTGGCCGTTTTCGAAAAACTTTTATATATATAAATTGCCCGCAGCTTCGCCCGCGTGGGAGAGTGTGCGTGGCAAAAAACTTCTATAGCAAATATACCTGCAATATAGCAATAGCATAGAGTAAAATATATGTCCCCTAGATGTACACCCCTAGATAATGATTAATATTGTATCCGTCTAAATAGCTTTTGAAAATACCTCATTATATTTTGTGATTTTTTTTAACTTAGAGTGGGTATATTAACCTATCCTTATAAGATAGACATAATAATTTTTGTAGACCTTTAGAAGAGAAACAATCCCTCCATACATTGTTTTGTTATAAATTATCTCCAACGGGTTAGGTTAGGCAGCGTTTTCGATAAAATCTCCCAGACGGCTTGATTTTTTTTCGATACCTTAGACATATCGTCATAAAGCAAACAATTTCCACAAAAGATTAACATATTATTATCCACCTAAACCTTCCTAAGGAACCACTCTGTTGGTAAATGTAAACTGCATGAAAATCCTTTCAGTAGTTTTTGAGATTATCGTAAACATACAGACAGACTCGGCGGGGCACTTAAGTGCTATGTCTCCTGGTTCTAAGATACCTCCCCACCAATTTTCAGCCAAACTGGTTCAGCCGTTCTTGAGTTTTAAATAGTGTAACACAACTTTCTTTTATATATATAGATTTCACCACTTTGTGGGGTTGATATTTGAAAAATTCTTCCTTAAAGGATGCTTTCGTCGTTATCGAATGTCAAATAGGGGCTGTGTTACACTCAAGCCACAAAACTCAACTTCATAAATAAAGTATATTATTTATACTGTGATTTAAGTAAACACAAGCGCTCGCGCCCACAAATGCTACTTTTCGTTAACTATTGTAGTGAGTTGCCGTGCAGTTTAATTATTAAGTTTAACTCATACATGAAAAAATTGCTTCACTTTCTTCTGGTCGATCTGACTACAACTCTCACCAGTCTTATAAAGAGAATAGATTTTATTTTTGTTTTTTTTGCCTTGAAATGCTCCAAAATCACTTTACTGATTTCGACGAAATTCGTCACAGGTATAGAGTAGACCACGGGAAAGGTAACTTTTTGTCGCAGTAAAATGTACAGTTCCATCGAGGTTACCTTTTGCGTGCATGGAGTCGAGGGCAACATCTAAAATATAATCGGTTCAAAAGAAAATCGCCGCGAGTGTCACAAAGTAAATAGCAGGACAAAGATAACATAGAACAGCGATAAAAGGAAAAAACCGGTCAAGTGCAAGTCAGACTTCCGCACGAAGGGTTCCATACAATGGCAAAAAACACGTTTGTTGTATTGGAGCAGTGTTTTAGTATTTGTTGTTATAGCGTCAACAGAAATACATAGTCTATGAAAATTTCACCTGCTATCACGGTTCACGAGATACAGCCTAGTGATAGCCAGACAGACAGACGGACCTCGGAGTGTTAAGGTAGTCTTCTGATTCACGCGACGCTCAACGCGAAATATGGTCGCCGAATCACTGCGTAGTATGAATTTATATCATGGTATTATGGAGCAACCCGCGTCGTGCGATGTGGTGAGCGTGGTCAATCTGATTCGCTGGTTTGCTGGTCGCAGTCGCATAAATCGGAAGGCTACCTTAAGTAATAGGGTCCCGTGTTTATCGGGTTATTTGGTTTATTGGTTCGAAACTTTAAAAATTGAAAAGTTTCAACATCATTTTGATACAAATTCAATAATTGCTACAACACGACCAGTTTAGGCTTAAAATATTAAGTCATAGCTTTTGCCTGCAGCTTCTCCCGCGCAAATACAGTATCCCACGGGAACACTGTACTTTTTCAGGATAAAAAGTAGCGTGTTAACCCAGAGCTCAAACCATACCAAATTTTATCAAAATGAAATTTTACTGAACGGTCAGTAGTTTTTGCGTGAATGAGTAATAAACATCCATAAATCCATCCATCCATCCACACAAACTTTCACATTTATAATAGCAGTAGGATGTTTTAAATTTCACTCTGCACATAATAATTACTAAGCGATCGAATCGAAAATAATTATGTATTTTATTAGAACTAGACAAACATGATTTAATATTATATCCATTAATCGTGGTTGTTTCAATTAATCAATCAATAATATATTAATTGTGGTTGAATCAAAAGAAATATATAATATTGTGATCACACTAAAATTTAGTACCTACTTAAGTTTTCTGGGAAACCTTCTTTGTAAAACGACTAGGTTAGGCTACTCTGGTTATTTAGAAGAAGTGCAAAGATATATTTAAAAGCGGTACACAAATAAACATATATAAAAAATATACATTCGAAAACAATAATGATAATAATTCTATTCAAAGGACTGTTCTTGTATAAATATCATTGGGGCGGGAGAATCTTTGAATAATGTATTGGAAAATGGTTTCAAACAATTAAATTGCTTGCTTGGTCAACAAAACATTTAAATGTCCTTACACACTAAGATGCGCTACAAAAAAGTTATTCATGTTGCATTTGATAACATCTGTGTCGATAGCTAATGCGGCGATATTACGCAATATTATCTTTTTCTTATGACCGGAATTCGAAAATTCGAACACCAATTTGCCAACAACACAAAAATTATACGCAACGCATACCAAACTGCCATTAATAGTCGAAATTATTGACATATTGTTGCGTGATGTAAGAAAGAACATATTATTATATTGACCTAAAATGCACGGTTTCGCAGGTATAAGACCTAGCTAGATTGATTATTCTCCCACACAACGCACTGCATACTAAATTTCATAGAAATACTTGAAGACGTTTACAAGATTCTGATTATATATACAATAATTGCTCGTTCAAAGTATAATAAAGATTATTATGTCAGATTCTCTGGTTTCTTTTATGGAAAAGATCGAGAAACGAGCAGACGGATCGCCTAATAGTAGGTGATTATTTACCTTGGACAACCGCAACAACACCAGTTATTTCTCGCCAGTTTTTCTCTGGTCAAACCAAACCATTGATGCCGAGAATGACTCTCTAGAAGCGTCGCGTAGTCCGTACGCGCACGTAGAGGATGATTTACGGCGTACCACAAGGCTCTATACTGGGGCCGTTGACTTATTCCCTTTTTACAAATAACGTCACATGCAGATTTGCTTTGTTTATTACAATTTATGGAATTGTTTTTAACGGGTCGCGTTCGGAAATTGTTCATCATCATCAGCTTTTATTAGAGAACTAGATAATGATTTAATTGTAATGTACTTTACGAAATTGTTTATTAATATAATGCATCTGAGGAAGGGATATTGTCCCGTTACATGTACCGTCGTTGCCCTGGTGTAAGGGACAAAATAAAATTGAAACTGGGGCGAGACTGCATTTTTAACGTTTTAATTACCAAAAAAAACTGTTTTTCTGAGTAAAGAACGGTGTTTTAAAATTGACCTATTTTATTTATATTTTTATTATTATAGTAGGTTGATAATATGTAAGAGTGGATATTTGTACGAGGCCACCGACTGGTTCAGTGCGTGCATTACAGATTTGAGTTAGGTCGTACTTTACCTACGTAACTAACATACCTCCCTCCCCGGTTTCGGTGACGGTGGCCGGTTTCATTGAAACCAGGCCGGCTACGCAGTAGTTATTTTATAGTGCCCAAGTGTATTTGCAGTATACAAGAGCACTCTCTCTTCCTTTTCTCTCGAAACCTAGTGAGACAGCTAACCGACACGACTGGTGAGAGATCAGTCGCAGGTCCGACTCTTTACGTGCCTGATCATCTCTCTTGTCAGACAGTCAGATGATCATACTGTAATATCCTAACCAAACTTGGAAACAATATTTTATGTTGTTCCTACGCGGGAATCGAACACACGACCTCCGAGTCGAGAGCCAAGCTCTAAACCACTGGACCACGTAGGCTAAGGCGGAGGAGACTTAACTTATATAATGACAACGACTGTACGATGAAGTGCGTGTTTTACAGCTTTGCACCTGAGTAAGGAATTTCGTTACGCATATAAAAAGTGCTGAAGCTGTGTCGTGACTTGTATTCATGATCGTAGGCCGTAGGGCGGGGGCGCTAAAGTGGCGCTCGGTGTTTGGTGGTGAAAGAAAGAAAAAAAAATTGGTAAAATAACACAAAACACAGAACAACCCAAACTGACTTGAAAAACACAAGAAATTATTTATTAAACAAGAAGTTGGCTCTAATCATGCCGGTTAAGATGGTATTGTTGTATGTTTAGTAATTTTCCAAAAGCTATTTTATGCCTTAAGCGATTTTAAGGTGGTAAATGAGTTCACTGTTTTTATTAATAAAATAATATTTCATCAACTTACCGTGGTAAAAGCAGAAAAAAATATTACTAGTTGCACTATCCATGCGATTTTGACCTGTCAGGACTAACCGCTTTCGTCAATCTCGCTGTGATACTATGTAAATGACAATGAAATAATGATAACCTTAACCACTTAGATGATTAATGGAAAGAATCCAAGTTCAAAGTTTTTGCAACAAAAAGTAAGGGGATATTATGTTTCAATTTTATCTCCAAATTGAAGTCTCGTAATAGTCGATTAGAAAATGAATTGTACTATTACGACTGAAACGGGCCAAGAAGGTCGATTCTACTAATTGAATCCTGCAATAATACAGTTACGATCCAGTCCCGACATGTTAATACTCCAAAATAGTATTCTCATATACGTCAAGCGGGTTTGACGTTCAAATCCGTTTTGATTGGTTCAAATTACGAAAATCTGTTACGATATCAAGATGATTCATTTATTATTCAATAAAAGTGAAATGAAAGTGTAAGTTAATTATGAGAATAGGTGTTCAGGTCATGCCCAGAGGGTCAATTCTGCTAAATAGAACCTGGATTATTACAATTACAATCAAGTCCCCGATACGCTAGAACTGTCAAATCGGTATTCTCGTAAATGTAAAGGTGAATTGGTCCAAACTTCACAAAATCAGTTTATGCAAACAAGTAGCTTCAATCAAAGTAAAATTAAACTCTACATTAAATATGAGAATTGAGGTTCAGGTGATAAGCTTCTAGTATAACAGTTTAGCGCCCCGCTCAAATGTATGCGCATACATTTGTAGGGACCCATTTTTTTGCAATAGGCCAAAGTAATAACACCAATATTATATTCGAATATATTTAGATCGTCATAAACAATAGATTTTATTATAAATATTTTGCTTATATTTTCACCTTTTTCTAGCTTATGTTGTTTCATAGAAATTCAAGATGTGAGATGTTATAAGAGGTTCTTGATGTCTTTCTTGTATCGTTGTTTCAGGTACATCTTCTGTCATTTCGATAAAAAAAACCGATAACTGCCAAGGGAGAGATTTTGCACTGTTAGTACTGCAAACATTTTATTTTTTGTCAATGACGAAAAAGTCTTAAGTAAGTTTTGATATAGTTATTGTGTTACTTTTATCAAGCTGATTTGTTGCTTAAACATCAAAGTCGCACGCTCGTTGAACATGAATGCTTACCAGATATAATCTGAAATTACTCATACTATTTTGACCAGAAAGGTTTTGGAGTGGAGACCGCGAACAACCCGCCCCGTAGGACGACCACCCGCGAGGTGGACTGACGGCCTAAAGAGAGTGGCGGGAAGCGGTTGGACGCGGAAGGCAGAGGACCGGGTATGGTGGCGCGAAATGAGTAAGGCTTATGTCCAGCAGTGGACGACTACGGGCTGACGATGATGATGATGATGATATTTTGGATAAGAATAACACACGACGTCACACGAAGTAAATATGAAGATGAACAACAGTTAAACATCAATTTTCCCAGTACTCTATGTCTAACATAGTCTTGTGTGAAGCCAAGAACACTTCCACGTAATCACGGTTAATGTAAAACAAGCCTGTTCCACAGTGACAAGTGTTGACAAAATGGATGCGAACACCGATCTACGAAACTGAGTGAGCTCAGTTACGCAAAGAATCGTCATTCAATATACTTACACGAATGACGGCTTGCGGCTATGTGTGCGTGGTTAGACGTCTGTGGGGGTGCGCGTGGCGAGCGGGACGTGAGTTTTTTCAAGCCAGGACTTTCGTTGACGGGGCTGGCCGCTGGTCGTTTCGTGCTTTGACATAATTGGCAATATAATTTCATGATATTATGAAAGATTTGTCTGACGCGACGTTTCAAATTATTTCGGTGTCAACCTTGGGCTTCTGTCAACATGGCTGACATTCGCCGGTGCTCGAGCTGCAGACTGCTTGTAGAGTGTTGCCACTGTGGTTTTGTTGCATAGCTGAGACGTGGTGATAGTTATACAAAATATTAAATTCGAGCAAATTATTGGCTGTTTTGTACGGAACCCTACGTCCGACTCGCACTTGGCCGTTTTTTGGTTTCTTCATAAATTTAAGTGTAGCTCAAAAGTGACCTATTAGAATTTCTCTCCAGCATCACCCTGGAATGTTGCCAGTATACTGTTGGGATTAAGGAGATAGAAGGATATACTGGCATATTTAAATAGAGCCTATTGTAATATATAGCCTATTCGATGGTTAACTTTCTAAAAACTTGAATGAAAATAATAATATTAATATCTATGGACGCTTTCACACCACGACAATCTGGTCCCGTGAAGAACATCCGGCTTGAGCGCGCTAACCACTGAGCCGCAGAGGTCGTCGAATATAATAATACTCATTTATTTATTTTTAATCACATACATGCAGATGTATACAGATTATGAATTATGTTAGTACAGTATTCTATATTCTACTAATATTATAAATGTGAAAGTTTGTATGGATGAACGGTCGGACGGATGGATTTTTGTGACACTGTGTCGCAAAAACCACTGAACAATTTTTTATGAAATTTGGTGTGATAGTAGTTTAGGCTCTGGATAACCGAATAATATTTTTAACATAAACATAAGCACATTTTATTTTATCCCCAAAAATACAGTGATCCTGTGGCGTAATGTATATACGCGGGCGGAGCCGCGGGAAAAATCTAGTAATAATATAATGTATGCATTCAGTAGCTACTTAGAAGCTGTACTAGCAGTGGCGAAGGCTGCTTCTCCTTCATAAGGAAACCCAAGCTTATGCAATAGTTAGGAGTTGGATGAGGGTCTTCAAAAGGTAAGTGGTAAGCGAAGCCGATAGGAATGGGGTTATAGGAATCCCACGCCACTGTGTACTAGTATGAACTGACACAGCCCCAAACTATAGTCAAAGGCGAAAGGGCTTAAGTTATGGGCTTATTAAATTATGTACTGTCACTGTCTCTATTTGCTATAAGCAAAATTAAAAAATTTACGTTACCCCCGAAATGTCAAGCAGTGGGAGAGCTGATGATGATGATGAATTATAGCTAAGAACACTATCGATCATGCCGGATTTGAAATAAAAAAACTAGATCAAAATCGGTTTATCCGTTTGGGAGCCACAATGCCACGGACAGACACAGATGCTTCAAACTTATAAACATCCCTCTGTTGTCGGAGGTTAAAAATGACAAGTGCAATATAAGAGCTTCTTAACTTTAAACAGCATCAGACAATTCGGCCGTGTTAACAGAAACATCAAATTAGACCAAATTAAGGGTCAATTTACACAGAAACGAAACAATATGCAACATGGCGTTGCATTTTAAAGATAGGTATTCAAAATTGAACTTTATTAAATACACAAGAAAATACACGTGTCATTGTATGTAGAATGTCAAGTTGCACCGCGCTGCACAGCGCATGTGCACTGATGTCATATGAAATGTGTATCTTTTTGTATAGTAAATAAAGTTCAATTTTAAATAGCTATCTAAAAAATGCGCCGCGTAGCGTTGCGTATCATCGCGGTGTGAACTGATCCTAATGTGTTAATGTTTTCCTTTATTGCACGGAAAGAAGTGACATTCAAATTGATAGCATTAAAAGACACTATTGTTTCTTTGTTTAAGTTTTGGTTGAATTCGACCTGAACGGAGTATACAGAATGCTCGGTTAACAATAATTGATATTCAAGGAGCGTAATCAGTGTTCGATTCTCGTTCCAAATATATATATAACTTGTGACCTTCAATTTCGACCAGATTATCCTATAAAATACTTAAATTTTATTCACCACCGCGCGCCCGTACTACTCGTCAAGCGCGTGACCTTGAAGCCGACGCGTTGTACGGAATCGTGAGGGTGTCCATGCGAAGTGCGAGTTGTCAGGAAATAATAATAATGTTATTTTTCTCGAAATCACGAACATTTTTATTTAGTTATGCGTACTACTGCCATTACTTATACTGTGGCCTAATGTTGGGTTAAATATTTCATTCGAATAACTAAGCACTGTATAGCACAGATATACTATTAATAATTATAGTACCATTAAAATGTCATTTCCAATATTTACTACATCCTGGGTACAATAAAAGTAAACACTGCTTTAATTTTCTCCATCGCTAAACAAGCTCACAGGACCTATTGCTGAGTGTATGCTTGTGTAAATAGATAATAATAATGAATGCTTACTTACATGATATGTCTGCTAAGACATAGCTTCGCTATAGGAGGCCAGTCTGTACTGTCGCCGTGCTTATGCACGAATGGTCCGGCTCAAATAAATATATCACGAAGTCACAGAAAACCAGCGCGAAATAAGGGTTGCGTTGTGTCTTACCCCGTTAGTTGGGCTAGATAGATAGAAAACACTATATTTGCACACACACAATGAAAATTTAAAATCCATAAATAGTAATTATTTATCTATAGATGGATGAACAAAATCAAACATTTTAATTAACCCTCGAATTGTCAAGTAGTGAGCGCGCTGATGATGAATTATAACTAAGAACAGTCCTGATCATGGTCCGACTTTGTTCATTGTTTTGAAATTTAAAAAAAATACCAAAATCGGATCATTCATTTGGGATACACAGACATACACGTCAAACTTATAACAAACCTCTGTTTTCGTCAGGGCTTAAAAAAATAGAAGTATCAATTCCATTTTCCCAAGTCTTTGTATTAAACCATAGTAAGTTATTCATCGAAATTACTGCATAATTTTGTGATCTAATGTAACGTGGCGACGCGTTACACGATTTCGGAAAACAGTCATTAATTCACCTGTAGGCTGTAGCAACTGGAGTAGAACCACTTGAAAATTCCATTTCCTCTTTCTCTTTGTCTATTCCATTTCATCTTTGTCCGCACCGGCCGACTGTCCCGATTGTGGATAAACATTTGAAACGAGGTATCTGAGAAACTTAGACTTTGAAACTTAGTGGTAAATATTTTATAAAAATTCTAGCTATCAGTTTCTTAATTTTACTATAACGTTATGAATAAATTGATCAGATTTACTGCAAAAACCTATATAAATACACTTATAGATACCTAATGATAAAATACTTAATAAATAATTATATACCTGTATCTATGTACCTTCTCACATTGCAGACTGTTTGAAATTAAGCTAACGCTGAAATTATATGTATTAAAAATATATTGGAACAAAATCGAGAATTTTAACAAAATAGACAATTATTAAAACTTTATTTTAAAAGTATTTAGTAGCTTGTATTTATAAAATATTTAGTAGCTTATAATTATACAATTTAATAAACTTTAATACGTAAAATATTTTTTATTATTATTTAAAACAAAATATCTTTTTTATCTTCACTGAAAGGAAAAGAAAAAAAGATTGCAATTACATTGACAAAAACAATTACTTAGTAAAAACACTTCTAAGCTTCTAAGGATTTGCACATGCGTCCTCATACATAACTGCCGTGGTCCGTGAATGAGCATCTCGTGTTCTCAGCTCGTCACAAATTCCCTGTACTTCATTTGTACGCACCGTGACACCGTTCAAGAAAAACCACGTTTCTGAATATTTTACACGTGCAATGAGAAACGTAACATTGTTTCTATTTGACATGTGAAGGTTGTCTATTTGTATGTATCTTTAGCATATCTTTTAGCGTATCTTTAGCTTTTTCGCTCTACATATACTGACTAAATTATTATAGAACGGACTTTTATACATATATTTAAAATATACGTTATAAATGCTTAGACGATTTATAAACTGCAACTTGAAATATTAGCCTTATTTTAGTTTATAACAAAATCAGGCTTGTAACTTATTTTTGTATTTCTTATGCCTTTAGTTATACATTTCGTCTACTATTCCTACTAGAAAATATCCATTAGCATTAGTAACTGCTTCTTTTAATTTCCTGTGAAATCTAAAGAATTTACTGAAAATTAACCGCATGTTTAGATTTACCCACGCAAATGGCGATTTTGATGAGCAAAATTTTACATCAAAACTTGAAACAATTGGTCTTTATAATCACCGCAATAATTCTTAAAAGAATCGGTGCAAACGGGCGACAAATGACCGCGACCGTCTTCACGTCGTCGTCGTCGTCGTCTCCTGCTTTTGATGAAGTTGAAATTATTATTTTAACAAATTAAAATTAAAATAAGATGCTTAAATCTGAAATAAATAGCTTAGGCAAGTATAAATATAAATAGTTTAGACAAAAAGTGTCCACACTTAAAATGTAGAGCGTTTTTGAGGTTGTTTAGGACAGTCGAGGTACTTTTGACATCTTAACATTTTGACATTTGCTTGAAATGTGTGGTCTTAATGCCATAATTAGTATTTCGCTCTTTTTCTTCAAGCAAATTTAAATTGTGTCTATTTTTTTAAGGTACACGTACACAAAAATGGGTTTTAAGTTGTTTTTTATCACAATGTATTGATTAAATTATTTTTTTCTTGTAAAATGGCTTATTGTAATTTTGTAATGTGCGAAAAGGCGTGTCAACAGAGTGCTAAGTGTAATTTTTTTTTCGCATTCGATCGTGAGCGCGATTTGGCGTTTACTGGGAATTTGTGTGTGATTTGACCAAGTCGTGTTTACAACTAGATGGCGCAGCACTCCGGTCGCGTCGCGGTCGGCTGTCTGGTCTGCGCCGAGCTACGTAAAAATTTATTTTCGCAGCACGAAACTAAATTTGAATATGTTTTTCACAACTCCCATTATTATTTAAATGAATTTTTCTGTGGTAACATTAATTTAACATAAAACTTTGCATATTTAACTATCGCATTCTGTGAGGAAAAGTTAAAAATAGTGATAGGTTTTGTTTATATAAAAATATTCAAATCACCTACCTGAAACTCACTACCTGTGAAATATAAAAACATTTGATGTATTATAGCTTTAATTATTTATATGTAGTCATAAAAGTTAGAAAAAGCATAATTGAACTTTGTAGTTAGGTACTTATTTTTAGGAATTGGCCAAACAGTTAATGAAATAAATATTGCCTAGTCGCCAGAACATAGTTTCAAATTTTTGTCCATATCTGGTCAATCTTTTTGAAATCACTTAGAGTTTGACATTAATAAAATACCTTCATTTTTAGGGTTCATGTCCGTCCGTCCGTCTGTCCGTCCGTCCGTCTTCGGCTTACCGACCAAACGTTTAGTGCTAGGAATATGAAACTTTGCACGATTATTTGCATTTACCACGTCGACAAATAGCTAAATTATAAAACATGAAAAAAATTTTTTTGGGGTACCTCTTCTACGCGTAAAGTGGGGGGATCTTTACCTCATAGTGTAGGGTATCGTTAGATAGGTCTTTTAAAAACATTGAAAAACCTCTAACCGCTAAGACGATTTTTTGATTTAGGTATCCGTTTGCGAAATATTTAACTTTTAAAGCGCATTTTTTTTGTTAAAATAAGGCTTCCCCCCTCTCTAAAAGCTAAACAGCTGGCTCTAAAATCTAAAAATATTCATGATAGCAGTCCATGTTTAAAGGAAGACTATAACGGCTTATATAACTTTGTTAGTTTAGGAGTTACATATGCCTGACTTGTAAAATGCGCTTTTTGGAAAACTTCGTACAATAATAACGAAATAATAAGTAAACATGTAAAATATTGATACGGAGCCCCACGTGCGCGAGTCACACTCGCACCTGGCCGGTTTAATAACTATGTTACGTAAAGAGTTTGAAACAAATGTGTCGTACTATATTCGAACGATGGAGAAATATTTAATATATCTAATATCAAAATTCCTAAGATAGCTCTAACAAATATATCATAGGTGTGTCCTGCATATTAAATCATAAATCTCAAGTACACTTCCCTACACAAATACTTAAATATAAATCACTTATGCACGGCAATTCGTGGACATCAAACATAATCTCACTATAGCAAGTTCCATAATAATTTACGTTATAATGCTTTGTTTGACATGACATACGAGTATTAGGGATAAAAGATGCTGCGTCCTGGATACGGATTCTTTACGTGACTACTTATACGCTATAGGCGATGAATCACCATAGACGAGGCATGTCGAGGCAAAAACTGTCCCAACTAAGATGGCCCCACTTTTGGGGTTGTTTGGGGCCGTTTTGACATTTGAGATACGGTGAAATCTAGATGGCTGACACTTGAGGTATTGTGAAATCAAAATGGCGTTACTTTTTCTTGTATGAAGATTTGTTATATCAAATGTACTTCATATCCAGGGGCGTGCGCTCCTTGTAGGCAGAAATGCAGTGCTTTACTTGTCATTCACAGATATTTTAATAAAACGTTTTAGATGATTTTAATTAATAGTAAATAAATTAATTAAAAAAATATAATGACTTAAATACGCCTATTATATTATATAAAATATTTTATAAATAGCAACTCATCTCATGCCGTTGCGTTCTGCAGGACATATCATCGCATGTATGTGTAATTTTCATACTTCGCAAACGCACACACCCATGAATATCGACATGATTATATAGCGGTAACTCCCGCGGCAGGCGATGGCTCTCGGCTATCCGATCGCTTCCGAAAACCGCCGAACTGGCGTGTCAGAAATTATTCGTTGCCTATAATCCGAGTAAAAATAATAGACGGAAATCTAATAAATCACGTATGCACATTATGCATTTTTGTTTAGTAAGGTTTTATTTGTTTAAATAGAAGAAACGTTTTGTGTTTCGCGGGGGCCATATTGCATATTTCATGTGATAAGCATTGTTTACAATTTAATCGCTCCAGTTTATTTATAGTTTTCTTAAAAGATTTTTCATTTTAACATTTGAAAGTGTGTACATTTAACAGTTTATTACTGAGTTTCTATAATAATTGTAGTGATTTGCTTTTACTAGTGCGTTTGTTGATTTTTTTAAATGTTATTTTATAGTGAGGTTGGTGTTGAAAATGTGTGCTTATTAAAAATTCTGTCTAAAGGTAGGTGTGTACCCGAGTTACAACAATTAAACCAGCAAAAAAATAATGTAACTCGAAAATTTCATGTTAAAAGTTATGAAACGTATAACTGGATTTGTGGTTGTTACATACATACACACGATTAAATTATATTGTTTTCCTTGCATATTATTTAGTAATTTACATCGGGATATAGTAATCTCACGTAACCGGAACCTTGAATATGTGAAAATTGAAGCTGACTGACTGGTGAGTAGTTATAATATTTTAAGATATGCTTATTATTTTACTTATTAGAATTTCTTCCGCCGCGACGATCGATCGCTGTTTTGTCTGCGTTGCCGTAGAAGATGTACATGAATAGTAGTACATCTAAGACTTGCTCTATTGGCATGGCTTCGACTTAGAGATCCGTCGCTTGGCTGTAGCTATGCTAAAAATCTTTAAACGAAAAAGTTTTTGTGACCGAGTACTTCGCCGCATACCCAGTTTCGTAATCCTGTGCACGCCACTGGTCATATCCTATCTTCACTGTTGCATCCATTGACTAAAGTTCACTCCATCTCTTTCTAACTCCATATCACACACCCTGCCGACTCTAACGCCACTGTGACCAGTTTTGAAACTATTATTCAATTACTTTTGTTGGACACTTTTTAGCTTTAAAGAAAATATACGTTTAATTACTGCAAAGTTCGAATTTTGAGCTACACCGAGCCGCTCTTGCAATGAAATGTGTATCATCTTGAGTAGCGAAAAAGTTCAATTTTGAATCTCTATCTTCAAAAATGAAATCCTTACTTAATATTCTAAAAGCGAAAGTGTGTATGTATGGATGCTTATGACACTTTCACGCAAAAACTACTAAGCGGAATTTCATTAAATTCGGTACAGTAGATTAAACTTTGGATTAACTTAGGCCACTTTTTACTCAACTACGGCGAATCCAAAAGGAAGGGTAATGGTTTTGTCATTTTATCTATGTATGTATGTATATATGTATGTTTGTAACACCTAAACTACGGGTCCGATTTTAATAAATGCGGTGTCAATAGATTCGTAATAGTAGCCCGGGTAACATAGTGTATATAATTAGCATAGTCGGGTTATAATTTGTAGTTATTATTGCAACAAAATGTACGGTATTCCCGTGGGATACTGATGAGTCGCGGGCAAAAGCTAGTACGACAACTATATTATGTTGTATGTTGTCATACGAAACTTACCGAGTTTAAGTTTCCTAGCGATCGTTTAATGAGCTTAAAAATAACATAGTGATGTGACACTACGTGTGATTAAGTATGTTCACATAACAATTATAACAGATACTTGTTGAAAACTTACAACTCTTCAATCTTTTGTAGATAGTTAAATGGGATAAGATTTAAGACCACCTAAGGGAAAAGAGAAGTAAGCACCTACTTCTCGCTATTGCTATAAATGGTCTTACGTAACGTAAGTACGTTCGTCTTACCCTAGAAAAAATATATTACCCCATCTGACCTCCGGTTTACCTGTAATGATAATAATATCTGTGGACGCTTCACACCACGTCAATCTGCCCCCCCCCCCCCCCAACATGCGTCACGGGGACCAGTACCAATGGGAAGTATCTTTATTATTATTAAACAAATATTACGGTCCAGGATGACAGGATGAAATTTTTTATTGTTTCTCCATCGATCCCGCGACCTCCGGCTTGAGCACCGACGACCTCAACCGCTGAGCCACAGAGGTTATCAAAACAAACCTAAACTATACAAGCAAATCAATCAGGTCTACCTTTACGTGTATGGCTATTTTATTATATTTATTATTAGGGCACGAGGGAAAAAAAAATTTTTTTCTAGGAAAATGAAAAATCGTAAAGCTAATAAATACATGAACGAAATCTTTAGTTAAAGCGTACTCACAAAATGTAGCGGGTATGGATTTATTTAAATTGGCGAAACCAAGATAAAGTCGTTATTTATTGCCTCTAAGATTTCCCTCGACATAGATAAAGTACATAGGCTTTTTTATTCAATTTGTTAGTTAAACATTTCTTGGTCTTAGAGAGAATAAACTTTATATTAAGGGTATATCTTTCATAATAATAATCGTAGGTACCTAACTAATTTTTTACATTCCGTAGCAATAAAAGGAATTTACGCTCTGCCCTGTCTATTGTCAGTCCTTCTGACTTCTGTAATGTTGAATATAAATTAATGAAATTTGGTACAGTTTTTTTTTTTTTTGTTCCCCCAACCGTTAGCCGGGACAATTATTTTCTTTGTTTATTTTTTATGTTTGTATAATTATTCACTAGTTACATTTGCTTTTTCCGAATTTTGTACAGTTATAGTTATAGATTTCGGTTTTGACATCATAAAATTATAATTCATAATTAAAATATATTTTCATTCTACTCGATCGTGTGGGGTATCGTCGAGAAGGTCTTCAATGCTAATATAATACAGAGGAAAAGTTCGTTTGTTTGTTTGCGTTGAATAATTATTTGGCTTAAAAAACTACTGGACCGTTTATGATGAAGTTTGGCACTGATATAGGATAGACCACGGGGAAGGACATAAGCTACTTTTTATTGCGGAAAAATGTACGGTTCCCTCGAGATTTCGCTTTGCGCGTATAAAGTCTCGGGCAACATCTAGTTTTAAATATAGGCTACATTTGATACATGACTTTTAATAAATTCAACCATTTTCGAGTAATCGACCTCCAAAGTGGTTTATAAGTTATTATGGCATTTTTAAAGTATAAAAGAAACTTGTATGTTTCCATGCTGATAACTCATGGTACAAACTCGTTATGAAAATTATTTTGAGCGAAATCGGCAAATAACTTTTGAAGTACGTAAATATTACGAAAACCTATTGCGCGATGATAGCTATAATATATAGGTTAGTTTTTTTAATAATAATAATTACTGATAGATAGTTCAACTCAATTGTGCGCTCGGCGGTATGTGTGGGTTGTGTGATGTATGTTACACGTACGGGTAGTGGGCCGCGTCAGTACCACACAAGTAAAAGTTGTATAACTTATCGACAAAGCGAGTTAAGCTTTATATGGTACGGTACGTTACATAGGGGGAGGTTACAAGAGGAACATCATTTTTGTATGTAACTAGCCATATTTACACATGGAAGCCATTTTTCCACACCTGACAATAGCCCGACTGCGTTAATAATATAGCTTAAGTTCCCCGAGCCATTATTACGAGTCTATTGAACGCTGATTCATTAAAATCGGATCAGTAGTTTAGGCACTACGGTGGAACAAACATCCATACATACATACATAGACTCCCAAAATAAGTACCCTCTCTTCTGGCTTCGCCGCAGTCGGGTGCTGCCAAAAACGTGTTGCCGAAAATCTTAAACTGTCGCTTACTCGTGTGTCACAATGGATACAGACGAATTTGCATATAAATGAGTTTTTGTACCGTGTTCAAAATTTTGTTAGGTCTATGGTAAATAATAATATTCGTTTGATATTTAAAACCGAATGAAACAAAAACGTCATTAACGTAGAAAATTAAGTGTCTATCGTTATTATAATATTAATAAGTGAAGCTAAAACTTTCAGTACAGTGTTACGAGAATAGTGCGAAAGGAGGAGTACGATATTCGGCACAGTTAAAGTTTACGTGCAGGAAGGTGTGCACTAAGCTAATAATGCTTAGAAGTGCATAAAATTAATAAAAATGCTTGTCTGTTAAGTCGGTTCACGGACGATAATTTTACGTGACAACGTCATCACAAGCCGAACGCTTAGGCCGATCGTGCCTCTCTATCGCTTGTTCCGCGCTCTCGCTTGCACGCTCGGCTCAGGCGGAACGTGACAATTTTACATGCGTGCAGCCGTCGTTCATCGCTTTATAAGACGTTATCACGTCAAAAGTAACAACAAACTAGGTCTAAACTTAGAACAAATCTTTCCCTCCCATCCCATCGCTCCAACTTCTACTCCTACTCCTTCACCGTTCATGCAGTCAGATTGTGGAACTCGCTTCCCCACACCGTTCATGACAGTCCCAACATTATTGTATTTAAAAGACGTCTGAAAGAGCATTACCACGGAATTCAATCCATATAAATACCGTTATTATAATATATACATATAGTATTTATCTATTATAGGTAAAATATATTATTATTTTATCGTATCAACTATGTGTTTTATATTTGTTAAGTATGTATATGATATGTAAGTATGTAATTTTAGTACGGATATAATAATATGTAAGTAGTGTATTTGTAATTGTGCGCGTCCTATCTGCTGTCTTTTATCCCATCTCTCTCCGTAGGGCTGCTGTAAGAAATTTCTTTTTAGAAATAAGCAGTACATTTGTGTCGTCTTTCTTGTTGAATTGTAATTTTATACATTTTTCTTGTGTGCAATAAATTGTTAAATAAAAAAAAAAAAAAACAACACACACTACCGTGCGTTTGTTACATATACAATTTTGTTAAACAATTTTTGTTTCCTATCCAAGAGGCAAAAGAACCCGTAAAAAGCTCAATCCTAAAAAGTTGTATGAATGATTGTGGGCGAATCGTGACCACAGGGCGACCTGTATGGACGGTATTTTTAAGTTTTCATGAACACGTTTGTACGTCATCTTGCTAAACGTCTAATTTCCCCGACCATACAGCAGTTTAATTATTCTATTTATACCGGGATTATATTATTAATCCAGGGCTAATTATTGTTTGCGTAGTTTCCGGACCCTTCCGAGTTATCAATTTACTGTACAAACTTACCCTAAAAGTTACATAATCCGTATGTTCAGATCTTCTGTATTGGCTTCGTCCTTAGTTATAACTTACTTACTAACTGTAGCCATACACCATAATGAATATCGTACAATCGTAGCATGACGCTTACGATTGGATCGGTTAGAACTGACCGTGCGTGGCATTGGCATGACAGTGTTTACTGTTTATCTCAACTTCTAATCCAATCCAATCGGTAGCGCCCTTCCGCAAGGAAAATCTACATCTGTGCCAAATTTCGTCAAAATCCGTTCAGTGCTTTAGGAGTGATTACGTAACGGACAGACAAAGTTACTTTAAGATTTATAATAATTAGTAAGGATTGTGTAGCGGCGACCAGTCGCCAGTCGTCGGTGGCCCGTTTGCGCCGCATGCAGAACGCGTCTTTCTAGGTAATCAACATACCTGTAATTGTATTAGTGACATAGGAGGCTCTATTTGCTTTCTCCCAATAGGCGAACCACAGATACATATTAAGTTGGACCATGGAAATAAATAAATTAATAAAATATATTGGATCATGCGTAAAAATATATTTGTCACCGTTAAATTGTAAAAACCGTTAGATTGTAATATAACTAGCGAGAATGTAAAATGTCGAAGGATTGCAAACTCGAATATTCCGCACACAATTTAACGCATTATTTTTCGTTTGATTATAATATATCGCAAATAATCTTTCGTCAAAATATTTGTACAATATCGCTAGTTATATTACAATCTAACGATTTTTACAATTTTACGGTGATATAATATACATTCGTAGCGATGTAATGTGGCTTTAATCGCAATTCCTTCGTAAAGGTTACAGAAAATGCCGTGGACGCACCTACAAGCCACCTTGTGTAGTAGATGAACTCTGGTGATCACTTTCTACCGAAAGAGCTACTGAAATGATCCTGTCAGTCGTCGATCACCTATCCTCCAATGTGGGAGAGTAAGACCTCGTTCCCACGAGAGTTTTTTAGTGGTCACGACAGAAAAAACAGCACTGTATATATAGCTCTGCGCTAATACAATTATAGAACCGAAAATCGAAGATGTCGAGTTGTGAAATTTGACACTTGACATTACGATTTTCAGCTCTATTGTATTAGCGCAAAGTTATATTTTTTACAGTATTGTTTTTCTGACGCGACAACTTAAAAGCTCTCGTGGGAACGTAGGCTATGGGTCTGTTGTACAATCTTCTTATGAGTGTCTAGCTCTTAGCTAGCTTATTCGGAAGTTTTGTCGCTTATTTTATATCGAGCTACAGTCTTAGTGCCTGTTGATAAGCGACACTTACCAACAGGCCTTAAGACTATCCACCATGTTAGCCTACCACGGATTTACTGTCGGTGCGCGAAAATTTCGACGATAGTTTTTGTCGCAATTTCCGCGCATCGTCTACTAAAATATATGTCTATGATTGGCTTAGTTTAAACGTAGAGTTATTGCTGTATGCATTAGTTCAGATTACGTTTAGATCAACTTGTGGTCAAAATTGAACTCTATTCCCATATACTTAGAGTTAATGATGCCTTCATAATTTCAGTATTGGCTATACTTAATCAAAGTTCAATTAATGACGAGGGTGCACATGATTTAAATTTTTTGTGGATTTTGATTTTTTTATTTGTTAGATATTTTAGTGTTTTAATTGGCATTTTGAATGTATTTAATAGAATTGAAAATATTTCGTAAAATCTGAGAAAGAGAGAAAGAGCTTTTTAGCCTTACTACACATTTTATGTGAATTCATAACTCTCTAAATACATAATATTTAAAATTAAAAATCAAAAATACATTTTTACGAAATGCACGTAAAACTTAAGCTTCAAGTTTCATTCTTTGAATATTCTTAGAAAACTTATCTAAGCACACACAGAATGCATCTCAAAGCATTTTTAAGATTAAAAACCCAACGCAATTACTTTAATGCATTATTCTCCAAATGCTGACTTGATGATTCAGAATCTCATGACTCCTTTGACTTTAATATCAAAGGTTAGTTTCTTTTTTATTTTATGGAAATACCTTAATACTTTGTGTCTTATTAGGAAATACAAGTTTTAAATTCGATTTTTGTTTTTTCATATTGTTATGATATAGGTGTCTTTGAATCAAACATAATATGTAGCTAAATTTTATTAGATAATTATTTATAATCTAAGTAGGTACTAATATTAATAATTCTTTATTAATATTAATTCGTTATTAAAAAAAAAAAATCATAATATTTATAATAGTATTTTAGTAAGGCATTCCAACTACATATTTTTATTTATATAATATATAATATTATTTTAAAGTTCTATAAACTACATCTGTGTAGTCATCCTATTCATTACTATTAACAAAGTTATTCAGCTCAAACACCTAAGGATTATGCCTGAAACTATTTCTTACACAAATGGCTAATGGATTAACCGGTGAATGGGCAGACGTGTCGTCTGATGGTAAGCGTCGTTCACTAAGACTCACACCATGCAAGACACCGAGACGCGATCTAACGCGATGCGGCGCTGCAGTTTAAAGATAGCGATTCAAAATTGAACTTTATTCACTACACAAGAAGATACACACGTTACATAGCAAGAGTTCGAATTTCGAGCTGCGCCAAGCTGCGGAGCGCGGCGCCGCTCTTGTGAAAACGTGTATCTTCTAGTGTTGTAAATAAGGTTCAATTATGAATCGCCATCCTCAAAATGCAGCGTTGCGTCGCATTGGTCGCGTTTCGGTGTGAGCTGACCCATACAAATAGTTGCAATATATACAATGGATGTTCGAATATTTCAACAGACAAGCAAAAACAAAGGGCCAGTATAACTGGCGAACTAGATTTTCATATGAACTACCAACTTGCAACCTTAATAGGCATTTGTATTGAAAATCAATATGAATTCTTACTAAACTAGAAAGTAGAACAATATTCTCGTAAACAGCCTTGTTAAAAATGCAGTCGCGATCCGTCTTGGCAGGCTGTCTAACTCACTCACGCACGACATGATGCTGGTGCCAGTCGGTTGACCTGAGACGAGAGATCCATGGAGAAAGAGGATCAGTGGAGATGTAGACTTAAATCAGAGGGTCAATTCTGCTAAATAAAACCTGCAATAATACAATTTTAATCAAGTCCCGATACGCTGAAACTGCCAAAGCAGTATACTCGTAATCATTAAACCAGCGACAAACGCGTTCTGATTTGTCCAAACTTCACAAAATCAGTTTACGATAACATGTCGCTTCACTTATAACACAGTAAAAGTAAAATAAAAGTCTAATTTAAATATGAGAATGAAATTCAGATTCCTTTTATGCCATAGAAAAAATTAAATATAATATAACCCTATCTGACTTGGTGTATTCGGTATTGTTATCCGAATGAAATATTTGAGCCATGCCAGGCTATAGTATAACATAATAATAATAAAACATTTGAGGTCACGTTATGTTAAATATATTTTTGGTACGACAATCGAATTCTGATGGCGCTTCTTGTATATCTATTTTTGGTTAACGATACATCTTGTATAATTAAAACAAAATAAAAAATTAATTAGCCCCTGAATTGGCAAGCAGTGAGCGAGCTGATGGTGATGAAGTATAGTTTAGTACACTTTCAATCATGTCAGCTTTCAAACAAAAAAAAAACTATATTAAAATTGGTTCAACTGTTTGGGAGCTACGATGCCACGGACACACAGATAGACACGTCAAACTTATAATACCCCTCTGTTTTCGTCGGGGGTTAAAATTAATATTTCCTTGTATATTTTGAATTGCTTTCTGGAATGAACAGCCAGAAAAACACAAACGGTTCTTTACAAAATACTCTCTAAAAGGGAAAATCAAATAAAAAAAAACATTTCGGTTGGAAAATTTAATAAAACTTTTCACTCGAGAAATACACGTAAAACGTATCATAATTAACAAAAGAAACGCTTAGACACAAAGAGCGTTTAACTGGTTATAGAACAATAGTGTAACGACCTCTGTGGCTCAGTGGTTAGTGGGTCGTCGCTCGGGAAGTCGCGGGTTCGAATCCCGCCGAAGGGACAAAAGTTTATCTGTGTTCCTGGGTCTTGGATGTGCATCAAATATATGTATAGTATAACAAAAATCTCTAATACGAGTATGTGTGTAGTGTAACAGAATTAAATATATTTCCGTTGTCTGGTACCTGTGATACAAGTCCTTCGCATAATTAGTACAGGACCAGATTGACGTGGTGTGGAAGCTTCCATAGATATTATTGATATCGTTATATTGTTAAGAAAGGAAACGCATTGTGAACTATAAAATAGATCGTTTGAATTTTACACAGAATAACAGCTCGCGGCTGTGTGTGCGTGGCTGGGCGAATGCGGAGGCAGGCGGGGCGTGAGTTTCTTTCCAGCCAGGACTTTCGTTCGCTTGGCTGGCCGCTGATTGATTCGTGCTTTGACATAATTGACAGTATAACTTCATAATATTTATAATAGATTTGTCTGACGAGACGCTTCAATTTATTTCGGTGACAACCTTAGGCTCGTCAACATGGCTGACATTCGCCGGTGCTCGATCTGTCATTTCTAGAGAGCGGCGCCCCTGTAACATGAGTGTGAAATGTTTATAGGTGTGTTCATATGCGGTATAGACCGGCCCCAGTAAGTTGGGTTAGGTGTAGGTGCAGATGTATGTGTAGGTTGTTGTAGTAGGTGTAGATGTATGTGTAGGTTGTTGTAGAAGGTGTAGATGTAGGTGTAGGTTGTTGTAGTAGGTGTAGATGTAGGTGTAGGTTGTTGTAGTAGGTGTAGGTGTAGGTTGTTGTAGTAGGTGTAGATGTATGTGTAGGTTGTTGTAGTAGGTGTAGTTGTTGTAGTAGGTGTAGTTGTAGGTGTAGGTTGTTGTAGTAGGTGTAGATGTAGGTGTAGGTTGTTGTAGTAGGTGTAGTTGTAGGTTGTTGTAGTAGGTGTAGATGTAGGTGTAGGTTGTTGTAGTAGGTGTAGATGTAGGCGTAGGTTGTTGTAGTAGGTGTAGATGTAGGTGTAGGTTGCATTGTAGCTGTGGTTATTCATTTATTGCAGTTCATAGTTAAGTCAGAATGTGTGTCGGGACAGCTTGTTGTAATATTATAGTTTATCTACAAGTAAACTTCCAAATATTCATCTAAAGCTACCTTTACAGACGTCTTTCTAGTCAAATTGTGGAACGTGATTGGGCATTTAACTATCTGTCACGGTCTAATTAGGGTCACCATCCTCCTGCCGTTTGCAGGACAATAAATCAGGGGATAAATCTAAGAGAGCTCTACTGTCAAATAGATTTAGCAATATTTGTTAAGGACGATTTATTGTTTCGATTCGATATTTGAATTTCGGGGGTGAGGAGAAAATGTAGTTTGTTATTTTGGAACTATTATAAATGTACAGCCTCCGTGGTCCAGTGGTTCAGAGCTTGGCTAAATCCCAATAAAGTAGATTATCATTAACCTAGCTGCCCGCGGCTCCTCCCGCATTAAGACAGTATCCCACGGGAGCACTGTACTTTTTTGGCATAAAAAGTAGCCTTTATCTTAATCCAGAGCTCACACTTTAACTAAACTAAATTTCGTCAAAATCCGTTCAGTAATTCTTGCGCGAAAGAGTCCATCCATCCATCTTCACAAATTTTCACATGTATAATAGTGGTAGGATGTTATTATTTATTTGTTTATTATTTCATACCAATGAACACAAAATATAAAATAAAGACCTACAAAACTGTTCTTCTGTTTGTCTGTAGGATCAATGTTACAAAACTGAATATTATAGACAGTGTATAAAACAAAATTAAACTTTTTTAAACATTAAAAAAATTAACAAAAAGATACAACATTAATAATACTAATAATACAAAATGAAATATTGTAATAACAAATAAAGAAAAATAAAATTTGATTAATGAATTGATTAATGTTTTTAGGTGGCGAGGGATATACAATAAGGTAATAAGGTGCTTGTAGATGTCTTTTAAGGCTTTGGTTTGGTCTCGTGTCGGATGTCGTTGGGCAAGCTATTGAATAGATATGGTATCCTTTTATTTAAAGTTCGTTCCCCTAAAGTAATTAGATTATTTTAGTTCGCCAAAAGGCTATATATAGTGTAGACGTGTCTGTGTTAAGCATCTCTCTCATATGTACCAATAAAGAAGAATATCACATTTGTTGTTGTATCATTATTATCACCACTCCAGCATAAGAAAGGATCTGTGAGAATCAAGACGTCGCAGCTCACAACAGTACTATGTAATTCACGATACACGGTCACCCTATAATCAGTAGAATACAATTAAAACTTAATGCGCAACTTCACTAGCTCACCACAAATAGTATGATCGCTGAGAATGCAACATCAGCCAAATTACGCGAATTTTGAGTTTGGACCTTATTCCGTATACATAAGTGACTCTGTACGGTGTATTCGGTGTAGGTAAGTGAAGTTATAGGGCAACCACATTTCAGGAATTTCACGGATGGTCCAAATTATAAGTGGGAAGTTTAATTTCATCAATTTATTAGTGTGGTAACCCTAATTGTATGTGGAATTTCTTTGCAAGGTAAACTAGTTGAAATATTTCTTAAAAAGGTATAGGATAAAGCAATCTGCTAGTTTATAAGGAATTAGCCTTGAAAATGAGCAGACGTATCTTTTGATGGTAAGTGATTACCACCACCGAAGGACATTTGCCACCACAGAGAAATTACACGAGCATATCTGCCGCATTTATTTAGTCAAAATTAAATTGCATACTATTCTTCTCTTTTAAGGGTTATTTTTAGGGACTCCACAGTCCGTCTGTCTCTCTTATAAGCCGTGATAGCTGGATTTTTGTTAAAATGTTTCGTATCATAATATATTATCGCACCAATAATATAGTAATGAGGCGCGCTCGTTACAGTAATATATGTTCCTAAGCCCCCAAATAAGGGTAGTTAGGAGGGGTAGCGCGTTCAATTCCGTTATTGCCTATAAAGGTACGCCCGTAGATTTATAATACAACTATTTTGCCGACTGCTATAGGTAGGTTTTATAGTTAAGGTGTGTAAGCGCGAATTCTTTTTGGAGTGGAACTCCTTTATCGGGGAGCGAAATCTCAAGGTCGCGTCACGACTCACGACTCGATTTTGGATGTAGCGCCACGATTTAGATATAACGCCATCTGTAGGAAGCTAATTATACTCCTTTTTTATGAAATGGATCAGAAAGCAACTCGAGGGATCGCCTGATGGTGATGGTAAGCGATTACCGCCCATGGACACTCTCAAAAGTTTGCCACTTGCGTTCCCAGTCCTTAAAAACCCCCGCAACCCCCCTTTGGACCTTCGGTAACATCACTCACTTGGCGAAACACAACGAAAGCGTTATTTTACGCCGGTTTTCTGTGAGGCTGTGTTATCAACCCGGTTGAGCCGGCCCATTCATGCTTGGCTCTCCTACGCAAAAACATAACTTTCTAAAGTGATGTTCTTCAGGCACGGTGATTTGACTAACAAATGAATAAAGGTTTTATTTCTTCCAGGTTCAGGTTTCATTTCGTGTACAGAGTTTTTTATGGTATAGAAGGACAAATCGCTTGATAGTAAGCCATAATCGTCGAAGAACACTTGGAACATTAGGGGAGTTGCAAGTGCGTTTCTAGAACCTCCAACCCTCCCTTGGGTGTTCGGTGCCTATCACTCTACGAAAAACAACGCAAGCAACACGCAAAAGTTATTTTACGGCGGTTTTTAGTCAGACTGTAGTATTTCTCTATTGGTCCATTCATGGCATGACTCACCCATTCTCCTTTCCAGTCATAATATTAAATGATGATTATTATTATTCAAATATATATAGTCTTCACCTTGCGAAGTATAATGTCGTAGAGCTGCTACGACGTAGCCCTACGTAGCTGCTATGAATGCTATAATTCAATATAACAGTCGGTTACGCAATAACGCACAAACCACTGAACAGATTTCGATGAAATTAAACAAAAGTAACTTCAGACCTTGGAGAAGGATATAGACGATTTTTTATAGCTAATGAATAAATATGTTGAAGAAATAAAAATGCTTTGTTTATAATTACATGTATTAAGGTCATTACATATAAAATTGGCGTTTTGTAAAGGAGGAACATAAAATCGATTTTTTAAACATAATATATTTATTTAATCAAAGTATATACCATTTCTATCTATGAACTTTTGGCATCTCATAGGTAGTTCATTGATTCCTTTACTAAAAAACCATTCGGACAGGAATCAATAAGATATTTGAAGGCGCCTTTGTCCGCCCCATCGGAGTTGAATTTTTTCCCTTGCAAGAAGTTATCCAAATTTCTGAAAAGATGGTGATCTGTTGGAGCAAGATCCGGGGAGTACGGTGGATGTCCTCTAATTTGGTAGATGTCTGTTGTGCAGTGTGTGGTCTAGCGTTGTCCTGAAGCAGCAGTGGCCTAGAGCGAATGACCAACCTAGGTTGTTTAGCAGCTAGCTTTTCCATCATGATTTGCAGTTCCTGTCAAAAGACATCTGCCGTAATCGTCTGCCCAGGTTTAAGAAAGATGGAGTGAACGACACCGGCACTAGTCCACCAAACGCTAACAAGCAACTTTTTTTTATTCAATTTTCGCTTGGGGCAGGCTTTGGCTGGTTCGCCAGGGTTCAGCCATTGCGATGAGCGTTTCTGATTATCGTACAGGATCCACTTTTCATCACAGGCTTACATCATGATTCGATTTATCCCTTAATTATTGTGCCGGTTGAGTAATGTAACGCAGCAGTCGACGCGCGTTTGTCGGTTTGCTCCACTTAATTCATGAGGTACCCACCATTCAAACTATTTCACCTTCCTTTTTTTTGCTTTTTTTTTCCAATTTGCTTGAAGTGGATTAAAACAGTTTTATTACTAACACCGCAGCCTGCAGCTAACTTGGACATGGTTTGCGATGGATCCGCTTGCACAATAGCCTTCAATTCTTCATTATTAACTTTGGTCTCCGGCCGTCCACGGGGCTTGTTCTTCAGGTCGAAATTTCCAGAACGAAAACATTGGAACCAACGCACTATGTTTTCTTTTGGGACACCGCCGCCATACACATAATTTATCCTCCGAGCCGTTTCTGCAGCACTGGTGGTGTAATTCGTACTCGAAAATAATACGATATTTCAAGTTTTGCATTTTGTAAACAGAGTGACGCGGAGAAAAAATCAAAAGAGGAAAAAACAAATGAATTACGGTTTTCGAAACACAAATGCATGAGTAAATAGTGGTATAAATTTGAAATTGGAATTCCTAACTAAAGAAGATTTATTTGAGATCAAAGTGGCCAGTACGATAAAACGCCAATTTCATATGTAAGGACCTAATATGATAAGTCCTTACATACACTTTTAAGTTTATTACTTATATTAGGAGAATCCCGCTTTCTTTTCGAGACGGTTTTTTGACAATTCGATAACCTCTGCGGTTCTTATATTTTTATCAGTTATGGTCGTATTGAATAATACTAACAAAAATATAATAATAATAATAAAAACATATGTTAATCTGCATTATATTTAGCCGACGGGTGTCTTTTTATAAATTTAAATTTTTATTTAAATAATGATTAAAAAAATGCTAAATCCACCTTTTTTTTTTTAAATTAATACCTTTCTTCTCTTCTTCTATATGTCACACGATTTTGAAAATTATTTCAGTATTTTAAGTAAAACAAGGCTATATATAATATCAAAACTATTTAAGCTATTCGAAACTTAGAACGATCTGAAGAATAGTATTTAGGTGGGAACGCCGTTTTAGTTTTTGCAATTTTAGTCTCAAATATTTATAGCGATTTTTTATCCGATTTCAATGAGGGTGTTCGATTTTTTTTCTGCCGCTAGGGGGCAGTCCCAACGCACACAAAGCGTCATCTGGTGGCGTAGGTGGTATCAAAAACGGTCAATAAGAATTTTCGATTCTTTTTCTGTCATCAGGCGGCGCTTGGTAGCTCGACGGTCCTTGTCGTGTCAAAAAGCTGTCAGATGTCACGAATTTAAAAACCCTCATACTCTTCGGTCTGGGGAATGCCCCTTGTCGCCCACAAATTTGATATGGGACTAGACGCTCAAGGTCACTGGCGTTATACAGAGCCTTAAATTTATGTATAGTATCACAGTATTAAATATGTTTCCATTGTCTGGTACCTACAAGTGCTTCGGACAGTTAGCACAAGACGAGATTGACGTGGCGTCCATAGATATTTTTAATGCAATGAATGTGTGCGGTGCTGCGCGGATTGACGAGCGAAGTTGCGGGTATCATCCAATACGATTGATAGAGCTCAAAGAAAATTTACTTCGCAATAAATGTTTCTCGAGAGAATTCGAATTAAATGACAAGTTATTACTAATGGGCCTAAACCTTCCACTAATTTAGACCCTTCTCAAAGCCTGGGCTGCTACTTCGTAATTAAAATATCTAAACTAGACATTTTGGCTACGTGATAAGTAATAATTTGTTGTATTATTCAGTCACAGTAATTTCGTAACCAATACTGCTATATTACAATTTTATTTTTAATTACGAAAGTGTGTGGATGTTGTTTTTCGTTTTTTACACTTTCATGCGAAAATTCCCTGTAGTTTAAGTTCGCATAAGATTTTAATGGGTATCAAATATTAACACATTTACTTTTTGTTCTAAGAGTAATACACAGTTTTCGTACGTTAGACTTTGCTTGAACGAAGACGCAGGTAACATCTACTTAGTAAGAAATATCTTATATAATTATAACTGTAATCTGATTTAATTGTAAAAAAACTTTTTTTTCCTTATAAATGTAATAGTTTGTGAGGATAGATAGATGGATTGATGGATGATTGTTAATCTTTCACGCAAAACCTACTAAACGGAGTTTGATGAAAAATGGTATGGCATGAGTTTAGGCTCTGGATTAACGCATAAGCTACTTTTCATCCCGAAAAGGTTTTCCTGTAGGATATCGTATTTATGCGGGCGAAGCCGCTGGCAAAAGCTAGTATCTATTTAGTCATTACAGCTTACTGCCTATATTGCAAAATTGCAGGAGTACTAATTGCATTGTATAAACTTAACCCCGTATAACATTATAAGTACCCGAGTAACTGAGGTTTGCTAGGAGTTCTGATAAACTAAAAGAATCACAAAAATATATTTAATCTGACCGGGACTCGAAACCACCACATTTGGAATTTTCGGACAATGCAAAAACTAAACGCATACCAAACTGCCAATCGGCCTGACATAATAGAGTTGAAATTATTGATATATTGTTGCACGACGAAAGAAAAAACAAGCTTTAAAAATGCACAGATTCCCAGGGATAATACCTAGCTAAATCGATTTTCTCCCCAAAAACTTCACGCATACTAAATTAGAGAAACCGTTTTAGAGAAACCGAATGTATCATACAGGATCGTCTCGTTTCAAGTATAAGTTTATTGTGTACCTACGGCCGTAAACAGTCCCGGTGTATCACATTTCAATGCACTATTATAACTATGGCAATAATGTTCAAAATTGATATACCGAGCTTGTCGTGGCTACGTGGCACTTATCACGTTGCGTTTCTTATATAACGACTTAACAGTAAAACAAAGACAGGTAAGGTCGTAAAAAAAACATTTCTCAACCTGTCACAAAAGTATTAAACGGCGCAAATTTCCATGATTTATATTGTATCCAAGTTCTGGGAAAGTTTGGGGAATTTTCGGCGGTTCCGTTTGTTTGCCGGATTTGATTGGGAAAACCTTTGCATCTCCAAGTTTGCCGATAGATTTTGCGTATTGATTTTGTGTTGCGATGACGGGTGATCGAGCGATTTCATTTCAGTTGTCTACACTTATATTAGAAAGAATATTATTAATTGTCTGTTTGCATTGTATAGGCTCTGAAACTACGTTTTAGTATGCCGCACCCAAAGCAGAGAATGTAATATATTACTAAAGGCTAACAACGGGACCCTATTACTGAGACTTCGCTGTCTGTCTGTATGTGCGTCTGTCCGTTTATCCGTCCATCCGTCCGTCTGTTACCAGGCACCGCGATAGCTATACAGTTGACATTATCACAGAAGGTGTCAAGTAGGTTCTGTGTCCACTATGACAACAAATACAAAAAAAAATGATTATTACCTGCAGCAAGCGTGAATTTTTCTGCCGTTTTGTGTGGAACTGATCGGGGGCGATTCCGACTCACACATGGTAAGTTAAAAAAATATTTCCTTATTAAAGTCTACATCATAATTCCTGCTAGTGTACCAACTTTCAGTGCAACCCGTTCAGCAGTACCGAACATACACCTCAAGTGTATGTTCGGTATCAGTTAGTAAAAGTTTTTATGTTGCATACTATATTTCAGTTACCGGTTAGCCGAAGAAAGACAGTGATACAAATATTCTACGATCGAAATTCAGCAAAGCCACATCAAGATAAACGGTCACCCATCCATTGCCAAACTGATAGCGTGTCGTTTAACATTAATTAACTACTCAACGCTTCCCTAAAATAGATTTAACGATTAAATTAATGACATGACATTAATTATTAGCCTTTGTTTACTGTTTTTGTAAATAAATTACTCCAAATTTATTTTATCAGGCTTATTTAATCTTTGAATTTAATTTTGAATATAATAGAACTAATTGACGCCATTTTTATTTTAACCATCAACAAATCTCCGGGTACCGGAACCCCTAGCAACTCACTTGCACCTGACTGTCAAAAAACTGTGTAAATTCCAGACCGAATCGTGACGCAACCTTGAAATTTCACTCCCGACGCACCTAAACAGGTTTCTCTTCAAAAAACCCTCATGGAACTGTTCACTGTTTATAGAAATGACCTGCTGGCTGTACCAATTAGTCGGTACAGTTGTAACGACTAATCTTCATTAATATGTTGCTGACGTTGCTAAATTGCCCATCAATACGGATTTGCTGTGACGTCATCACAAGTTACTGTTGTGACGTCATAGTTTAGTGAAGTCATTAACACGTTACGCTTTAAGCAGAAGCCTATTATTATTATTTCTGTCCAATTTTCAGTATGTGTCAGCGCATGTCTTACACACGCATCAAACCGAGTGTACAACATTTTGCGCCTTCGTGGTCCAGTGGGTTTGAGATTTGCTTTCGACTTTGGAGAGGGTTCAATTCCCGCGTTGGAACAGTAAAAACTAGTGTTTTCAAGTCTGGTTAGGATAATGCAGGCTGAACACAAGCAGGTGTGGAGAGCTTTTACTATTATCTACGCTTATTATATTATACACCCTCTTCCTTTACTCTTATAACCCAGGGGGACGGATGACCGACTCGACTGACGATGAGGCGCAGGACCGACTTTTTACATGCCCATCCGTCGTATGGTCATCTTTCTTGTCAAACAATCAGGTAATCAGCCAGCATTGTGCTAACCAGCTTGGAAATAGGATGTTTTATTGTTCCAACGCGCGGGTCGAACCAACGACCTCCGTAGTCAAGAGCAAATCTAAACCACTGGTTTAGCTTGGCTTTCGTCACAAATATTTATGATCAGCGTAACATTTCTGCAACGTAATCTGCCAAATATTTTGACGTCAGCTTAGAACTTAGCAATCCACAGACTATACTATACACCAGTGTTTGTTCAGGTACGTCCAGCAAATGGCATCTAAATTCAGAAAGTCCAGCAACTCCAAACTTTCAGATTCAATATTAGCTTGGCTCTGTATTCCGTACTTTGGTTTAGAAATCGTGCTGTTAATATTTAGTTGCAAGACAAATTACTATCGTAGTTTTACGCCCGAAATTGATAATCAACCTTTGCCTCATTTTAGCTATCTAAGATCAAGATCAATACATTTCTACGATCCTAGTCTATTTACGTCACTTCACGTTATAACTTCACGTCAATTTACGTCAATTTTTGTTTGACAATCTAAGATTTTAGATTTTAGATAAGTTATTAATTTCGGGCGTTACCCAACCCGCAGGAAGGTGGACATTGAGCGGAGAACCGAACGCCTTTCGGTTCTCCTCTCAGTGGTTAGACATGATGATAATGATTAAGAGAGTTCGATCTCTTTAATAGTATAAAGAAATGGTAGATGCAAGATGATGTTTTGGTTTTCAAATTCAAATAAAATGCAAGTAAAAAGCTGCATGTCTGAGAGGATATTATACAATCTTGAAAGCAAGCTTATTTTGCGAGTCAGCCAGGCACTAGGACGAAAAAATTACCTAACCAAGAGCGTGTCAGGACATATCTAAGGAGGGTTCCGTAACTATCAACGCGCAATAGGTTTTCTTTATAATTTTTCATGTATTTGTAATTCAATCATAACTCACATTTAAATTTATAAGTTTAAATTTTTACGGTTTTTTTGCCTCCTAGAGACGGAATAAAAATGGAATGTGAAAGAAAGATTGACATTGAGTCACACCAACACCAGCTACAGTTATTATACAAATGCATGGTAGTGTAAGGTAGTGTGTGTAACTTTATTTTTATTAATTTTATGTATTTCTAAACATCATTTAAAAAATGTTAGCTTTCTGCACACCTTCCTCCACATAAACTTTAATTTTGACAAATTTCATACTCCTCCATTAGCACAATTCTGGTAAAACTGTACACAAAGTTTTTGGTTCACGTATTAATTGATTGAGATTTTATGATGCCAAAAACCGAGGTCTATACACAATCTATAACTCTATCAAATTTAATCCATTTATGTTCATAATTACAGAAGTTAAAAGGGTGGACAAACAGGCGGACAGACGGTAATCCGTCTGTCCGGCGGGACGGCTCACGGACTGAGTCCGCCGTGATCACGACATCACGGCGGACTCAGTCCGTCCAATAAGGAACCCATAAGGGTTGTTTGTAGTGCTACGCAACCCTAAAAACCTAATATTATTATAAAGATCAACTTTCATAACATGTTACGTAAACTTTCAAGTCCTGAGCTGTCTTAGATTATTATAGGTGCTAACTAAATTTGAACTTTCTATCTATTATAGGTGGCTTAGATGCTATAAGCTCCTTAACTAAGTCAGCTCGCTTGGTCCGCTTCCAATGGCGACAGTTACGAAGATAATACAGGTATTAAGTGCTAGGGCTTAGTTCGGTCTAATCCTATAACGATGGTTGACTCGATATTCAAATTAGATATTACTGAGCAATGGCTTGGTCGAGCCAAAACTCATTAATTACGTGATGCGCCAATAAATGCCAATAATGGGGAGACGACTACATGTAAAATATTTATTTTAATTTATATACTCAGAAATATTGAGGTAGTACTACTTGATAAACGTATTCTTTTTTTGTGTAGCTTAGTAATTAGATACATATAAAAAATACAAAAAAAAAACATTTTTTTTTACTAAATTAGTAAAAATCCTACTTCATTATATTACTTATTATACAAAACATTCATAAAATAAGTATGAACTTAAACGCACAAATCTCTGAGATAATTAGAAATATGTTCCTACGTGTCCTTCCTTATATTTCATAAACTTTTACCTAATAGTGACGTCACAGTTAAGTACGTTTGTGTGGAGCGTTTTCACTTGCGAACGTGACTTGCGAAAATTTCTAAAGAAATCAATGTATCTTTGAAAATATTCATATTTAATATACCTACTGTATTTTATCCTCTGGACTATTAACATAGTCCACATTCCCCATACACCATCATACCTCAACTGACTATAAAGATAAATATTAATTGCGTCATATTTAGTTAAAAATTTAAGTTATAAACACATAGACATAATGAAAGTTTAAGATTTTTTTTTAAATTTAAGTACCTCCCGAACCGTCAAGTAGCGAGCGAGCTTATGATGATGAATTATAGCTAAGAACACTCACAGTCAGCTTTCAAACAAAAAAAACTAGATCAAAATTGATTCATCCCTTTGGAAGCTACGATGCCACGGACACACACCTCTTTTTGCGTCGGGGTTAAAAACTAAAAGATAAATTAAATAGCAGTCTCTATTAAAATGTAGCTCTCCTCTCCTGTCCACATCTCCGCGTCACGACGTCGTCGTCGGAGTCGTCACATGGAGACACTCTACAAATGATAGCAAGAGCACCGGCGAAAGTCTGCCATGTTGACGTAAGCCCCGCACATAAATCTGCGCACCCCCCGCATAAGTCTAGTCACGCACACATAGCTGCGAGCTGTCATTTTTTGTAAGTCTATTGAATGACGATTCTTTGCGTTAGGAAAAATAACATATATTATTCCTTGGTGTCGTGACACACACACTGCGTCGACATAAGTTGCAAACTCACGTTGCGACGCCGGATCGCCGTGCCTTGTAGAATGCCCGTACTTTTTGCGCCGTTCTGCGACGACGTTGCTGTAACCTGAATGTGCTGTGACAACGCACCGTGCTGCGACACCAGGAGACAGCTTTCGTAGAATGATCCAAATTTGAAAATGTTGACGTCTAGCCCACCATTTTTCAACACAATCGTGGACACACCGTATGTATGTAGTAGTGCAATCAAATCGAAAGCTAACTATGCAGCTGTTCATCTCTTCGTCTTTCTTTAAACCGCGACACCGTGCCGTCTGACGTTGATGACGTCGAGACGTGTGGACAGACCCTAACAGAGTAAATCAAGTGTACAGTCAGGAAATTAAAACCGTACGTCGCTTAGAATTGCGAGAATATAAACTACTATTGTAGGATATTAGTTCAGTGTATTGGATTGGATTTTTTTTGTTTGGATAATTCAAACTGAAACTCAATTTTTTCTTTCTATATAGATTGTGTATGTCATTATGAAGCCGGGAAGATTGGAAAAATCTGGAGATGCACATAATAGAATTTTGACAAAAAATTTATCTTATACTTTAAACGAGACAATCTTGTATATATAATATCATAATCGGTTTCTCGAAAACGGCTGCAAGTATTACCATGATATTTAGCATGCACACCCTGCATGCTAAATTTCATTCTTTGGGGGAGAAAAATGGATCTCGCTAGGTCTTATCCCTGCGTATTTTTTTAAGCTATATTATACTATATTGTCTTTTCTTTCGTCGTGCAACAATATATAAATAATTTCGTTTGGTATGCGTATGTATAGTTTTTGCGTTGTTCGAAAATTCAGAATGTGATGGGTTCGAATCCCAGTCATATAAATATTTTTGTGATTCTGTTTATTATTTTTCTATTTATCAGAACTCCGAGCAAAGCTTGGTTACCCAGGTACTGTAACTAATATGTATTAGTGATTGCTTCTATAATATTTTTATCACTAGATATTTGCCGCGAATTCGTGCGAGGAAATCTCGCGGGAACCGTACAATTTGCCACGATAAAGTACATTTATTATTATATATAATAAATGTACTTTATTGCTATTAAGTACGTAATATTTTCTATGAAGTAATTGTATTATTAGTATGTAAGGTTTTATGTTTACTTCTAGATTTTGTCACTTCTGAGTTGCACTGCGTTAACCTTTTATTTCCATACGCCAAGGGTTGCTTGGAAGAAATCGCTTTATAGCGATAAAGCCGCCTTGTGTTCATGCTAAAACTGTTAATAATATTTTTAATCATATTTGTACATTTTTGAACACAATAAAGCATATATTCGTTCATTCATTCATTCATTTACGTAAATTTCATCCTAATTGGTCCAGTGGTGTAAGATCCTAATAAATACAAACAAAAAAATCTTACCTCAAGATTCCTACAGGAAATAGTGTGGATAAATAAATTTTAAAAAATTATACTCATTTGAAAACACTGAAATGTTGATAATGAAAAAAATCTAAATCCCAAAATTACGAAGAATTTCTCGGAAGGCATGAAATAAATAAAGCTTATTGTTATTAGCGCTATACTTTACTATGGCTTTAGTTGCCAGTGAGCCAATGTATAAAAAAATGGCTGTATTTTAAGGATTGTTGGTTAAAAGTATTTTTATATTACGCAATTGAACGTTACTTTATGTTGTATAAATCGAAATACAATAGTAAATGCTTTTCTGATAAAACGGTTGGAAAAGTTTACGAGAGCATTTATCATGTACTTGGACATGTTGCCGCCCTACCAGGAATCGCATAATAGCGCCTATGAAACATGCGCACGGAGTTAAACCACGTCTGCAGTCTATGCGGTCACTTCATTTGTATTTAAATATCTTGAGGCGACCTAGTGCAAAGAAAAATATTTAGAAACTTGTCGAGCAGGAACTTTGCCGATACTGTACAGTCAGGGAAAATTAATGCTAAGCAGTTTCATCGTCTTCGTTATAATATATAGTTCGTATTAATGTGACGTGGTGGCATGTCGCTTACCGTCGGCACAGATTTAAAAAAGAGGAACAGATAAACAGCTACGTAGTTAGCTTTCGATTGCACTACTACAAATGTACGTAAGTATTATATATATAATAAGATTTTTTAACAATATGGAAATAAAAGATAATGTGTTGCTTTACAACTAAACAAACAACTTTTAATGCTAATATTTCACAAATTAAATAATATTTTCAAACAAATTATTCATAAGAAATTAAATATAAGTCTCATTCCCCTGACAGTTGACATCCATTGTGAAGTCTAAAAAGTATATCAAAGAGAAGCAATGACATCTCCCCCTCCAGATCAGACTCCGGCCGCTGCAGCTGCAGGAGCTGGAACCATCGTAATGTGATTGAAATTTGATTCACACTTCTTGTGACCAGTGTCTACTCTGTATATAGAGTCAGATATCTTTTCCAAAACCTCAAATGGTCCAATCCTTAATTCATCTAACTTTCTTCTATTAAGTTTATTTCCATTTTCAATATATACAATATTATATTATATATTATATTCTGTCCCTTTTTAAATCTTCAACTGTAGAATTTGCTTTTAATTCAGTTGGTAGAAGGGTGTAAGTTTTGCCTTCCAGAAGATATTGAGGTGTAAACCTTGTAACAGTATGTTCTGTCTCATTATATCTTTTGATACATTCATTAGCAGTAGTTGTCCAGGCTAAGTTATTGTTATTTTCATATATCTTACATCTTATTTTATTTACAATAGTTTGGTTTAATCCCTCATTTAAACCGCTTGAATACGGCGCATTCACGGCAGTAAAAACTATAGACATATTTTCTGTATCTAAAAATGATTTAAATTCTTTTGAATTTATACCTGGATATTGATCAGATAAAATAATGCCAATCTCATGTTTCTATGTCACTTTCTGCAATAACTTTATAAAATCATTTGAATTCTGTGTTTTCGAGATCAATATGTAAGCATATTATGTAAAGTGATCCACTAAAAGGTGTAAATATTTTTTTGTAGATCGAGATCCACCAAATTCTCCAATAGTGTCTATTGACATTATTACATAGGGACATGAAGCTGGTCCTAAGTGAGACAACTCATAATTATATTTACCTCTGGACTTATTTCTTATGCACACTTCACATATGTCACACATATTCTTTATATTTCTCATCAAATTATTTGCATTATAAAATGTGCTTATTTTATTCCTTATCTGTTCTGCTCCTATGTGATAGTAGAGGTAATGAATAACTTTTATTAGCTTTTTACTCAATTCTTCCGTTAGTATGATTTTTTCTTTTTTCTATGACTTTTTATAGTATATTAAATTTTGAAACTTTAATTTATTTTTATTTTGTCTTATGTATTCATTTATTTGCTGATCACATTTAATATCTTCTATTTTACAATATTATGATTACAATCTGGTTCCAATACTGGATTTCTACTAAGACTTCCAAATTATATTTACCCGGCGAATAAATAACTTCAAAATTGTAGTGAGATAAATAATATGCAAGATCTCCTGGTTCTTCATCTCGTCGAGATTTAATATTCATTTTTTCTAAACGCTTATGATCTATAAAAACTATAAACTTTTTTTTCTAGTAACCAATGTTGCCAATACTTAACAGCCTCCTTTATACCTAAGCATTCTAAGTAAATAGCTTTTTTCTTTTTCTGACTACCATTCAGTTTTCTTGAAAAATATGTACATGGCTTTTCCTCTCCATTAAGCTGTGGCTGTTTCATGACAGCGCCAATACCCACTATGCTGGCGTCAGTATAAATATGTATTGGAAAATCAGGATCAAAAATAGTTAATATAGGCTTCTGGCACATTAAGTTTTTAATCAACTGAAAAGATTCTTCACACTTTTTTGACCAAACAAATTGTGGCCCTTTTCTCAATAAATTATGTAAAGGGTCTAAAATAATTGATATATTTGGTATGTATTTACCATAAAAATTGATTTTTCTTGAAAATTTACGTACGTTCTATTGCGTCTTTGGAACAGGAAAATCTTTTATTGTAATTAAATTATCTTTCAAAGGAGCAATCGTGTTGTTCTTAATTATATGACCAAGGTACATTACTAAATCTTGTGCAAAGTTACATTTTGAAAATTTTTGTCCTACTTTTGATATTGCTTCCAGTAGTAATGATAAATGTGTAATATGTTCTTGAAACGTCTTAGAAAATATCAAAATGTCATCAATATAATTTACAGTAAAGTTCGATAGTTTGTGCTTCTTATTATATTGCTTAATACTCTTTGAGAAATTGCTGGTGAAGTTTTTAATCCAAAGGGTAGGCAGGTCCATTGAAAATGCCCATCTTGAGTTACAAAATCTGTTTTATGTCTGTTTTCAATTTTGAGCGGGATTGACCAAAATGCCGAATTAACATAAAGTGTTGTGAAGTATTTAAAATTTCGAGTTTTCACCACTAAATCTTCTATTAAGGGAAACGGTTGTGACTGTGGTATTACAATTTTATTTAAATCTCGGAATTCAATGCATAATTTGGATTTTCGTCCGTCTTCTTTTTTATATGCCAGAGTAACAGGTGCTGCAAAAGGACTATACGATTCTTCAATTAAATTTTCTTACAATAATTTAACCACCTGCATTTTTATCTCTCTTTTATCTTCTATACAACATCTATATGGTCTTTTAGCACAGTACTTATGAAACAATATATCAATATGGGCTTCGTAATCTTTTACTCTACCAACATCGTACTTGCCTGTTGCGAAAAGTGATTTATATTTTGATATAAGGTAATCAATCTCATTCTGTTGATACACATTAAGGTGATTTACCATAATAGTAAATTCTTTTTCCTCTAGATGTTCGTTAAAATTAATTATTATTATTATATTCTTATACATATTCTTTGTTTGCTTTGTCAAAGCTTTTTGGTCTAAAAAATGTCTTTGTTTTTTAATATGTCTTATTCACCTTAAACGGAATACTTTGTTTTATTTCTAAGTGTTAATCTTGAACAAGATGATTTTTTTATTATGTCTAATCCAATCAAAAAGTCGTAATCGAAGTTTTCTTCGTCTACGACAAATACATTGACATTTCTCTCTATATTTCGAGTGCTATCATACCAATACTTTTTTTAACGCCATTAATCGTCTTGAGATTCGCATTTATACCGTCCATATTATTTTGACTACCTTTTAATAATAAAAATTTGGAATTTACTACGGACACGTTCGAGCCTGAATCATAGATCCCTTTTATTTTTAAGGAGTTATTTAATTCAACTTCAATTTTGATTAATGGCGGTATATCAAGTTTTTTGGATCAATTTCATTTAATTCAACTTCTAACTCTGAAGTGTTAACGTTTCTTATGGGATATCTGTTTTCTCCTACTCCTCGTGAGCTTCTTGTATTTTTATTTTGTTTCTCTGATTCTTTGCCAACAATCCTTCTAAAGTTGTTTTCAAAATTATTTCTGGTAACTAAATATTCTAGACCTCTTATTTGGTTAAATAAATCTTCTGTTGTTCTAAAAATATTTCTGTCCCAGTCCCATTGCAAGCAAATCAATCAATGTACAAACATCAATGTTTTTGTTCACTTCCAATAAAAGTTTCTCCTTTTTCAAGGCGTAATCTAATAAATAACCTTGTCTGTATTGAAATAAAATTGCATACTTGACTGGTGACCAACCTTTGTCAGCATAAGTTTCACAGAAACATTCCTTCCATGTTTTCCATTCCGAATTAATTTTATATTTAATCATCATGGAGGTATTCCATAGTCTAGGTATTCTAAAAATGCTCTTATAATCTCAATTTTCTTTGCATCTTTAACAATTGATAATCGTGAACATTCCTCTTCAAATCTATTCATCCATTGAGATGCATTAGATGTCCTCCTGTTAAACTTTTCCAATATAAATTTGTCTACTATATTTCCCGAAATTGTATTTATGTCATAATTTTGTTAAGGAATATTTTTGAAGTTATTTCCTCTAAAAAATATCCGTTATAATAATAAATTGATATATAAATAAAGAGAATGTTTCCATCGTCATCTATATAGTTATCATGTATTTCTTGTGTCGTTGCAATCCACTTGTCTACTCTCATGCCTTTTCTTCAATGTTTTTTATATACTTGCGTCTTAAGAATAGCATCATGTAATTTAGCCGGCTGAAATTCTTGCGGAATCAAGTATATTCTTTTATTAGTATCAGCAATCGAAGTTAAGCAGATAATATTAGATTTTGGATCATCACTTGCCTTTACCAAAAAATTCAAATCTCAGTTTTTCCATTGTTCATAAGTTATAACGAAAATATTGTTTTATATTAAGATTTTTAAACAATATGGAAATAAAAGATAATGTGTTGCTTTACAACTAAAGAAACAACATTTAATGCGAATATTTCACAAATTAAATAATATTTTCAAACAAATTATTCATATGAAATTAAATGTAAGTATCATTCACTTGACATAATGCAATCATCACTTTCTTCCACTGGGACACGTACCTAATATTTTCCTAGATAGAAAATTATAAATACTAATAGTAGTAATAGTAATAACTAAATGATATGTTTTTCAAGGATTACCTACCAACTAGGTGTCGTCCTGTCTTCAACATTATTTAATTCATATAATATTTAAGTTTAAACTTTATAACTTTTTGCCTCCTAGATAAAAAAATATATATAATTCATAAATTTTTATTCACAATAATAAAGCACAAGGGATATAAATGAACATTAAATTGGATCTGTACATTCAACCATAACATAATGGTGTGTGAAATTATAAACATACAATTGAGAAAACTTAAACTTAAAATATAAATTAATTGATTCAAATTAACAAAATTCATAGTTAATATTTTCAGCGTCAAAGTTTTAGACAAAAAATTAAACAATCATAGCATCGTCATTATATATATACACACACATTTAACAAATTAAATAATATTATTCACCTTTTTGATCCTAATATAATAATTATAGTCATTAAAAATTTGCACCCTTATTTTTATTATGCGTAAAATATTCATTCATTTTGTAAAAACATTTTTCCGTGAGCCATATTGTTAAATTTCTTTTAAACAAGTTGTAAGGTAAATCATTAAATTCGTCCGGTGAAACATTATATATTTTTATTTTCTGTAGGAATGCATTATCTTTATATATAATTTAAATTACAAAGTGGGAAATATATTTTAAAATGCCTTTCATTTATTCGTCCAAAATCTGATTTGAAAGTATTCAGGGTGTAAATTTACAAATATACAGGCTTCTTTTATATACATGCAAGTTAGGGGAAGTATCTTGAATTTTTTAAGGTCCACAACTGTCTAGAAACCATACTCCAGCAATAGTTCGAACACACTTTTTTGCAAACGAAACGCCTTATCGATATCCGTAGAATTTCCCCACAGTACAAGTAAGTACATATGATAGCACTGACGATACGCACGTGGTAAGCACTGTTTGACGCATTCTCTTAATAGCATAGAGTCATAGACGAACCGAACTAGTTAGACATATAAGTTTTATTTGGTCTTTCCAATTGCAATATTTGTCTAAAATAACAATTATCCTTACTTAATATTATAAATGTGCAAGCGTGGATGTTTGATGTTTTCACGCAAAAACTAATGAACGGATTTCGATGAAATTCGGTATAGTAGCAGTTTAGACTCTGGATTAAAACATAGGCTACTTTTTATCCCGAAAAAGTAGTGTTCCCGAGGGATACTATACTACGCGGGAGGAGCCGCGAGCAACAGCTAGTGATAAATAATGTTGTGGCACATTAACAAATGTCAACGTGTAACAAAATTCTATATGTAACAAACGATGGTAGTGTGTGTTGTTATAATTTTTATGAATCTTATATATTTCTTAGCATTATTAAAAATATATTAACTTTCTGCACACCTTCCTCTATATAAATTTTAATAGTGCCATATATCATACTTCTCCGTCCGTCCGATCCGTCCGTCCGTTCTGCTTCATGTGATAATAATCACTGATCAACACATGCTTTGTTTCTTTAAATTTTTTTCTCTTATTGGGTACTTCTATGGCCCTTTGTATGAGAAAAATACTGGGAAATTGCCAACAGCATTAGTTTTTGATTTCAAAATGTATGTGTGTATATTTATACAGATCTATAATTTTGTTAAAAAAATTACCCACCTTATAACACCTTTGTTAACAGAATTTCTATTCGACACTATCAAATGATCTTTTATAAGATTTACTTGAATAAACGACTTTAGTTAGATCTCCGTGTAAGCTCCAGCAGTAGTCCATCAGTCGTATGTCATCATATTTGAGTCCCACCTTCTCTGATAACGGTCTTCAATTGTCGAAGATCCTGATGAAATCTTTCACCCTGTTCTTTACTAAAATCATTCAGATTTTGTGGGAATCGGTCTAAATGTGAGTACAGGAAGCGGATTTTTAAACTTACGTTGCACCCTGGCACTTGCAAGTTGAATAGCATGCACTCAACAAGCTCGACATGGTCATCAATATCTTTTTGCCTAGGAAATTACTTATCCAAAACAAATTAATTTTAAACTTTGGATTCGATTTCAGTCATAGATTTGACAAAATCAGAATCCCTCACGAGTTGCCTAATCTATGCCCCACCAAAAATGAGTTTCTGAAAGGCTAGATCAGAGTCTTCACTAATTGATGTTTTACATTCGGGTTTACGGAGATTTGGATCATCAAAAGCCGTAGAATATGTGCTGGGTTGTACCTCCAGTACTTTTAATTGAGGTACTTGAGCAGAAGATAAGTTAGGATACGAGGGCGGCACTGAAAATTTCGGGAATCAAGGAAGTGACACAACATTACTATTTAAAAATATATTTATTGCTTTTCGAAGTATTCTCCGCGAAATTTGACACATTTTTCCATACGATGGAACCAATCATTGAAGCAACCATTCCATTCGGAAGTTGGGGTCTCCAAAATGGCCGTTTTGTAGGCGTCCACAGCTTCTTCAGGTGATGAAAATCTCTGACCACGCAATTTATTCTTTATTTTAGGGAAAGTATAGAAATCATTAGGGCTTAGGTCGGGGCTGTACGGCGGATGGTCTAATAATTCAATGATTTCTTGCTCTAAAAACTCTTTTGTTCTGTGCGTGGTGTGAGAACTCGCATTGTCGTGATGGAGGATGATGGGGCGGTTGCAGTTCTCTTTAAGGAGTTCAGAAACGACCTGTGGCAAACAAATGTTAGCATACCATTCTGCATTAACCGTTACTTGTCCCTCAAGAGGAATAGTCGCAACATGGCTGGTTTCGGAGACAAACGTGGTCACCATTTTTTTTGCAACACTCCGTGAACGAACAATTTTTGTTGGCTTTAACTCATTTTCGAACACCCAAACTCGTGACTGGTTTTTTGTTTCGGGTTCATACGCGTATATCCAGGATTCGTCACCTGATACGATGTTGTATACAGCATTTGAGGATCCTGCGTGGAATCTTTCTAGAGTTCTGACGCACCAAGTAACGCGAGCCGCTTTTTGCTCTTCACAGAGCAAATGCGGTATCCATCGGGAAAACAACTTTTTTACACCTAATTGTTCATGCAAGATTATTTGTATTTGACTCATGCCAATGTCTAAAGTTGCCTGAATTTCGCGGTATGTCACATGTCGATCTTCCTCAATCAGCTTACGCACAGCATCAACGTTTTCTTGGGTGACTGCAGTTTTTGGACGACCTTGACGGGGATCATCACTGAGCTTGACACGTCCAAGTTGAAATTCAGCAAACCAGCGATAAATTGTGGTTTTGGATGGGGCTTCATCACCAAATGCAGAAATCATCCGGTCAACACACTGTTTTTGTGTTAAACCAATTCGAAAGTCATAACAAATCATCGCTCTAGAATTTTCTCGAGTCAATCCCATTTTCTCAACGACTAAACAAGTTTGACAAGACCTTGTGACAAGACCGAGAATATTTTTTTAAATAAATAAACGGTATTCGATTTTTAAAACCAAGGAATTTTAAATTAAAAAGATTTTAATATGACAGGAACAGTGGAAATATTCCATTCCCGATACTTTTAGTGCAGCCCTTGTATGACCAATTACTTCGAATTCCACGGTTAATTCCGTTTATTTTCACAACACAAAAAAAAAGTGTCATGATGGTTTTTAGGTTCTCACCAAATCATGAGTGCAACGCAACGCACATAATTGCATCTCGTTTTCCACTGGTCCATAACCGTAGACATACCACACATTTCTGGCATATAACATGAGGAACCCATGGATTGTCATTATTGGAATATATGTGTTTTATCTCTTCCAGTAACTGGACTTCGGTTTGTCACATACGCTGCATACAAAACTGCTTCTCCCCAGAACTCCTTTTTCATTCCCGAGTCAATCAATATTGTTCTAGCTTTATCCATTAATGTTCGATTCATCCTTTCGGCTGTTCCATTCATCTCCGGAGTGTATGGCACTGTGTACTGCATCACTATTCCGTTTCTACTACAAAAATTCTTAAATTCATTTGAAAAATATTCTCTACCGTTATCCATTCTTAATTTTAAAAGATCTCTATTGAAATGTCTCGTTGTAAAATTATAATAATGCTGAAAATGTTCAAAAGTTTCTGATTTATTTTTCATTCAATAAACTATTGTAAAGTGTGTGAAATCATCAATGAATGTTACAAAGTAATTCTTTCCGTCATAAGTTTGTGGAGAGATAGGTCCACATACATCAGTATGCACAAGCTCTAAAGGTTGCCTCGCTCTAATGCCTGGTTTATTGAAAGGTTGTCTACAAATTTTCCCTAATACACAGGGTTCACACAACAATTTATTTTCTATAGTTTTATTTTTTAATCCTGCCAAACCATGTACCATGTTTTTGTTTACCAATAAATTTAAATTATTAATTCCTAAATGAGCAAACCTCCTATGCCATATGTCATACTCATCATTATTAATTTTACTTGAAAAATTACATGAAGTTACAATACTTTGCAAGTTTAGTGTGTACAATGTGTCTATTTTATTACCTATCATCATTAAGTTCTCTTGTTTACAAACTCTTACTTTACCTCCGCTAAAAACTACTCTAAAACCAGCACTTTCCATTTTTGACACAGATAATAAATTTTTTCTTAAATCAGGTATATAATAAACATTTGTTATTAGAAATTTGTTTAAAATCTTACCCACTTGACATGATACTTCCATATTTCCAATCCCAACTGCTTCTAAACTAACCCCATTTTTGGCTGCTGCAATTTTCTTAGGTACATTTAACTCAATATAGTCTATAAAATGTTCCTTACTATTAATTAAATGGTTTGTACACCCAGAGTCCACACAAAACTGAATCAATGAGTTATTTCCACTATTATACTGTTCGTCGTAGCACATAAATACATTTGGATTATTCCCCGCAAAATTCACATGGCCACCTTGTGCTCTACCTCGGTTATTGAAAGTATGTCCACGTCCTCCATAAAATCCTTGTCCTCTTTGTCCACGTCCTCTTTGAAACCCATGTCTAGCGTTGTATCCTTGCCCGTTACTATGTCCTTGTCCGGTGTTGAAATTCTTATATCCGTTTCCTTGTAATTTATGGCATTGAAATTTTTTATGTCCTGGTTTCCCACATACAAAGCATGAGAATGCACTTGGAGTGACAATCTCCTTGCTGTGAAACTGCTTTCTTTTTTCTTCTTCTGCCAGTAATCTGTCTTTTACAGTAGTAAGTTTTAATTCTCCGATAGTTTCCAGCGCAGTCACTATATTTTCATAACTTTTTGGCATGGACAGTAAGAAGATGTTGACCTTTTCTTCCTCTGACATCACAGAGCCTGCTTCCTCTAGTTGTGTAATGATTTCCTGCATTCTAGTGAGATGTTCTTTCAAAGACTTTGTTTCAATATATTTAATTTCACTCAACTGCCTTCGCAGGAACAATTTACTACGGGTGCCTCGATTTTTAAAGCTCTCCTCTAGGTTCTTAAACATCTCGTAAGCTGTATCACTTCTCAAATACTCTAGGTGGCTATCCGCCACTGCGGAAATTATTATAGCTTGGGCTCTTGCTTCCAATTTTTCATCTTTAAAATCCTTTTGCAGAATTGGCTCATAACAACCAATCTCTTTTAAAATGCTTTTTAGTCTAAATGCCCAAGTATTGAAGCTTTCGCCATCAAATTGTGGTATATTGTACTTACTATTCATAGCGTCTCTCGCCGACATAATATTGCTTCCCTCGTACTTCGAAATTTTTTAGATTTTCTCGGAAAAGGGATCTGGGCCCATAACTATTGGAATATATGTGTTTTAGAAGAATGTTCTTGTAATTAAATTGCATTAACTTGAAACAACTCACTTTTATTACTTTTACTTATTTCTAACATACCTAGCACATCATTCTAGAAAGCCATTTTTTACCGGAAGGAAGAAGTAGTTTTCATAAACCACAGATAACAAAAGGAGTCTATCCTACAGATTATAAAGAAATATTTGTGTTGCTATCTCAACAGTCATGATTACGATTACACACTTTTATTTTATAGAATTTATGATATACAGTTTTCACGAAGTCCGTATAGATTTTCGAAATTTTTTGAATACCTATATATTCACCACAAATATAGCAGACATACTCTAGATTAATCACACAACGGCTTTTTGATGAGACCATATCGAAAACAACAACAAAATATAGTTTAGTGGCCAATAAAAACTATAATCTAACGTGAGGTGTGAGTGAAAAAATGAGGGTTAATTAGCTATAAGTCAAAAATAAAAGGTATTAGAGAAATACTGTTGCCATATTTAAAAAGTACGCGTCTTTTTAAGATAGAAAGAAACAATAAATCCCAGGAAAAAGACACTTTTTTTTTGTTGTCCAACTATAATTATTAATTTGAAAATCCAAACTATTCATATCCAAAGTACAATATTTCTAGATCTTTGGAGATCCGTACCCAAAGAGTAAAATCGAGACCCTATTACTAAGACTTCGCTGGCCATCCGTCTGTCTGTCACTAGGCTGTACCATATCCGTCACAGCTAACTAGTTAAAATTTTCACAGAAGCTGTATTTCTTTTTCCGCATAACAACAAAATATACTAAAAACAAAATAAAATAAATATTTGTCATCCCGTACAGTAAACGTGTTTTTCTAGAAATTGTTTTGTACGGAAACTTCCGTGCGCGAGTTCGACTCGCACTTTTTTTAATACTATCTACCCGAAAAACCTGCCAAAATTCCTGTGTACAAAGATACCAGTACATTAGCACGTAATCGAAACATAATCGCCGAAATAGCTGTTTCACAGACGCGCCGCAAATTCAATTTGTTCATCAGTTGGGCCACAGTACAGAAAATTACAGAAGGTTGATTTTTTATTTGAAGCAACCAACACCAACAATATCAAAGAAAGGCCAAATATCAAAGAAAGATCCCAAGACCACGGTCGTCGGGCCAGAGTGCTACACACACACATACACACACGCACGCACTTATACGTAAAGTATTTTTTTCTTTGAGGTGTACCGTGTATGTGTATAAAAAAGTATATTGCAGCTATCCTGCAGATATGTAAAAACATCTACGCTTAAGCTCGCTATCTAATGAGGTATAACAATTAAAATAATATTATCAGAATTCATGGTAAAAACATAGAGACAACTTTCAGATACTACAAATTAAGGGCTTTTCGACGGAAACTACATACAACCCGTATGAAAATGATCGTCGTCGACACTTTTTTCACACGTTAATTACTAACAAACTAACAAAGAACATAAAAAATACACGCTTCATATGACATGCGCGGTGCAATTTGACATTCGAGGTACAATGAAACGTGTATATTATTGTGCAATGAATGAAGTTCAATTTTGAATAGCTGTTTTAACAATGCAGCCGCGTCGCGTATCATTTTGTTTCGGTGTGAATTGATCCTACAGATAGCCTACCGATGCACTCGACGCGCGACTTGAGACCGCGACCCGAGACCGAAATAGGGTCGCGGAGCCACTGCTTAGTATGATTATTGAATTTATATGGAGCAATAAAAAATCTCTGGGACCCGCGTCGCGCGACCGGTGAGCTTGGCCAGAGAACCTGATTAAAAAAAAGACGTTTATTTGACAAATTAGGACATACACTACAAGATATTATATTCATTACAATATAGAGATAGAGATCCCGACCGTTTTCGGCCTCGGCGATTTCGGCTTCTAATTTATAGGGCTACGTTGGTGAGCCCTCACGTGACTGACATATCCTATTTTTAAAGCACATGTGCGTCCACTTATACTACAGCACAGCACTCCTCCCACAAAATTGTAATTAATGACCTCAGGTGGTCGGGCCTTGAGCTCATCCCGTTTATCGGCGAGCTCCTCTCTCCGTCATCTGTCAAACTCCGACACCATAAAGTTCACTGTATGCCTCCACTGAGACCGATCCGCCGCTGCTGCTACCCAATGTGAGTGGTTATATCGCAGCGCTTCATGTGACGTTTCAGCACATCTTTATACCGTAGGAATTGGCCACCAGATTTCCGCTTGCTATCTGCTCTGAGTAACAGATGCGCTTAGCCACTCGGTCCTCAGACATGCGAGAAAGGTGCCCTGCCCATCGCAATTGCCGTAGCATCAGATAAGCCTCTATTCCTCCGACATTAGCTCGTCTTAGGACTTCAGTGTTTCTAACACGGTCCAACCATTGAATGCTCATAATGTCGCGTAGGCATTTAAAGTGAAATTATATCTAATGTACGGATATACCTTCGGTATGGGTACCATGTTTCTGAGACATACAGTTGATAAGGCAGAATGATTGCCATGTATACGGCTATTTTCGTAGGGAGCTTTATATCATACGAGTGGAATACCTTGCGGCAAAGTCTGCCAAAGGCTGCAGCAGCTGCTCCAACACTTCGATGTAATCGTGCTACCCAGCTATTTGAAATTGTCTGCCTGCTTAAGCGAGCACTGATTAATGAGTCAATGGCCATAACATCGGTCTTTTTCACGTTAATCTTGAGGCCAAATCTGCAATTTGACTTATCGAGACTCTTCTTTAGCCTTTGTAGACCGTCAGGGATTCCGCTACAAAATATAATTCGTCTGTATCATCATCATCTCCGTGATAGTTGTAAGAGATACTTTGGTGTGAGCTTTAAGTCTAGCAAGGTTGAAGACTCCACCACTTCCAGTTCGAAAGCGAATCCGTATTACCGCAAACAAAGTTGGGGCGAGAACGCAGCCTTGCTTAACACCGCAGCTCACTGCGAAGAACTCTGAGTCTTCGCCATGTACATTTACACAGCAGCGCATATCATTATGCAGAAGCCGGATTAATCTTTCAAATTTATCCGTATTTATCTTTGCCAGAACAATCCACAGGGCATATCGAGGAACACTGTCAAAAGCTGTATCTAGGTCAATAAAACATAGGTACACAGGTTGACCTTGCTCACGCCTTTTTTTTGTAGTTAACGGATACAGAAGATAGCTTCACATGTACCGCGATTAGGTCGGAATCCAAGTTGGGACTCTGCAGGATTCGGGCAAAAACCTTTCCCGGAGAAGTTAGCAAAGATAAGCCCTCGATATGAGTTGAAATTAGATCTATCACCCTTGTTCTTATAGAGAGCGCATATTCGTGAGTCTCAAAAGTTTTCAAGGATTCTCTCAGCATTCCACATACGGACAAAAATCTTCCAGATCCCTTCATATAACCCCCTGCACCCCCGTACTTCAATAGTTCTCCAGGAAGATTGTCAATGCCAGCCGCTTTATTGTTTTGCTGTTGCTGAATGGCAGCAATGACTTCATGCAGAGACAATGGATCATATAGTTGGCAGTTTACGGGAAGTGAGCAAATAAATGTAATGTACCTAATATCTACATTAAGCAGCGTTTTAAAGTGCTCACCCCACCTATTAAGCACATCTTTCTTGTTGGTAAGTAATTGTGTGCCATCGAGCGATCTCAGGGGCACCTTAGTACAAATTTCTGTACCAACAAGTTTGCGTCCAAAAGTCCAACTTCATTGTAGAAGGTCCCTAGTTGCTTCGTGTCAGTTAGCCACTATTTGCGTTCGGCCTTATCGTTGCACCACTTATATTTTATTCCCCGTACATATTTCCTTACCTCAACAGCACTACGCTTGACTTTCGCCGCTTGATGGTCGTCGCGATGCTGATGCAGAAGAGTTCGGTGTTTTTCTATAGCCCTGGTCAAAATTTTGTCGCTGTTGTCAAACAAATCCTCATGTCTGCAGAGCTTAGTGACCAGCATCTGCGAGGCAGCGGCAAGTAGAATAGTCGATAACGTTCTCCACTTGCCTATAACATCACCTTCGACGTCTATAGCGTGAATATATCTTTCACATGTTGTAAGTAGGTCTTACGTACTTCTAAACTGTGAACATTTTTCACGTCTAGGCGTTTCGGTTTCACTCCTTGGAATCTACTGGGAGGAAACAGTCGGAGATTCAGCTTAGTAACAACAAGCCTGTGATCAGTTGAGCAAATCGCGTTAGCACTACGCATGATTCGAGTAATATGCACTTGGGAAATATCTCTTTGTCGGACTATTATGTAGTCAATCTAGTGCCAATGCTTTGACCTGGGATGCATCCAAGTGGTCTTATATTTTGCCGGGAGTCTGAACATAGTGTTGGTGATAGCCAGTTGGAATTGAGCACACAGGGTCAGAAGGAGTTGTCCATTACTGTATATTGCCAACACCATGTTTTCCAAACACCTTGGACCAAGCTTCAAAGTCACGTCCAACTGTGGCGTTAAAGTCCCCCAATAATAGAACCTTCTCTCTAGAACGCACCTTCGAGAGGGCGTGCGTGAGCTCTTCGTAGAACTTGGACTTGAAGTCTTCATCCTTGTCCATCGTCGGCGCATAAACACTGATGATGTTTAGGTAATTGTCATTTTTAAGGCGAAGGCGCAGCGTGGTGAGACGATCCGAGATGTGAGCAGGACACTCATCTTGGTTAAATGCGATATTATTTTTGATGGCAAACCAACATCGGACCTTCCAGGTTCCAAAGCGGGCGTTCCTTTCCAAAAGAAAGTGTATCCACATCGGTACTCCACCCTCTCTCCCTCGTCAGCCAGGTGTGTTTCACTGAGGGCAGCCACCATAGCGTCGAAGTTCACGAGCTACGAGGGCTGTTTTACGAGGAGGACCGATGCTGGAATCACGATCAAGGAGAGTGCGTACATTCCACGCCGCAAATGTCATATTACGGAATTTGGAGGTTTTATTTCGTACACATTTATTATTATTGTTTCCTGGACCACGCATTAAGTGATGCAGAGACAGCCGTGGTAACTATCTCCATAAATTAGTGGGTTAAGCCTTTTTAGGACACCTTTTCTAGTCCCCTCCCCGGATTGGGGGAAGCAGGGCCTCCCTGAATAGGGCTGCGTCCCTAAGCACCACCAAGATCTGAAGTGGTGACCATAATGCCTTAGTCGCCTCTTACGACACCCTCGGGAGGATATGGGGTGGTCTAATTCTAACCCGGAAACCACACGGGGGAATTCATTCATCAATCAATTACAATAAAAACACAATAAAAGAACAGAAAAAGAATATAAATAAATAACATATAATGGTAAAGAGGAATAATATTAAGATTATTAATAGTAGGTACTGCCAGAATCAGATGGTTGGTGTGCTTGATCAGTGTAATGCCTAACCATCAAAATGGAGACCACTCAGGCATATCACTACGGCGCAAACACCACAGTGCCAAGGCCTTTAGTCAAGATGCATTCGATAATTTCGACGGCGAAGTTCGAAAACAAAATGTATGGGACTTGACATAAGACATCGCAAGCGGCATGTCACATAGCGATGACTTATGTCAAATCCCATATACTTTTGATTTCTGATTTCGCTGTCGAAATTGTTTAATGCATCTTGACTAAAGGCCCTGGTTCCATTCGCTGGTTTACTGATCGCGGTCGCTTAAACTTCTGTATCTTGTATATTCTGTGTATTTTAACCACCTCCGAATTCGCGAATTTGCATACTGAAATGGGCTTCGTGGGGCGCGCGCGAATTATGAAATTTGAATACCTTTATACAACATCTATACGAAAATATTGTCAGCTCTTTTGATTTTGCAGATGAAAAGTTATTAGTTTATTTTATAATTATTGTGAAATATCTAATCTAAAGATCAATTACTTTTGTTAAATTCGGAGTTGGGTTCAGCTGTAAATCAAAACTTTATTAGTATAGACATAACATTGAGACTTCATCGCACTTATCACTATGCCTAAAGATGATTTGTAAAAAAAAACATGTTTTACATTATTATTATGTTAGGTGTATGTCTCGTGGTGGCTCATTATATCGGGATACATGAAGGATCCATGACCTTTTGCATTATTATTTATTTTTAAATAGTAACAAAACAAAAACAAATATCTAAGATAACAAATAATAGGAAAAATATTACAAAAAACGTCCGTTTCACCTATCTACCAAATCTAAAACCACAAAACAGAATAATCCAACTTCGAGGTACATTAACGCATTTTACACAAATACGAAAAAATAAAATGGCGTCGTTGTAAAAGGGAATCTGTGTATAATGAGCGTGTTTTAATAACCCGGACAAAGCCGCGGGCGAGGGCTAATGACATTCATTTTTTACAATTATGAAAAATGGCCGCGGACATAGATGGACTGATAGAGAGAACATTTGGAACACAGTTATACAAAATAGTGAACCTTCTACACTGATGCCAGACATAAAACATTACTCATCGTTTTCTTCTCGTAATATATGTATAATATCGTAACATAAATATGAATGTGTAGATTGTAGAATTATTTAAATGTGTTTCGTAAATTTCTCGCAAAAACTATAGAACGGATTTCAACGAAACTTGGCACGCAGAAAGTTATTGTCTGGATTAACATAAACTAGGCTTGGAAGATTTTTTGCCATAACTGATATCTACCCAAATTAAATATTCCCAGTGTCACAATAATTAGATTTACTACTCAAAGTTATTTTGTACGTACAGACATTTGATTATTATTTAAACTTTTACCACAAGTTTTAAAACAGTTTTACTTATAAACACATTATATTATTGTCTATTATGTAAACATTAGATGGGTACCTAACCTGTTACCACATCACCTTTGCTTCTTCAAACGCCATCTTTGTTTAATGTTTACCTTCTGTTTCGTAGATAATCGTAAGATTCACGCATTTGAATAATAAATTATATACAAACCTGTTTAGGAATTTTCCGAATATCCTCTAGTATTTTATTATATACATTTAAATTCACGATGATATAGCTGGATTCTTTGAGTTTTAATACAATAGTTTAAAAAAAAAACCGACTGCAAAAAATACAGATACATAAGCAACGCACTAAAAAGACCGAAACAAAATTGAGAAAACAGTCTACACTATGAGCTGAAAGCCTAGGTGAAATAATTGACGTTATTTTTGGTAGCAGACGGGACCCATTTATTTTTATACGATTTATAATTTGCAAATCCAGTGCAGAGTTGCGCGTGCTACTAATCAATCAATTAATTCACTTAGGTTTTCAGCTCATAGTGTAGTCTGTTTTCCCAATCTTGTTTCGGTCTTTTTAGTGCGTTGCTTGTGTATCTGTCTTTTTTGATGTCGGGTTTTTTTTATTATTTATTTTAGATTTTTTGTCAAGTTGTTACTGTCAAGTGTCATTTGTCAAAGTACTGTCAAAGAATTAAAAACTAGTTATGATAACAAAATCAATTGTACCATAAAAGTAGGTAAGTACTAAAAAAATAATAACTACTCCAAAACTTAAAATGCTACAAAACAAAGAAATCTCCCAGGTCGTCCCAGATTTTTTAGTTTATTCAACACACGCTTGGTCGATTGAAATCAAAAATACGACTATTTGAATACATTGATTACAAATTTATACGAATGATTTAATTGAAATGGTTGTAATTATTCCTGATTAAATTTAAATACGTTACATATGTATATTTTTAAAATCTCCTTTTAATTTCCTTTATTTTGATACCCTACTTGATATGTTTGGTTAAAAAAAAACTTACAATTTGGCGTCAAAATCCGCCATTCTTTCTTTTCTTTGAACTAGCTATCTAAGGACACTTGGGTTTTTGAGACAAATCTAACGAAACCTTAATTGTCGTAATCCATCCAGCCGTTTGGAAGATACATGGGAATAAAGGAATTTACATACAAGATATGCGCGAAAAACATAACCCAGTCGGGTAAAAATAAATTTACATTAGTGTAAATTCTTAGGAACTGAGACAAAACACCTACATTATTATGATCACTTGACGAGATGTTGATGTATGAGCTGTAGAGAAGTTGTATCATATTATGTAGATTTATGTTGGCTTAATAACCATACCTCTGCATTTCACACACAATTTAATATTCACAACCAGCTTTGCTCGGAGTTATGATAAATTTAAAAAAATAAAAATGATCACAAAAATATTTATCTTACAGGGATTCGAACAAACTACATTCCGAATTTTTGAACAAAGCAAAAATTCTGACCGACATAATAAAGTCGAAATTATTGATATATTGTTGCACGACGATAGAAAAAATATATAGTAGAAATGCTCAGTTACTCGGGGATAACACTACATCGATGTTTCTCCCCCAAAACTTCCTGTATACTAAATTTATAATATATTTTATACAAGATTGTCTCGTCTAAAGTATACAAAGATATTGCTGTCGTAGTATATTAGAAGTATTCTAGTCGTACTTTGGCACATACATAAAGTAAACCACGGATAAGGACATAGGCTACTTTATCGCGTCAAAATGTACGGTCCCCGCATGATCTCTTTTTGCGCACACGAAGTCGCAAGCAATAAATTAGTCTGGTGAATTATAAATGAATTGTCTGATTTTTTGGAGTTTGGATCAATCAAAACGCGTTAAACGTTGGTTTGTTAAAATATTATATATTTTTTCCTAAAAGTACACAATCAGCTGTGGGGTGAATCAGGTGACAGTCTGAGCTTATTAACCTCAGCGGCGCTGATTCGTTTCATTTCTAGTATAGATATTATACCTATTTTTTTTTTATAATATTTTTTCTTCCTTATCGTTTAAATTTATCCGTCCTGCATAAACAGAAAATGATGTGCCGAAATTTTCTGTAAATGATTTTAAAATAATGTATGTAATGGATATTCTAACTAGCCCGAGCTAAAATTGGACGGAAAATAGATACGGGTTCGGATTGAAGTTACGTTGCTGGCAGAAATTTTGATTGACTTTCACAATATTGTTTGAATAAACTATTCCATACATTTCATACATTGTTATTTTTGACATAGACAGTCTGGAATATCCAATGACTTGGTAAAACTAGTTTTCTTCACATGGCTTCGTTTACGTTATGATATTATGCTAGATGTTGTCTGACACATCGCTTATGACGCATTTGTGTATTGCACAGGAAACGTACCTTTTGCAAAGAAAAAAGTACAGTATTAACCCGGCAACAATTACCCTGGGTCATATTGACCCGAGGCAATTTTGAACTAACATTATTTAGTTTTGCGTCGCTCGTGTGTTTCAAACTTTTGTGTAGCTGGAGATGGCCTCCCTCCACCAGCTTTATTGGTATAATCAGTGCTACGCCGCGTGCGCTGGGAGATACACAAGCGTTAAGTTAAAACGGGTCATTATGACCCATCGTCATCGCTGGCGTAGTAATTTCGTGACTTATGTTTATTTGAATAATTAGTATTTTATGTTAATTAACCTTGTTTTTATAAGTTTTAGTGAAAATTACTTTGACAAATGATCCTAGAATTGTGGCGTTGTCAATAGTTAGGTTAGGTTCTGACAGTGAAAACTCCCAAGTGGCATCAGACGCAGATAAGTTTGATGCCACTTGCACACACGTTCATCAACATCCATGACGCGACCATTTACCAGAACGCAGCGATGACAGTGAAAGTGAACAAGATGACAGTGAAAGTGAACAAGAAGCTAGTGATATGGAGAATATTCAGATAATATCGATTTTGTATCAATTACGACAATTACATTTGCCCAGACCATTTGATTACATACTGCAATAATTGCAGCAGTTTTGTGGTCCTGAATGATGAGGTAGAAGTCTGATTCGCTTTTATTTTCATATTATAAAGCTCAACTGATCTCTTTATTAATACATAAGATTATTGATTCCTACTATTGCTAAGAATACTTTACCAAAAATTCAAAATATAAACATGTTACGTTTTCAAAGTTTTTTTTACTACCTAAGCAAATAATCTTTTTTAATAAACATCATTAAAATTAAGGTGTCTTGCTAAACATCTTTAAAAAAATATAAATTAAAGTCGGGTCAATATGACCTCGCGTCATCGTCCTAGTAATTATTTTCACGTCATTTTCAGTTAAATATTTAATTAAAGTCTTGTTTAATTTTCTTTAATTTTCTGGAGGATGCTCAATAAATCATTGGTACATCAGCCCCAGGGGGTCATAATACTTAGGAGACCTCGTGGGGGCCAAAAGATACTAGGGGGTGATAGGGTGGTCAGATCTACTCATCTGCGTCTAAAATCCTCTAATTGGAGAGAAAAAATGATTTGGCTGATATTACTATATCTTTATAGAGATGTTGAAACAAAATCAATTGAAGTTTTTTTAACCGAATGTTTGGCCGGTAAACGGTAGCTATTTGAGGCTGAGACTATATGCTCCGGAATCCGGAAGGCCAGAAAAAAATTTGAATCGATACTCATGTGAAGTCATGTGTTCGATTTTTAACTCTATTGAATTAGCGCAGAGTAATATTTTCAGTGCTCTGAATTTTCACCGGCGTTCCGGATTCTAGGAGAATATAGTCCCAGCCTGAAACTAGTATAACAGCTGGCACAAGGACATCTTAGTGTAAAAAATATCGGTATGTAACTCATATTATTTTATAAATTAAACAGTTTTATGTGGGTAGGTATATAAATACTAGCTTTTGTCTGCGGCTCCACCCGCGTAAATACAATATCCCACGGGATCGCAGTACTATTTCGTATTCGTATATTTAAAACTACTACGATACAAAATTTTATCAAGATTTGTTTAGAAGTTTTTACGTGAAAGAATCAAAAACATCTATCCCTCCATCCATACATTCTCACAAACTTTCACATTTATATTAAAAATATGTAATTAGTTAATCGAAATAGATGTATCTACGTCACGTTCGACGTTAAAAAAGTAACAACAATCTACATTCGTATAAATAGAAGTTTAGTAGCTTTAAAACAAATAACTATAGTTAAGATAGTATAAGATATAGGTTAGTTATAGTTATAGTTTAAGCAATACTATTTAAAAGCCACTACTCTCTAAAATATTTCTTCATATTTAACAGCTCTATAGAAATCTGAAAAATTCGTATGATCAAATTCATTAAGCTATCTCGAGTTGGCTGTAGGGGAAAATCGTTATTTAAAGTGAATTCTTTCTAATAAACAAAATATAAGAAGCACTTACATTTGAGAGCCTTCTAATATAATATATGAAATTACATTTTGCCTACGCCCTTGCTTGGATCTTGAAAAAAAATATTACATTTTAAAGGAACTTTAGAAGGAGACACAAACAAGCCTCAAATGTAAAAAGTTACATATATTTTTTTTACTTTTAAGGCCTGTTTCACAATGTGAAAGTTTGTAAAGATGAATGGATATATGGATGAGAGATGATGGAGGATGTATGTTTGTTACTCTTTTATGCAAAAACTACTGAACGGATTACGTTGAAATTTGGTATGGTAGTAATTTAGGCTCTGAATAAAAACATAGGGTAACTTTTTTTATCCCGAAAAAGCACTGTATTCCCGTGGTATACTATGTTAACGCGGGCGGATTCGCGGGAAAAAGCTAGTCTCTTATAAGTGTAATGCTTTTCTTCTGGCTTCACCATAGTCGGATAAAATAAATTTTTAATAATAATAATAATTTAAAAATAAATTTATTTATACAATTAATTAAGATAAATAAAGTCTTAAGAGACAGAACAGAGTCGAAGCAGCTGGAAGAGGTTTTTGTGTCACTGAACACGCTGCACTTAAAACCTGGGAACCAGATGTGCTTAGATCATAGATATTATAAAACTGATTTCTCTAATAATAATGTCTATAATATCTATGGACGCTTCACACCACGTCAATCTGGCCCCGTGTCCGAAGAACTTGTGTTACAGGTACCAGAAAACGGGAAGTATATTTAATACTTTAATACTATATATATATTTAAGATTTTTATTATATTATGCACATATTTAATACACATGGAACGAGGAACACAGAAAACAGAAAAACTATTTTGTCCCCGCGAACCCCGGCTTGAGCACCGACGCGCTGAACCACTGAGTCACAGAGGCCGTCAAATTTGATAATTGATAATTTATGTTGAGGTTTAATTATGCAGCAATAAGGCTACAAAAAAAAGTCTTTACACCTAATTCTAAAAAGTCTGCTCCTCTATTGTGTCTTGGGAAATACTTGATGGATCCTAAGGGAAATCTATTAAAAGCCTTGAGTATGATTAAAAATGTTACAGAAATTAATTAAAATGCATTAATTAATTGGTAAATTAATTAAAATGAGGAGAAGCTACGCTATTATTGATTTTAATAAATTTTTTTTTTGTGGACCAGGAAACGAGCAGACGCCGGTAGCCTGATGGAAAGCGACTACCGCCGACCATGGACACCCACTGGTGTTGCGCACTTGCGTTCCTGCCCCTTAAAATCCCCAAAACCCCTCGGGCCTTCGGTAACCTCACTCACACGGCAAAACACAACGTAAGTGCAATAATTGCATGCCGTTTTCTGTGAGGCCGTGGTATCTATCCGGACGAGCCAGCATATTAATGCCGAATCATTTCTCTCCCACGTTTAAAATAATTTAAATTGCGTTTATTGAATAGGTACTACAAAATTTTTAATAAATTTACTATAAAAGTAGTCTTGTCAAAGGAAATTCCGAGGGAACCACTACAGCCCATCCTCGATAAAAAGTAGCCTATGACCTTGTCTGTAGTCTTTTCTATAACTGTGCCAAATTTCAACAAAATGGTCCAAAAGTTTCGGAGCCTATTCAAGGCAATATTGCCAATTAAAAAATAAAAATATTATAAAGATAAATATTTATCTTTATAATATTTTTATTTTTTAATTTATTCAACAATTTATTGCACACAAGAAATATTTATAACATTACAATTAAACAAAGAAAGACGACACAAAGGTAATGCTTATTTCTAAAAAGAAATTTCTTGCAGCAGCCCTACGGAGAGAGATGGGATAAAAGACAGCAGATAGGACGTGCACAATTATAAATACACTACTTACATATTATTGTACCCTTACTAAAATAAAGAATATAATGTGTAGTGTATACTATCAAAATATACATACTTAACAAATATAAAACACATAGTTGATACGATAAAATATTATAATATTATACCTATAATAGATAAATACTGTATGTATATATAATAACGGTATTGATATATATTGAATTTCGAGGTAGTGCTCTTTCAAGCGTCTTTAAAATACAATAATGGTGGGACTGTCACGAACGGTGTGAGGATGCGAGTTCCACAATCTGACTGCATGAACGGTGAAGGAGTAGGAGCATAAGTTAGAGCAATAGGATGGGAGGGAAAGATCTGTTCTATCATTAGACCTACAAGGGATATCGATGGGTCGAGAAAAGTTAAATCGGACGAGAAGATAGGAAGGAGAGAGGGGATTATACAAAATGTTATAAAGTAGACAGAGGATGTGGGTGTTAATATTGGTATAGAAGTAAAGAAACGAGCAGACAGATCGCCTGTTGGGAACGGCAGAGGAGTTGGTGCATTTGAAAGTGCATTTGCAGTCTTTAAACCTCTCCCTCAACCGCTTGGACCAGCGATAGCGTCAATCACCGGAATACAACGCAAGCACGCCGGTTTTTAGACGATGCCTGAGTATTTTTCCGAGATACATTGGTGTTAAATAACTTTTTCTGTAAAAATATTACATGGAGCTTGCGTAAACACATGCAAATATTGGACTAAAACCTCCTTGGTTGTAAAGTTTAGATTACGTACGTTATATTAGTTTTTATTTCACGTAAGTCTATGTTGTATTAAGGAAGATAAGACCGTACAAAGTTTTGAGCACTCTTTTAATTTCCGAGTTAGCGTGGCTAGACGCGTGACGTCACACACTCACAGCGCGACCAAACTAAAGAATATTTAACATTAACACGTTAACAACCGTCATTCAATAGACTTACACGGATGACAGCTCGCAGCTATGTGTTATAGCTAGACGTATGCGTGGGGTGCGCGCGGCGAGCGGGACGTGAGTTTTTTTAAGCCAGGACTTTCAGCCAGGAGGCTGGCCACTGGTCGTTTCGTGCTTTGACATAATTGACAATATACTTCGATAATATTTATAATAGATTTGTGTGACGGGATGTTAGAATTATTTCGCTGTCAAACTTCAACGCTTCTTCGCTTACGTCAACATGGCTGACATTCTCCGGTGCTCGAGCTGTCATTTGTAGAGAGTGTATTTATTTATTTATTTATTTATTTGGCATATCAACAATACAAACACAAGCTTACATACTTATCATTTCGGTCCATTAACAGTGTTTATATCAATTAAAGACATGCGCAACATTGTTTTATAACACACAATACAACATATTTTAGTAAAATTTACAAGTTAAAAGAATATATGGGTACTTACGTTACAATAATATTAAAACAAAATTAAAAATCTATTAAATTCAGGTGAGTAAAAATGTAACTTTAGTTATTAATTATTATATACACAAATTATTATTATGTCATAGTTCCGGTTGGGACAAACATAGAATATTAGTCAAAAACATAGAATACAGTAATAATACACAAGCAAGACAAAAAATATAATTAAAGCATTGGCATTGAAATTAAGTAATGAAAATTGTAGAAAGCTAGTTTTATAACATGTCAAGGAATTATTATTAAATTAAGCAAATTAGCATATTTTTTTAAATAACATGAACAGTATCTACAATAGAAATACAACATGTCATTTAAAATGTTACAATAAAAATGTTAGAATAATCAGGTCAATATTTTTTTCTTGAAAGACATGAAGCGATCGTGAAAGAAATCTAGATCAAACATTTTATTCCAGTTATTATAGGAATTGATCATTCTCGTGATAGGGGCGTTCTTGCCGACATTCGTTTTATACCTAGGAGTATTGAAAAAAGGCTTCTGCCGCGTCCTAGCATTTGGCCTTGGTACTACAAGTCCTATAGTCTCCAACAGTTCCTGGCAGGGAGTGGAACCAGTTACAAGGTCTCTGAGGAAAACCAGATCAAGCATTCGTCTGCGATCTGATAGCTTGTCAATTTTAAAAGATGAAAGTCTCTTATCGTATGGTACTCTGTTATTCATCTGTGGGGTGACATATGCTAAGTGTCTAGTAAACGATCTTTGAATCGATTCGATACGTTGTGAGTGGACTTCGTAACAGGGGTTCCAAATAATACTGCCGAACTCTAAGATACTGCGTACGTAGTTATTATAAAGATGAATCTTAGTATCAGTGCGCCTGAAGTCTTTTGTATTAAGCTTAACAAACCCTAACGTCTTGGATGCTTTATTGATAATGTAATCGAAATGTGCCGCAAAAGTCAGCTTGGAGTCGATTATTATTCCTAAATCGCGAATTTCCGGTGTAAGTGTAATTGGGCAACCGTTAATGTGATATCGTATTGATAAAACTTTCTTCTTCTTTGTAAATTTAATGTGTTGACATTTAGAAGCGTTTAATTTCATATTATTGTCTAGACACCATTGGTAAACACGGTCAAGATCGGATTGTAGTAACAAGGAATTGGAAGGGGACTTTATCAGTTTCGATATCTTCATGTCATCGGCGAACAGGGAATATCGGCAGTGGTGAATACATGTTGTAATATCGTTGATGAACAATAAAAATAATATTGTTCCCAAGTGTGAACCTTGAGGAACACCAGAGGTTGCAAAATATTTTAGTGACTCGTGTCCGTTAACCACCACCGTCTGCTCTCGCCCGCCTAAGTAAGACACGAACCAGTTGAGTAGCCTACCATGAACACCGTGTATGTCGCCCCTGTGAACAAACTGTGTTTGATTGCTATTATCTCGGCTTTCTTAGCGAACATAAAAAAAGTTAAAATGTAGATATTCTTATATTCTCTTCTAGATCACTTTAGGATGTCTAGAAAAAATACTTTGGTCATACCCGTGAAAAGTCACTGAGAATTTCTATTTTCACAACACTCGTTCGAGCTTATCCGTCCGTTCTGAATAAGTTTACTTCCGCCATGACCTTTATGCCGACGAAATAAGGATAACTCATAGAAACTCCGAGGTAAAATAACTCTGAACGGACTGTAAAATATGCACGAAGCGAGACAGGCTCGAGAAATTAATAAATAAATGTATATAACAACATTATCCTGAAAATCCCTTGGGCTCATTCGCCGCTATTTTAAAAATATTCTCTTAGCAGCTTTTCAGGTTTGGGAGGGCTTATAAAAATTGTTTTTACAAAATAATGTTGTCTTAAACTTAGGGTTTTTGATGTTTTGTTGTTTCTAGTTTAAACGAATACGGTGTCATCTGCGTGTAAATTAATTTTGTTTTCAATTAAGATTTTTCTTACCATAAGGTATAAAGCCAAGTACCTACCTAATTTTTATGATTTATTCTTCTTACCTCATTGAAGGTTATGGAACAAATCAAACACACTCTTGAAATACAAAACACACGCCGTAACTAAAACAATGATCGGTATTACGTGATTTGAATTCTTTGTCATGATTATTTAACAAAAATAGATTTATATTTTTTTAAATTAATGATTAAATAATGATACGTCTTAATTTATAAATTAAGACGTATCATTATTTAATCATTAATTTAAGAACTAAGACGTATATATTATTGTTAATTAATCATGTCAAAGAATTCATATTAAAATTCAGGCCAAGGCCTGAGAACGCACGTACTTAATTTGATATAAGTATCATAAAGTTAATAAAAAAATACAATTAGAAAAAATAAATGTTGCTGGTTTTCCTTTATAAGTATATTAAAAATTTTCAATACTAAATCTTGAAAGAGTAGATAAAACCATAACTATTTCTTTATTTTTTATATTATTATTATATAACTATGTTTCTTACTTATAAAAAACGTTACCATAATGTTATTTATAAAAAATAATATGACTAGGTTTGCGGAGAACATCATTTCATTTACATATATATTTTTATTGACTTGAACCTCATAACATTGAAATCAATCAAAAAGACAGTCTTATGAAAACATTAATTAATAAACTATACAGAATGGTCTTAAACAAAAATAGATATTCAAAGAACGTAATCAGTATTAGATTCTCGTTACAAAAATATGTTCAACATATGACCTGCAATTTTTACCAGATTATAATCGCGGCCGCACTTCGCGGCGGGCGCGTGACTTTCAAACTCGGCGCGTTGTACGCCAGTGTGAAACTCACTCGCGAGTTGTCAATAAGTATAAACCATGTTCAAATTCAAATTAATTAATTTGCCAATAATATGGTACAGTAAGGTGTTTACATATTTTATTGAGTTCGATATATTCTACTACATAAATAGTGTGCAAATATTTTCATACTTATTTTAGATAACAGTTTTGTTATTTATAATATTCAATTTATTCGAAATGGTTGTTATAATGACATTAATGAATAATAAATTCAAAATTATAAAAACGTCAAAATAAAAGGTCAGATTTAACAACAAGATACAAATAAAATTATTTAAAATGCATGTATAATTGGTAAATAAAATATAATGTAATGTCATTTTTTTAACGTTTGAATGTTACATGATATCTATTCGATCATTAAAATATTCATTGATTGTATAACACGTTTTGTTGAGTAGCCATCCATGTAACTCTCTTTTAAGTTTTCTCACAGAACGGTTATGTGTCTGTAAACTAAGCAAATATTTAATTATGCATACTGACATTATTTACGTAATATTAGGCTACAATATTACCTAAGTCAGTTCATAACTAACATTTAATATCTAATTAGAATGTAACCAAATATATGAGCAAGCTTTTATGAATTAAATGAAAAATTTATTCCCTGCTTTAGTTCAAGCGTTGAGTTTTTTTTTTTTAATCTGAATAGCTTCAAGTTCGCAAGCTAAGCCGGTGGTTTTTAAGCAATGGTTACTGTATTTGTGAATGCCTGGGAAATTTAAATTTTTGTGTAAAACCTTATTATACGGAGAATGGATATAAATTCACGTGTAATTCCTATTCTCTGATATAAGATTCAGTTTAATCTAAACGTAAATAAAAATTTCGAAATCGGCCAAAGAATGTGTCGTTATGTTATTTTATTGCACGGTAAATAAGTTAGATTTAAATTAGTAGCATTAAGTTTTGTATTTTGTTTACTTTCATATTAAATTGGATATGATCAGAGAATAGGCAGACTGCTTAATCTATACATATAATAAATTTGTACCTGGTCGCTGTCTGTACATGGAAGATAAATAAGAAAAACTATTACAGGGGGGCTTTATGAACAGTATAGAACCCAAAACAATGATTTTTAGAATTTTTGTCTGTTTGTCTGCACGTTTGTACGCGCTAATCTCAGAATCTAATGAACGGATTTCGGTGAAATTTGGTATGTTAGTAGTTTAGACTCTGGTTTAACACATAGGCTACTTTTATTTCGGAAAAATGTACGGTTCCAGCGATAATTGTTTTTGCGCGTACGAAGTCAACGGCTTAACCGATTTGAATGCGGTTTTCACTAATGCGTTTTGGTTTGCTCTACTAAAAAATTAGTTTTTGTTCTATTTCAATCGGTTCATAAATATAAAACTTATGTCAGCCTAAAGAATATAACATATAAAATGCTATAGAATAACTGATCAGTTGAATTGGCTGAAACTCATTGATCAATCATTGATGTATATTAATACCAGGGGCCGTATAATGATCTGTTAAAAAACCAGCTTGTTTCCAGGCAATTCAAGATACGGCCCTAAAGTGTCTAGTTCTTTTTCGTATTACAACGACACTTCGTTCAGACTGGATTCATCCAAGTTTTGGGTGTCGCTGACTGGTATAAGCCTTCGATAAAAGAAAGGCGTATAAACGTGCATGAAGGTGACGTACGGAAACGTCAAATTCGACGTAATTACAGTCCGTTTTTTTTATTGCACGCCCTTAATAGGTTCAGAGTTAACGACGGACAGAAAACTTGTGCTGTAAGATGGGGCTATTTGGGATAATGCTATATTTGGATGATGCAATAATGCGATATGGGGCGAAATTCGGAACGGCATTTTAAAAGAAAATTTTAAGGGATAAAAATAATCTTCTATGTTGATAAAATAGCCGTCGTTTTTGTATACACCTATCTAAGGGCTAATTTTCTACCAAATAGCCCCCCTTTACCGGTAGTACAATTTATTGTAAAGATTATTTACATAGAAAGGGTTAAGGCCGCCACAGGCGAGAGGCCGATCGTTTCAGTTAGAACTGACGTCAGTTCGGCCTGAACGAATTCGAGCACATACACGGAAAAAATCGCATCCGACCGAACTGACATCAGTTCGGCCCTTAGATTAATAACGCCTAGATAGTCCTCAAACAAACGCATCGTACAGAGTGAGGAAAGCAACATATAGATGTATAAGTAAGCATTACAAACCGACACGCACACAAAAATTTTATGTTGTGGAGTGAGTATAGTTTTATGGGACAATTTCCACGGAAAATGCTGCTCTTAAAATTGGAATTATTGTATTTGTTTCTCTCAATATCGTGAGATCTATTAATTATATAGGGTTAGGAAGATTTTGGAAAAGGCAATTCCCAGTTATTTACCCTCGGAATCTGGTGTGACAACGCTGATCTTATCGGACCGTAGATGACTTGAAAAGTGCAAATTTTTTTACAAATTATGATCTCAATAATTACTGTTGTGAATTGAAATTATTAGGAATTGCTTAGTGAACCATCAAATCTCGTGTAAAGCGAGAGTTAGAAATATTTGAATTTCTATAAATTCAAATATTTCTAACTCGTCACTCGTCACACATGTTTTATTTTCTACGAATTTGTGAATAAAACCTATCTTTGACTTAAAAATAAATAAATATTCGCGATTATTTTAGCGATATTTTACATTACTAAAATATACATAAAAATATTAGAAGAGAACGCCATTAATATAAACAAGGCAATAAAAGCTAATGAATTGTGGCGTAAGCCGAATGGATTTGTAAAGGCAGTTTTGACGTAAAAACAAGCCAGCTTATGTCAAATGTTTTGTCTTATTACGAAAATACCACGCAAGTTTCAATGCAGAAGTAAGTCAAGTGTCACGTGAATGCTGACTGGCTGGCGATAAGTGGTCATAATACGAAAATGCAAGCCAGTTTGTTTCATGGCGTAAACTGACTGGAATTAAGAGCTTGTAATACGCCCCCAGGAGTAATAAGTGAGAAGTTATATCATGGTCGTAGCACTAACTCATGTTAGGCAACGCTGGTCATGGACACAACTAGGATGGGTGACCACAATCCCAAATATTTATAAATATAAATATTTTATTTTCTATATAAAAGTTTTAATGATTTAAATATAAATATTTAAATCATTAAAACACGACGACGAACATATTCTTACCTATTATAAACGCGAAAGTTTTATGTTTGGATATATGAATGTTCATTACTCTTTGACGTAATAACAGCTGAACGGATTTTAATAAAATTTGATAAGGTAGTAGTTTAGTCTTTGGATTAACACATATGCTACTTTTTATCGCAGGAAAAAATACGATTCCCCTGGGATTTCTTTTTCGCGTACGAAGTCGCGGCTAACATCTGAACTATACTAATATTATAAAGAGGTAAAGCTAATATTCTAAAGAGAAAAGTTTGTTTCTTTGTGAGTTTGTGACTTACCACGGTTATAAGGGGTAATCTCTGGATCTACTTCAATCTGTTTTTTAAATTCTTTTACCAGTAGATAGCCACATTATTTGTTAGTGGCATAGTGCAATGATAAGTCTTTTCCGTGGTAGTCGGATTTGCAAAATAAATCGAAAAAAAACGAGCCAACGAAATCGTTTTCGAGAAACGCTGAGAGATGAGAGATGAGAGATGAGAGATGAGAGATGAACTCAATAGAGTTCTAGAGAAAAGTTGTAGAGTTTGATAGTGCCTGCAAAATATATAAATAGCATTTGCCCGCGGCTTCGCCCGCGTGAAATTGGGTTTGTTGCATATTGACAAAAGTAAGTGTCAATGTCATTTTTGACATTGACAGATGTCATGAAGTAAAGCCTATTTAGTTTGTTTATTTCAGTTGGCCAAAAGGCTATAAATAGTGTAGACGTAGGTATATTGCTATGTTAGGCATATACCTCATATGTAATACGTAATTAGTGTTAAGCACCAATAAAGGAGAATACAAGAATTGTTGCTGTATTATTATCATCACCACTCAGACACACATCAGGACTTACAATCAAGAGCTCGAAGCCCGCTACATGGTGTCAGAAGTACGATATATATTACGATATATTTATAATAATTTAAAACTTTCATTACCTATTTTACTTTCTTAGGGGTTGAATATTGAAAAACGTTAAAATACGTAACTCATTAATTTTCCGTACTCAATTCATACGAATATAAGTGATTCCTTAGGAAGGTTCAGTTCGATAATAATTCGTTAAGGTTTTGTGGAAATTGTTTGCTTTATGACGATAATTCTAAGGTATCGAAAAAAAATCAAGCCGTCTGGGAGCTTTTATTGAAAACGCTGCCTAACCTAACCCGTTGGAGATAATTTATAACAAAACAATGTATGGTGGGATTGTTTCTCTTAATATTAAGGATAGGTTAATATACCCATTCTAAGTTAAAAAAACGACGGGTTGCACACCGGGAGTGCCGGCAGAAGTGAAAACTTGAATATTAACGTTGTGCATTTTTGATATTTTGGAATGGTTAGAGAATAATTTTGTACGAATTGCTTTCATTATCAGTATAAAAGTACTATTATTTATGTGGTGGAATACAATATTCATTTATTGCTCTATCGTACACAAACATGACAATTTATATTACATAAAAAATTTAACACTTCAGAACTATTACAATTATTTTACATTAAAAAGTTTATCTCTTACGAATACACAGCAGTGTGGCCACTACGCTGACGGTCGAGTCATCAGCTGTCACCATCAGTGTCACACGAACATTCGCGCAAGCGCCCTGCGCCGCCTGTCCTCTCTCCATCCGTCTTACGAATTTTCGATCAGGTCACGTGTCCTGACGCGAGTTTAGAAATTTTTACCCATTCCAAAAAAAGTACACAGCGCCGCTAAAGAAGTTTTCACTTCAAAAATCACAAAATATAATGTGGTATTTTCAAAAGCTATTTAGACGGATACAATATTAATCCGTATCTAGGAGATATATCTATCTAGGGGATATATTTTATTTTATTTTTATTTCCTTTTTAGTACTTTTATAGTTTGTAAATATTTTTAAGTAGTTAGGTATAGTTATTAACATTATAATTGTTAGCTTTTGAACTATTCTATTTTATTATTATTAGAAAACCAACAGCTTATAAATGTTACAGACTATGAATGAATTGAAATGGATATTATATATTTTACTCTGTGCTAAGTAATAGCTGCTACTATATTGCAGGTATATTTGCTATAGAAGTTTTTTGCCACGAATACTCTCCCCCGCGGACGAAGCTGCGGGCAAAAGCCAGTATGCAATATAATATGTAATACTTTTAAATACTGTGGGGACCGTACATTTTTTCGGCTATACCTAGTACTTTAATACAAGTAGGTATATAAGAAAATTCTCGAAATAAGTCTAACCTAGATTTACGAGACTAGACTTAGTAAAGGGACCTTAAATTACGTTTAAGGCCAATGTATACGCCTATACAACAGGATCCCAGAAAACGTTAAAAAAAATCTATCAATAAATAATAAGGACATAATATTTAAGGACTTTAAATACATAAATAAAATCTCTATTTGAAAAAAAAACATTCAAAAACTACAAAAACTAAAAAAAAATTTCAAATGCAAAAAAATAGGGGTATGGTAATAATAATTATAACCACCTCCTTTTTTTGGATGTCGGTTGAAAACAAAAGAGAATTCTACGTTACACATTATAGTAGTATTATAAAGTGGGGTGCCCTTTTGGGGTGCTCACCCCGAGCTGCAGGCAATTGAATATAATATTATGTGTTGATAAAATTACAACTTGTATATGCTGTTGAAATCTTTTAACCTCGAGACGACATACCACGACGACCGAACATTTCAAAGCTAAAGATAGGCTATGACGTACATTTGACAGAACAAATCTTCATACAAGAAAAAGTTACGCCAACTCGATTTCACCATACCTCAAAATATGCCAAAAAGGCCCCAAACAACTCCAAAAATGGGGGCACTTAAGTGTGGACAGTTTTTGCCTCAACATGCCTCGTCTATAATATATACGTATATGACGACTGTTTATATATTCTATTGTTGTCTAATATTAGTCATGAGATTGTTATATTATACTTTTTTTAAATAACAATTTTCTCCACGGGCAAGTGCCGGGCATCATACGGACGCGACGTTCAGAAAATCTTTTGTAAAAATTAATTCAATTATTTGTCTTTGACATTTTACACTGTTCAACGGTGTGCAAAAATTTATTTCAATCAGTTCGGCGTTTGACTTTTCACTTAGTTCAACCTTTTTCCTTGATGCATCCATTCATCACTTGAAGTACGAGACAAAATAACACCTCTCAATATAAAAACTGTACTGATGAGTAATTTCTCAGATAAAACTATAGCGTAGCATCCTGTATAGTTAACATACGGTCGAGCGGTGCATAGGACTGTCGGCTGCGCAAGCGCAGCATATCATAGTGTCTCGAGCAGGGGTGGTCAACTCTATAGGGCAGATAAAAATACCTACGGGGGCGGAGTTGTGGGACCGATTGAAAAATACACCCATTTTTGTGGGAAACCGAATTGTAAATTTATTTGTGTATTTGTTAATGACGAGAAAAATTGTTGGATTTTATTTTGGATAAATATATATTAATATAATAGATATTTTATTTTTATTTCTGCGTTTAAACTGGAAATGAAAATAAGATTTGTAAAAAACAAATATTGTAGGTTACTTAATTTCCTTCACCTGGTATCACCATGATCGCATATTTATAAAAAAAAATGTACGTCACCGGTCAAAACAACAAAATGGCGTTCGTTTTGTTTTGCTCATAACGAACGAGGTGTTGTTTGGTGTTTTTTGATGTATTTTGTGAATAAAACGTTGAGTTGAGCTTCCGTTCCTCCGTTCGAATAATACAAATTGCATCTATTTCAAAACTGTGTAGTGAGATATTGACTCGGTGTTGTTGTGTAGTGAGATATTGACTCGGTGTTTCTTTGTGAAAATGGCTGACTAAGAAAAATCAATTTTTGTACAAACGAATAAAGGCAACGGGTATTAATTTGCTTGCAGCTATCACTGATTCATATATTATTATGTACATAATATGTCTTCAGTCTCCACCGAGGAGTGTACTCCTATGTGAATATTGAATAATAATATTTTTGAAGTTTGAATATTTTTATAGTTCACTTATCATTATTTATGTTGCAATTTAATGTAAGACTATTGTTTCTTCATGGGAAATGTTAAATAATTTCAATAAATATTATTTCTATATTAATTTGTTTTCATTTAAAATGTGGATTTTCAGTTGTAAGGATAACTAAAAAGGTAAATAGTGCCAAAACTGCAAGTACCTACTTACCTTTTAAGTTTTTCTAACAACTGAAATGAGTGCCTTTATGAAATATAAATCCTATGAAGGTTTTAAGATTTAAATTTACCGCACAAATTCAAAAAAACCCGCGCTTTGTTTATCCGGATATAGTTGCCTGGGGCTGATAATAGATGGCAGTAGTAAACTTTTGTTGTAGGGAGTTGATATTCTTCTCCGCTAGGAGTAATAGTGTTCTGTGGTCTCGTGTATTGAGACTGTCGAGACGTATAGCATGCGCGCCCGACATCGTACTCACTGCGCGCTCGGCTGGTAGGTGTCTGTTAATTTAATTTTATAATTATGAATATTGTATGTACTTATTTTGTAACGAGCGTGAACCGGCAACAAGATAAACCTAACATGGTTTATTGTCGCTGCATTCTATCTATGTGAATTGTGTATTTTTGGTTAACAATAAATAAATAAAAATCCTCAAGAACTTTAGCATTATAATATTTTAGTCGGTATAATATTTTTATATTCTCCAGTCAACGATGTCTTCTGTTAGTGTGGTCTAACTGTGTAGAAAACTGAAAGGTTCTTAAAGTTCTAACATTGGTTTTAAAAATAATAATCCATTTGTAGGAAAATATGATATACTAGATGCGACATTTTAAAACTCGCGCGAAGGGTTACGTGCCCAACCGGCAAAAAAAATATTTTTGTTGTACGGATGTGAAAATTTCAACTGTCTAGCTATCAAGTTTCATGAAATGCAGCCCGGTGACAGACAGACAGACAGACGACGGAATGGACGGAATGGACGGATGGACGGAAAGTGGAGTGTTAGTAATAGGGTCCCCGGTTAATACCCTTTGGGTACGAAACCCTAAAAATGAAAAATGCATCTTTCAGAAGTGGGATCGTAACAAAGAACAATAAAGCGAACAAAGGTGCAAACAGGTATTAGTTCTGTTTGGAAGAACACGCTGAAAAATAAAAGCGCTTTAGCGCGTCCCCACAGTATCCACTGTGGATGTAGATTACTGTTTACTGGATATGTCGATCCGATTGTATGTTAATAACTACTCGCCGTGAAGAAGTTAACTACAGTTTGTATGGCATCGAAACAACGCCCCTAGTGGCAAACAATAGTAACTAATTCGATGCCATACAACTTAAAGTTAACTTCTTCACGGCGAGGAGCGACAAAACCTCGCACTCAGCACACAGATCTGATATATATAAATATATAAACATGAATAAAAATATGAAATTCCGCCAAATTGATGTGTGTTGTATGATTTTCTTTGTTTACAATTTTACAACGTATATTTTTGATGTTATAATATTTATAAAATGCTTATCATATCATATGTCAAAATGACAGGGACTTTGATGCCTAGTTTATTTTATAGCGTATACGTGTATCTTATGCTTCCCTCTGATATGTATCGTACAATAAATAAACAAGATATTATTATTTTAATAGAAGTGTTGCAGTATCATTGGTATTACCTATCATTTTGATAAAAGATAGCCCGCGCGAGTTTTTCACAGGTGATGGGCATCGTGTAGGCCGACGTTCAGAAAGTGTATTTATAATACCAATATTGAATAAAAAAGTTGTATTTTGACTACCACCCAGTGACGTGGAGTTCCTATAACTCCATTCCTAACGGCTTCACTTACCACTTAGCTTTTGAGACCTTCATGAAAATTCCTACCCTAATAGAGGCTAGGGCTTCTCTATGAAGGAGAACCAGCCTTCGCCACTGCTACCAACCTAACTTAATGATATGCAGGAACCAAAGAAGCAAGCGCTCAACATTGACTCATCATATTATTATTTAAATCATGAAACGAGCAGACGGCCGCCTGATGGTAAGTGATAACCACTGCCCATAGATACAGCAACACTAAAACCAAGGCAGCGAGCACTCAACATTGACTCAACGTATTATTATTAAAAGCATGAAACGAGCTGACGGATTGCCTGATGATAAGCGATTACCGTCGCCTATAGACACTGCAATACTAGAGGAATAACAGGTGCGTTCTCAATCTTCAATACCGCCACCTTGTACCATTAATTACCCTCACTCACTCGTAGAATTACAACGCGACAATCGGCATTTGACGCAGGCTTTCTTTTCATACTCCTGTGAGGCTGTGGTATTTCTCCGCTCGAGCCGGCCTGCCCGTACCGAAGCAACGCTCTCCCACGATTGTATTTTTGTATATAAACAGCCTTCGTGGTTCAGTGGCTTAGAGCTTGGCTCTCGACAACTTGGCTTTTGGTCGTGGGTTCAATTCCCGCGTTGGTACAGCAAAAAAATGTTGTTTTCATATTTGGTTAGGACAATGCAGGCTGATCACCTGATTGTCTGACAAAAAAGATGATCCATGCGTCCTGCGCCTGACCTCTCGCCAGTCGTGACGGTCATCCGTCCCACTGGGTTTCGAGAGTAAAGGAAGAGTGAGTGCTCTTGTATACTGCGCACAGACTTGAGCGCTATAAAATAACTCCTGATTAGCTCCGCCTGGTTTCAATGAAACCGGCCACCGTCACCGAAATCGGTGTCGGGAACTACTATTATTATTTTAATTCTTGTATATATTTTTGCTGTCAAATGTTTATCATCATATTATTATGCGACTTACTACGAAAAAGTAATGCTAAAAACAATTGCTCGATTAAGAATACTTGCTACAACAGTGAATAGAGAATTGTTTCGTAGTTTACAGCTTAAATTATGCTGCATCGCTAAATACCTAAATACGAGTAAGCCCCTTCGAGTTTGAGAAATCGCCGGCTGCCAACATTTTTCACCTTCGGTAGTGAGTTTGCAATACGCGTTGCGGAATTAGACATACTAGATTGGGCTTTAAATGTTGAGAAGTGTTTTTATTCGTCCAAAAAAATCATAAGTTGCTCGAGTAGACAGTAAAAAATTATGCACGGACGCAGGAAAAATAGATTGGAATCCACTGTACGATGCCGTCTCTATTGACGAAAAGGTTAGGATTTTTAATGAAAATGTTATTGGACTTTATAATTTACATGCGCCCATTAAGAAAATAAAGTTAAAGCATCCGCCTGCGCCTTGGCTGACGTCCGATATCCGTGCTGCGATGAAACGTAGGGATCGCACTTTTCGAAAATTTAAGAAAAATCGTACTGAACCCAATTGGGCGAACTTTAAAATAGCTAGAAATCGCTGCAACCAAATGATACGGAACGCTAAACGCCGCCATATTCTCGATAATTTGCCTACTTCTCCCAATGTTTGGAAATTCCTAGAATCCCTTGGTATAGGCAAGTCGCATCACGCAGATCTTTCTACGACAATTATTAGTCTAGATGACATTAATTTACACTCCTCCACAACTCTCAAGCTTGATGTTGACACTAAACGTCAGACTATTTGTTATCTAAATAATTTACCACGACATATTAATATACCTTCTTTTCAATTTACACCAATCGATTCCGACGAGATCAATAAGACTATCATTTCCATAACATCCAAGGCTACAGGATGTGATGAGATTAGCCGTCAAATGATCACTGCCATCAAAGATAAAATTTTGCCCGTTATAACCCATATTATAAATTTTTCCCTTAAAACGTCCGAATTTCCTAATCAATGGCGTAAAGCTTACGTTCGTCCCCTACCAAAAATTACCAATCCCACTAACGCCTCACATTTTCGTCCCATTTCCATCCTTCCCTACCTATCTAAGGTGCTCGAGGCCTGTGTATTTAAGCAGCTGTCCAGGTTTGTTCACCTAAACGATATTTTGTCTCCACTACAATCGGGTTTCAGACCTGGTCATAGCACCACCTCTGCACTATTAAAGGTTCTTAATGATGTGAGAGTAGGCATTGAGAACTCTAAAATAACAGTCCTTGTTTTGATAGATTTCTCGAATGCTTTCAATAATGTCAATCATGACATTTTGTTAACAATACTTTCTAGACTTCCGCTCTCACCTGAGGCTTTAAATTGGATCTCTTCGTATCTTTGAGGGCGTCAACAGTCGGTACGAACGGATCAGTCCTCCTCTTCGTGGTGTAATCTAGACACTGGCGTCCCTCAAGGCGGTATTCTTTCTCCTTTGCTCTTCTCATTATTCATTAATTATGTTACTCTCAGACTTCGCAGTATGTATCATTTGTTTGCGGACGACTTTCAGCTCTATAGCCAAGGAAGGTGGATAGTATGTCAAGTGCTATCGATGAGATTAACTGTGATCTTAATTTCATAAAGGACTGGTGTAAAAACTTCGGTTTGACAATTAACCCAAGTAAGTGTCAGGCTATTTTGTTGGGCAGTCCTCATATTATGGCCAGAGTTGATGTAGGGTCGCTTTCACCAGTTATCTTCGACGGCTCTATAATTAACTACAGCTCCTGTGTGAAAGATCTCAGTTTACACATCGACTGTACTCTCAATTGGCAAACACAGACAGCTACCGTATGTCAAAGAGTTACCGGCACGTTGCATTCCCTTTATCGACATAAAAACTTTTTACCGACACATATCAAAACCTTGTTGGTACAGTCTCTCATATTCCCTATCATCGATTATGGTGATGTGTGCTATTTTGACCTCAATGCAGACAAGCTCGACAAATATGACCGACTACTTAACAACTCTATTAGATTTATTTACAATCTCCGGAAATACGACCACGTATCCCCCTTTCGCTCCAAGCTGCACTGGTTGCCTGTGCGCAAACGTCGCTCAGTGCGAGCCCTGTGTATGCTCTACTCTTTCCTTAACTCACCCAATTCTCCTGCTTACTTAAAGTCCCACTTCCAATATCTTTCTAGTAGTCATGATAAATCCCTCCGCTCCTCAAATAATGCACTTCTCCTTTGTCCCCAACATAGTTCTAGTCTAGTCCATTCCTCCTTCCACATCCAGTCTATTCTACTCTGGAACGCTCTTCCTACGGAAATCAGAATGTCCACAACCAGAGATACGTTTAAGCGCAGAGTCCGACAGATGTATTTGAAGTATTTGGCAGAATCATGAACATTTTATTATAATTATTGGTTGGATAGTATCGTGTAATTATGCAGTGTGGTATATGTATAATGTATATTATGTATAATAAATCATTTATGTACTTGTATATTATAGTATAGTATGTAGGTATAATTAGTTTGATATGCATTATGTTAATTTTAGTAAAATTTACCTAGTTTGCTACAAATATTATTGTATTTATTTTTATCATTAGTTTTACACGACCTATACGACTCGTATAGTTAAATTTTTGTATTTTTCTAGATGGAAAGCACCTTGGTATTTTGACTCTGTCACCACCCTATGGTTGACTGGTAGAAAATGCCCTATGGCATTAAGTCCGCCATAGTACATTGTGCAGAAAGTGTATAAATAAATAAATAAATAATCATTAGTCTACAAAAAAAATATAATCATTAGTCTACACAAAATCGTAATCTTTAGTCTACGATTAGGTAGTTGAGTAAAAAATGTTTAAACTTTAGAAAATTAAATCTGACGAACTAGCTAAATTCTAAACTAATAATTCTGAAATTAGTCAGGAAATTATACATACAATTTTTTTTTAGTCCATCTTAGTAATTTTTTAGCAACGTAACAATTATTTGGTTGCCAAGTTATTGTTTAAAAAATTCTTTTAGTATCTATTCGAGCCGGCCGATTTGTGCCGAAGCATGATGGAGAGATACGCTAAGGCTGGGACTATTTGATCCGGAATCCGGTAGTCTGGAAAATTCAGAAAATTGAAAATATAACTTTGCGCTAAATAAATAGAGCCAAAAATCGGATACACAAGTGTCGATTGGCATATATGGCAGCTTGACACTCGACACTTAGATTTTAAACTCTATTGATCTAATTTCAGCGCAGAGATCTATTTTCAGTGCTCTGAATTTTCCCGGGCCCGCCGGATTCCGGATCATAATATAGTCCCAGCCTAAACTGTACTTCTATAACACCCGAAGGTTGACAGGTATATATCATATGGAAACTCCGCCTATTTTTGTGCATTAAGTAAGAATAAATAAATAAATAAATACTATAATTTCGTTCCCCCCATCCAGTACATTTTCATACATTCACGTTCTATGATTTATTAATGTGCCGTCTCAAACATTTCAATTAGAGCTGAGTCACATGTAAGTATTGATTCACTAACTGGCTCCAATATTCATACTGTAACGCTGGGGCAACACTGAAGCTAAATGACTTTATATAACGCCTTAGAACTGAGCTAAGTCACATGTAAGTATTAATTCACTAACTGGCTACAATATTCATACTACATGTAACGCTGGGGCCACACTGGAGCAAAATGACTTTAAATAACGCGTTAGAACTGAGCTGCGTCACATGCAAGTATTGATTACAATATTCATACTACATGTAACGCTGGGGCCACACTGGAGCAAAATGACTTTAAATAACGCCTTGGAACTGAGCTAAGTCGCATGCAAGTATTGATTCACTAACTGGCTACAATATTCATACTACATCTAACGCTGGGGCCACACTGAAGCAAAATGACGTAAAATGTCTCATTAGAACTAGGTTAAGTCACATGCAATGCAAGTATTGATTTACTAAATGGCTTTATTATTAAACATCGTGGATATAGCAAAAGATAGTGATTATGACTTGGTATTTAGCAATTTATCGGCTACTTGCTGTCAGTGTATAACATCGCGACAATCGAGATAAGGCACTCTCGTTATACAAGAACTGACATGCTCCTGGCTCTTCTTCTTCGTATTATTTATTTGCAGCTAATGCTTTGGCCATACTGGTCCACCGTGTGGCTGGTGGTCTAGCTCTTGGAGGTCATAAATCATAATACATCGTCGAAAGTAGTTGTATTACATTTATATTTAACACTGGTGTTGTTTAACACTGTATAACGGTCCATAGAAAACCTTTGGCAAGGGAAGTTATCAATTTGCACCGTATGCTTTGTGATAGTAACGTAGTGTGGTCGGATCATGCGACGTGTGACAGCCGCGCCCAACACAAAGCGTTATTAACTTGTAACTGTGTACTAATTGAGTTCGCGTTATGTGAGAATGCACAATTTTGGCTTGAGAATTAAATGTGTACAAAGTGGTTTTGAGGCTAGGATACTTGCAGATTTTTTTTAAATATATTATTTTCAAAATATCGTCAAGCGATTTGTTATTTTGTGCTACAATTCGTTTAAGTATGTAAAGAATAAATTATGATAGCTATGTTAAGAAAACTCCTGCCACTTGTTCTCGACAATAGAACGATTTTTTTTTTTTCAAAAAAAAAAAACACCTACCTTGTAGGTAAGCGTTTAAATGCAATGAACCAACCTTATTAATATTAGGTCTTTACCTATGAAATTGCTGTTTTGTATGAAAAAATTTAAACTAATTTTTTTCATGTATTTTTTATTTGTATTAATCGAAGTAATCACCCATGCAATCAATGCATCTTTGCCAACGCAGTGGTAGTTTATTGATGCCCTTCTTGAAGAAATCAGCTGGACGGGAGGCAGCAAATTTTTCAAAGGCATTTTGTACTGCCTCTCGGTTATTGAATTTTTTTCCCGCCAAGAAGTTATCCAAATTCTGGACAAAGTAGTAGTCTGTAGGCGCAAGGTCTGGTGAGTAGGGCGGATGACGGAGAGCTTCCAACCCCAGTTCTTGCAACTTGGAGACCGTCTACTGTGCAGTATGAGGTCACGCGTTGTCGTGCAGGAGCAGCGGAGACAAGCGATTGACCAATGCTGGTTGGAGATGTGCCAGCTTCTCCATCATTGTGTTCAGTTCTTCACAGTACACATCTGCAGTAATGCTCACCCCGTTTTGTAAGAAGCTGTGATGAATCACACCGGCGCTAGAGCACCAATCCAAAAAACCACCATCACTTTTCGAGGGGTAAGTTTTCGTTTAGGGCATTGTTTAGGTGCTGAACCAGGATCCAACCAACTTGCTGAGCGCTTGCGGTTATCAAACAGAATCCATTTTTCATCGCAGGTAACAATCCGGTTCAAAGTTCCTTCATTTGTGTGTCTGTTGAGCAGTGCACGCACGTCTCGACGCGTACTTCGCGCTGGCGGTCATTGAGTTCGTGGGGCACCCATTTGTCAAGCTTTTTTACCTTGCCAATTTGACGCAAATGAACCAATATTATTTTGACGCTAACGTCGAAAGCTGCTGCTAATTCAGCCATAGATTGTGTATCATCAGCTTCCACATTGTCGACCAAAGTCTTCGGACGACTGCGAGGTTCATTTTTCAGGTCGAAATTTCCAGAACGAAAGCGAGAAAACCAATGTGGTGCGTCGGTTTGTAGTGTTAGCTCCGTAAACGTCGTTGATGTTGCGTGCCGCTTGTGCCGCGTTGCTGCCACGACGGTACTCATATTCCATAATTACTCGAATTTTTAACGTATCCATGATGACGAAAAAGATTGAAATGCGATGAAAATGTAACACTAATCAATAAACAAATGACTACTTTTGGAAGAAGAATTCCATGTTTTTAAAATAAAATTAATTTGAAATTAGAATTCTTAGCCAAACAAAAATTATTTTGATTCGAAATGGCCAGTACTGCAGAACGGCAATTTCATAGGCGAAAGACCTATTATTATGAATCGCTCCAAGTTAAGAACTTTTTGTAAAACAAAAATTAAAAACAAAGTTATCTGCAAGAAATTATAAATAACGACAATTTTTATAAGAAACTATGAACCAATTACACAAATTATATAGATTATGTTACTTAAGCTGTTTTTACAAATTCATTAAAATTAGATCAGTAGTTTAGGCGCTACGGTAGAAAAATATACATATGAAGTATATACATACATAGACTGCCAAAATCCTTACCCTTCGTTTTGACATCGCCGTAGTTGGGTAAAAATAACTTTTTCAGAATTTCGTATAGCGCGCGCAGCATACGTTCACATTCATTTCAATCTTTTTAAGGTCGTGTCTAGATTAGCCAGCAATCGTAAGTTCTAGCCTTGGTTACGATCAAAATGACTAACCACCGACGCAAAAATAAGGGTAGACAGATTTTGATGCAGTATACTTTAGTTGAAAGTTGGTGTGATCGCATGCTTTGACAAAAGGGGTATGTGGATTTTATTTTTATTTTGCTTACAATGGTTCACTCTCGCATACCACCGTCCCAGGTAACTTGTTAATTAAGGTGACGCATCTTTTCCTTGAAATTGTTTAATTTACATCGTTTAAAAAAATATTAATACTAATATAATATACTATTTATACAGTGTGTGTCGTTTCGAGGCAAAGAGATTTTAACACCGGATTAAATAATATTTAACTTTATCGACAAAACACCCCCCTTTTGGGAGTTGCAGCCCCAAAGGTGTTTTGTTTCCAAGTCCCAAAAGGACCTATTCAAATTTTTAATACCTACTAAACATGATAATTGTCTAGTATCTACTATTAAAATAATACAATAAATAGTGTGGTAAGTAATATTTAGAATAAAACAATTTTTAAAATGTTACTATTGTCAAGGAAAATGAATTTATAGCAATATGTTATATACGGACGTACATTGCCCTCGACTTACCACTTCTTAAAATTTGCCACTTCTTAATGTTGCTATTTACCGACCAAGCAACAAATTACGAGGACAATCGAACTGCACCACACTTACACATCATTCAGAAAATCTTATTACTTTAATCCGTATTCAATTAATTAATTCCGGTTTTCCGTAATTCCGGTTCGAATCCCTTTTTATTTTTTTTTTTATTTATCAGAACTCCGAGCAAAGCTCCACTAAGCTCCACTAAACTCCACTAAACATACAATCAACAAATAATAAAATTTTGTGCTCACCATTAATTTAATTAAAAATCTCCTCACCTAATAATTTTAATCCTTTATCATAATATCTTGAAGTCCGGCCAACTTGGGGTCTTAATATAAATTCCTAGACGACCTAGTACTATAACTGAGACCTAGGTCCATAACTAATGTATTAATCCTGGAACAAAGACCCTGACAGACAATTTGGATCCCATCCAGAATTATTAAACTGATATATTCCCAGGTTAGACATCCTTTTGAGGGTACTTAATGTAATTTTTGGTAATTTCGTAACGATATTATGTGTCACACGACTTCGTCCGTACAAAAAGAAATTAATATTATGTCTATTTTTACGAGATATAATATTAATTTATTTTCCATTTATATTCGAAAATAAACCAGCCTGTGTTTATTCAAATCTTTTTTTCATTCATTATAGTTTTATTTCTTTTTTACCCTTCTATTTTATATTACATACATTGTTATTTACAATCAGTACAACATAATGATTCCTTATTTACATACATTCAGTTACATAGTAGTCAAAATAATAGTATACGTGATACTTGTCAATAATAACAATAAACTCAATAAAATAATAATTCAAAAGTAAAAATTCAATGAAAATACAATTACGTCAATTTAAAAATCAAATATTAATAATAATACAATTAAAAATAAAAATAAAGTATGAAAGACGGCACAAGGTAAAAGACTAAACTAATATCAAGGCGAACACGTTATATACAGAACCTAACTATTATCACACAATATATCACAATTTTTTCCGTTGACAAATTTCACTATCCTTACACAGAAGGCGAGGAAGGTGTCCCCCTTTTTTCCCCCCAGGATAGAAGGCAGATTATCACCTGTCATCGATATGCCCAATTTTTGCTCAGTATCATATCTACTGTTAGCAAAAATCGGGCACTCGAGTAACAGGTGAGGAACCGTCTCCTCAACTCCTGGCTGACATGAACACGACGAGTCCTCCTTCAACTTGAATCTGTTCAAATAGAAGGCGAACCCGCCGTGTCCGGTCAGAATCTGTGTGGTGTGATGTGTGATGTCTATCTTGTTTACTATCTTGTATGCAGCAGCAGCGCTTGGGAAAAAGGCTCCTTTTCAATCGCAGCGCGGCCTCCTTGGCTAATTCGTCAACCCTTTCATTCCCTCTCAACCCTGCGTGTGCCTTAATCCAAAACAGGGAGACCTCCCGCCTCTGCGATGCAGCTTTTCGGAGGGCCTCCCTTGTTCGCACTGCCAGGGGATGAGGGGAACTAAGGGTTCTGCCTTCCTGAGAGAAGAACTGCCTGGAGAGCCGATCTGGAATCGCTAAGGATACCGACCTTCGCCATTCCACTCTTGCAGGCTATACTTAATGCTCTTTGGAGCGCTAGAAGCTCGGCTTGGTAGACGGTACAATACCGCGGCAACGCAAGCTTGACGGCCTTGGTCTCGACCTCACCCTTCCATACGGAAAGTGCGGCTCCGACTCGACCCTCAATCTTGCTGCCGTCCGTATAGATCCTATGGACGTGGCTGTTAACCACGTCTGCATACGAGTCCTCGTCTCGAACCTCAGCTCTACCTGCTCTGCCGGATGTGGGTCCTCGATAGCTGGAGCCATTCGCTCCACCTCCCTGTCCTTCAACGCCGGGTGAGGTACTCCCTTCTTGATCTCATAGAGCTTCGAGTATCCTGAGATCAAGAGGGAGTATCCCAGCCAACAGCATCGCAGAGTTCAGGGAGACAGTCCGATATGCACTGCAAATCTTCTGGGCAAAACCCCGTTGGACGGAGTTGAGCCTTTTCTGGACCCCCATCTTTTCCACGGTGGGTGCCCACGCTGCTGATGCATACAAAATAGTCGGCTCTATAACCGCCGTATATATTAGTTTAACTATCTGGGGGTTAAGCCCCCAGCCTACTCTCGCTGCTCTAGCTAAGAGCTTGTAACGCGCTATAGCCTTCTTGCACGCTTCTCCCACGTGCTTGTTAAATGTAAGGCCGCCGTCTATGGTAAGTCCTAGTATTTTCAGTGAATCTGAGTATCTTATTTCCACACCCCCCATCGAGAGTCGAGGCACGTCGTAACTGAATTTCCTCGTGAAGATTAGGGCGCATGTTTTGTGGGGGGCGAACTTAAGCTTATTTAGCTCCCCCCACTTCCTAATTTTCTCTAACACTCCATTCGCCTTCATCTCGATTTCGAGAGCCGTCTCTCCCTCGAAGACTAAAACGATGTCGTCGGCAAACGATTGATTGAACACTCTCATTTCCTCTAACATCCATAGCAGGGGGTCCAACAAGAGGTCCCACAGGATTGGTCCGCCTATAGACTCCTGCACGCACCCCTTGTTGGTCTCCCTGGTCACTTCCATACCAGCATACCTTACATTCACTCCTCTTTCACTCAGGTAGCTGCTGATCACCCGCCTCAGGTTCCCCGGACACCCAACCTCAGCTAACCTAACCTTTATGGCCGGCCACCAAGCGCTGTCGAAGGTCCCCTCTTTGTCCAGCGACACCACGACAGAAATTTTCTTCTCCTCCCTCTGTTTTCTGACGTGGTTCACCAACCTATAGAGGGCGTCTTCGGTGCTCCTTTGGGGCATAAAGCCATACTGGTTAGGGCTAATCTTGGGCAGCAGGTAGAATCTAAGTCGGGCGACCAGCATCTTCTCGAAGATTTTGCCGAGAACAGGCAAAAGGCCGATCGGGCGATAGGCTTTTGGTACCCGGTACGATTCCTTGCCCGGCTTCCTTAGCACCACCACAGTCGCCCGCTTCCACTGTTTGGGGAAGCAGGCGACGGTGAGGCACCTATTCAGCAGAGCAAGGAACCATTCCGGGTCACATTCCACAGCATGTTGGCAGATGTCCGACGTGAGTACATCCGCCCAGGGGGCCTTTTTGGGGTCGAAGGACCTTACGGCTCTCTTCAACTCCTTCATGATGAAAGGAGGGTGGTTCGGACCCGCCGGCGGTTCGGTGTCCAAGGACTCTGCCCGCCGGCGCGTCCGCCGATGTTCCTCACTTTCATCACGTTCCTGGTCCTCGGGGTAGAAGGTCTCCGCCACCCATACCGCGGAGCTTCGGGCGTCGAGGGTTTCACCGTCCCTCGTAAGGGGCAGATCCTCCTCCCTCCGACTCTGCTCAACACCCTGTAGATGACCTCCCAGACCCCCTCCCTATCCCGTTTCCGGCATAACTCCTTCCAACTCTCAGTCTGTGCATCTTTTACTGCCTTCTCATACTTCTCTTTCGCTTCCAGGTACAGTCCAACTACGCGGTCTCTGCAATCAGGCGCAGCGTTACGGATCCTGCGTTTCCTCGTGGCGACCTCCTTCTTCATCTGCGCGAGCTCATCATTCAACAACGACAATGTGTTTTTTGGTCAGCATGGTGTCTCTGCATGTCTGTGTTATGACTTCCGTGTATCTGTCTATTGCTTCTTCTATTTGTTGTGTGCACGTATTGTATCCATGTCGTGTACAGTCAATTGTCTGTCCGACATCAGCTGGGTCAGTTTCTCACGAAACTGAGTCCAGTTTGCCTTCTGTGAGTTAAACATGCGTGTGGTACGTATTATGTTTGTGCCTGTGGATTTCTGTTGTCTGATGCCAAATGATATGTCGTTGTGGTCCGAGCTCGTCAGACCCTCATCAACTCTCCAGTCGCCCACTCGGTCCAGCAGGTCGTCGGAGCACGCTGTCACATCCACGTAACTGGAGTATATTTTTCCCCCTCTGACGGTATCGAAAGTTAGGGTGTCTCCAGTGTTGAGTATATGTAGACCCATTACTTCCAGTACAGCAGACACATCCCTTCCTCGCGGGTCTTCCGCGTCGCCACCCCACCACGGGCTTTTAGCGTTCGCGTCACCTCCCAGGACCATCTTATCCAACTATGTTGTTGTTGCTGAGGCGTGTGTGTAGCTCGACGTCCAGAGTGTCGTCGAATACCACAACACACGCCTTGACAACACTGCCCGCTTTCCCATCGCTCTGGTGGACCCTCACCCCGTTGTATGTCCTCATACTCCTCGCTCCACCTATGTAGGGCTCTTGAAGCAACGCTACGCTAGCCTTACGCTTGGTGGCCTCGAGTAATAACTCCTTGTGGCGATTTGGCTCCGCTGAAGGTTGGCCTGCAATATTCGGTACTGGAAGTACTCACCGGGTATTACTGCTGTCATCAGTCCCACTGGGCTATGAGAGTAAACGAAGTGAGAGTGCTCTTGTGTACTGCGCACATACTTGGGCACTATAAAATAACTCCTGCGTAGCCCGTTCAATGAAACCACACTCACGCACTATCACCAAAATCGGTTAGAGAGCTATTGCCTTTAATGGCAAAAAGCATTACTATTTTATCCTACTAATATTGTAAATGTGAATGTTTGTGAGGTTGGATGGATGGAGTCAAAAACATCCATCCATACATCCACATACTCAACTTTCACATTTATATTCATAGTAGTAGGATAAGTAAAGCGGATATTAGCTGCCTAATAATATTTTATTATTCAACGTCTCTCTCCACTAAAGAAAATCACGTTACAATCTTATACGTATATTCCGTTCCAATTCAATGTAACCTTGACGTAAACAGAGCTCAATATGGTCGGCTATAATGCTTCTAATTTAAATGTCACTTAAAGAAATACATTTGCACATTGGTCGATTTTTTATTGTTTTAAATGATTTTGAACGGAGTATTTGTACATATATACTTATAGTTCATAAGATCTAAGCGGATACAGACAGATGCATTGTTTTAACATAGTACTTACCTTTAGGAAATTAATTATTTATATACCAACAAGTGTCGCACATACTTGGGCACTATAAAATAACTCCTGCGTAGCCCGTTCAATGAAACCACACGCACGCACTATCACCAAAATCGGTTAGAGAGCTATTGCCTTTAATGGCAAAAAGCATTACTATTTTATCCTACTAATATTGTAAATGTGAATGTTTGTGAGGTTGGATGGATGGAGTCAAAAACATCCATCCATCTGTCGCTGATGATGGCTTTAAAAATAAATTTTCTTTACATTTTGTGTCGAACGCTTTTCTTTTATGATCTTAAGCACCACTCGCGTCTTTTGTCACTGAGTGGTGAAGACAATGCCATATTCACTTAGATTTTTCAGCCCGTTCATAGTTTTACTATTTTACGCTTGAAATAGGCTTTTTATAGAAGTAGGGCGAAATATTGGCTAGGTATTCTTTTAGTAGGACGCTTTGGTGACCGATAGTCTGGTTTTTCGGGTTCCGTGCCCAAAAAAGTAAGAACGGTACCCTATTACTAACACTCCACTGTCTGTCCGTCTGTATCTCAAAAACTGTGATAGCTAGCAGTTGAAATAAAGACAGACGATGTGTTTTTATTGCCGCTATAACAAAAAATACTGAAACAGAAAAAATGAATATTAAAGGTTTTTGTAGTCTTCCCGATGAGGACACAGCGCGTCTAGTTAATTTTAGTTATTTTCATAGTATATAATGTCATGCGGCATCCTTCTACGGGCAAACGCTGCGGACATTCACACAATATTTGTGATGCAGAAGCGAGATATACGTAATATTTATAAGATGTCACGATTTTAATCTCTGTGGGAAAAGTTGAAAGAAATAGGTATTCTGACCGTCGCTTCTCAATACATTTTGGATAATGTGCTGTATGTCAGAAAGAATCTAAATAATTTCAAAAAGAAAATCGACAACCATTGTAGGAATACCAGAAACAGGAACAAGTTGGAAATACCGGTGATCAGACTTAGCAAAGTAAGTAAAAGTCAGTAATAGTCAGTAAAGGTCAATTTATACGCCTTTATAATAGAATCCCAGAAAACGTTCGAAGTCTTTCCATTCATAAATTTAAAAAAAGTTGTTAAAGTACGAGTTTGTGTGCTAAAGCTTATTATAAGGTCAGTGTTTCACTAATGATTGCACACCTTGGGAATAAGATGGCCCCCTGCAAGGCTGCTTCTATATTTAAGTATTTTGTATGTACTTATGACTTCTGTTATATTAAAGATTAAGTTAGGTGCTATATTGTAAAAATATTTTCATGTGGCCGTCGCTGGCTGATAGACCGAATTCGAGCGCTGGCGACGCTTTGTTCATCATCGAGGCTTAATGAATATTAGGCTGCTTTTTAGGTGCAGTGTTCAGTTTCCCATCTTTTTGCTAAACGGTGGCCCCGTGCGAGTTTCTTACGCCGGTTCCTCTCGCCGGGCCAGTTCCCGAACCGGTGGTGGGCATCATGTAGACCGACGTTCTGAAAGTGTATAAAAATACCAATTTTGAACGAAAAGAATAATTTACTTTGACTCTACAATACTGAAAAGCATATTGTGCATTATCGTGCCAGTAATCATCATTCATAATTTTCAGTATGACTTTATTAATAATAGTACCTAATAGAAATATAAGTGTATTCAGAAATATTTTAAGATTAGTTTGCTTAAGTTAAGATGGTCAGATATTTTAGTGTAATAAAAGCCTCGAAATAAATAAACATATAAAATAATAATAATGAAAATAAACTGTACCTATAATATGTATATTATAGAGGAACCCGGGGCATTGTGGGCCTCCTCAAGGAAAATCGTGAATAAATATGTGCAAATCACGTATATAATATACAAAATCAATAGCCATTTATTAGTCTTATTAATTATTGATATTTAAACTAAACGTAAAAAAATGTTTTTTTTTATTTTTATTTAAGTACAAATGAAAATTAAAAAAAAAGTATTACAGCGATTTCCATATCCTCCAAGCTCCATCTTGCACGATATGTCTACTTTTCGTAGTGGCGAACTATAAAAGGTATACAACACTTTGTTACTATCGGAGGCAAAGCGGGCCCTGCCCCTTTTGCCCCGCCCATAATGCCACCCTGGTCAGCTCAGGTTAAAAACAGCCTCCGTGGTCTAGTGGTTAGAGCTTGGCTCTCGATTCGGAGGTCGTGGGTTCGATTCCCGCATTGGAACATCTAAAAAGTCGTTTCCAAGTTTGGTTAGGACAATGCAGGCTGATCACCTGATTGTCTGACAAGAAAGATGATCCATGCGTGTCGGATGGGTATGTAAAAAGTACTGCGCCTGATCTCTCGCCAGTCGTGTCGGTTATCCGTCCCACTAGGTTACGAGAGTAAAGGAAGAGAGAGTGCTCTTGTGTACTGAGCACACCTTTGGGCGCTATAAAATTACTCCCGCGTAACTGGCATGGTTTCAATGAAACCGGCCACCGTCACCGAAATCATTGTGGGGAGTTATTTATTTTTATTAATGCCCCGAAGATAAGTAACACTAACTTTAACAAAAAAGAAAGCTATCTGGATGTTTTATGAAAACTCTTTCTAGGTATTTAGTCACATAACTGAACGTAGCAATGAAAACAATACAAGGTAATTTAATCATAATATCAAATTAGCTATAACACAAACAATTAACGTAAAATTAATATGGAACGCATCAAATTACCTTTTTTCGTTCTGTCTACACGCTGAATACTCCTGCATACACAAAACTACCCGATATAGCTTTATTTTGTCTCTTGAATTCGACTATGGTCAGTCAGGTGCGGTATCTATTATTATTCGTGGCCCCCTCCAAAATTCCAGGCTGCGACCGCGCCTGTAGTCAGTTATATTTGACCCCAAAGCGCACGGTCTATGCGAGCAATTGTCTAGTCTTCTGCCTGTATTAGCAACAAAACTTACCCTCAACAGCTCCAGTTGCGGTTCGTACCTGGACTGGTACAATAGACCCATTCTGGATCGCAGCCAACTTGATATTGTGTGTCACGGACAATTACTATGATTCTTTGTTTTCTAGTGGAAATATGTTGGAAAAAGTGGGGTTTTGTTGCTAGTTAGATAAGGCCTTAAGCTACATGTACGGAGCTCGGTTTTGTCGTGTTTTTTAGGGTTCCGTGGTTCACGTCTCGGAACCCTAATAGTATCGTCGTATCCGTCCGTCGTCAGCTTACCTTCCAAACGGTTAGTGCTAGAAATAACTTTGCATGGATGTGTATTTACCACGTCGGCAAAGTGCTAAAGTACGAAAACAAGTTTTTTTCGGCCACCTCCCCTATTTAATTGAGTTTGTTTTTTGTCGCGTCTACCCCATAGTGTGGGGTATCATTAGATAGGTCTTATAAAAACATTGAGAGGTTGCTTGGATATTTTTTTGATTTACGTATCCGTTTGCGAGATATTCAACTTGAACGTGGAGTTGTTGGTTATAACAGGGCGCCACCTCTCTAAACAGCTGGCCAAAAAAATCTAAAAAAATTCATGATGGTAGCCCATGTGATGAACTTTGAGTTAACAGTGTAACAGCTCAGAGAACTTTGTTAGTTTAGGAGTTATAGATGCCTAAATTATATAATGCGCTTACTTAGAAAACTTCGTACAAAAATAACGAAACAATTTTAAAAATAAAATCATATATGGGTGACTACGGAACCCATCTATGGGTTGCCTGACACGCACACGGCCGGTTTGTAGTTTCCGTAGTTCACGTCTCGGAACGCGTTATGGTTTCGGCATGTCCGTCCGTCGATTTTATTTTAGCACTTTGTCAAAGTGGTCAATTCACATCAAATCCATGCAAAGTTTCATCTTTCTAGCACTAATCTCCATCGCCATTTTAGGTTTCGCAACGCTCTTGTGACTCTTCTAGTATTATACACCCCCGAACACTTCGCGCCCTAAGTCGCAGACGATACGTGTTTAGTGTAAGTTTATTATATACAGTAATATGTATGTTAGTCTGTAAGGTATTTATAATATGGGTATATGCAGCCTGAAATAAACGGTATTTAATTTTAATTTACAACCAAAAACCCATCCATAATCGAAAGATCATACAGTATTAAGTTATTCATTCAGATCATACAGTACTAACTAAGGATTTAGTTACGAGTCGAATCTCAACTTTGAACAAATATTAGTTTTCGATATGTTACTAACTTCATTATATAGAATAATCTTTACATAGAACAGTCTATGTTGCATAAGCTTTTATTTGAGTAACATTGCTAAGAAACATTGGGCGTTTCTGACCAACCTGACCACAAACCAAAATACGAATAGATTGTACAATTTTCATTCAAATTTCATTTCATCCATGGAGAAATAATTGACTTGAAAAATGCGCTTACTCGGCAAAACTTCGTAGAAAATAACGAAATAATAAGTAAACACGTATTGAATCATTGTACTTACTTATGTTTTGTATAAAAATACACACAACACATCTTAGGTCTATGTTAATGCTAAATTAACCAACAATGTTTGGCATAGTACGCCAATCAAACCATTCTTCAACATTTGGTGAATTCTCTTGAACATCATTTAACTCACTATCAAGTGAAGGGTCATTGCTAAACATTTCCGTGGGGACTGTAGGTGGCGCTCTCTCTGGTAGTAGCTCGAGGTGGGACTGCCTCGACTGTAGATGTCGCTCCACTATCTCTGGCGTCATGTGGCCGTCGCTGGCTGATAGACCGAATCCGAGCGCTGGCGACGCTTTGTTCATCATCGAGGCTTAATGAATATTAGGCTGCTTTTTAGGTGCAGTGTTCCTTTTCCTTTTGGTTGTGCTATTTTGACCTCGATTTACTAAAGATGGTGTTGACATCTGATGTACAGAATTAGCCTCAGCTTTTTTTCTCTTTGCTACCTCTGTATTATAAGAGTTATCATCAGAAGACTCACATTCTTCACTGTCTGAGGTACTGCTATCATGTTTCTCATATTGTAATAACCTATCCAATAAAAAACTCTTTTGACTGCTACGTAAGGCATCTTGGAAACATACATTTTCATATATCAGAAACTTAAGTTTCTTCTTTAGACTTAGGTACTGTGCTTTATTATAATTTGGCTCTGATTCTGCTTCGCTGCTGCTGTCACTTGAATAATCCTTCCGGGAGTCGAGACTGTGGGCTGCCTCTGTTTTGTCAGGATTGGTCACACTCGAGGCTTCATTAGCTTGCATATTCGCCATAGAACGACAATACCATCCGTCCAGTTTGCGACGAATACGATACAGTGGCAATAGCTAATTTAAAGTTTTTAAATTGATCGTTTAAAGGTTCGCAAAAATACAAAAAATACAGTAAAGAATCATAGATGTCGTAAAATATTGGTCTAATGGTACGGAACCCTACGTGCGCGAGCCCGACTCGCATTTGGTCGGTTTGTTATCTTTGATCACCGTGGCTAATTGTTCCATAGCAAAGAATATATATTACTAACGTAAGGATCGTCATCCACCGATTTACACGAATGACAGCGCGCGGCTATGTGTGCGGGGCTGGGCGAATGCGGAGGCGGGCGGGGCGGGAGCTTTTTCCAGATAGGACTTTCGTTCACGGGGCTGGCCGCTGGTCGTTTCGTGCTTTGACATCATTGACAGTATAATTTCAGACATAATATTTATGATAGATTTGTCTGACGCGACATTTAAAATTATTTCAGTTTCAACCTTAGGCTTACGTCAACATGGCTGACATTCGCCGGTGCTCGAGCTGTCATTTGTAGGGAGTGTCGCCCCTGTGTCCAAAGTAAAATTCCCTATGTCTTTTGCTTTTGGTTTTAAGCTATTGCATAGCTTTTATCGCGGGCTTTGAGCGCGGCGACCGAGTCAAGAAATTCCGTAACGAAAATAAACCTAACACCCCCCACTCCGACCGGCACAGCGGTGCGGCGTTGAAAGCCGTGCATCGTCTAACGTCGTTTCAGTTCGGCAGACTTCGGCACGGTGTTTGTGTGCGTGCGACTAGACGTATGCGTGTAGACTAGCTGCTAACTGCTCATAACTGATTCAATCTCTTTTAGACACAACGCTAGGTGAGACAGCGTGCTTTTTGGCCGCGTCCACGAGTGAGTTCGAGCCCGCGACTAGTTGAACCTTAACGTGTATGTATAAGGTACGACTGTACGAAGCTCGCACGGATCGAGACGAGCTGCTCCGAAATCGGACGAATACGTAAGCAGCTGTTTATGAGAAAGTATAAAAAATGCTATGCAATAGCTTTACCGCGGCAGTCCCCGAGTGCCACACGTATTTTTTTAACTTATTATATATATTTATTAACTGACTTTGATTGCATCAAATTAAAATCTATGTCCAGGAAAGTGTATTTTCCAAGATCTTACAATAACACGCTATCCTAATATAACAACAACCCGTATCGAATTACTTACATTTTGACAAAATTTGACACGCGGCAGTACGTTTGTATTGTTAACAAATCTTAAAAATCTACAAAGTACAAAATATTAACCTTCTTTCAACTGATGTGTTGAAAATCAAATTATACGTATGTGCTGTGTAATAGTAAAAAAAAATGGAGTACTAACATAGACGTGCTAATAACTCCAAGACAAAAAGTAACCTAACTTACTCCTCATAACATCAGCTACCTGCTAGTTAAAGTCCCGTTAAAATCGGTCCAGCTATATCAGATATGGATTTTATATTTTATTTTTTAGATTTTATTTTGGATATATTTTATCGATTAGCTGGAACAAACAAACAGACGGACTGACAAAAATAAAAAATAAAAATTTAATTGTAAATTATGCAAATAAGCATTCAGTGAATAGCTGTTAATTAAAAATTACAAGCAGACACTTTATTTGATTTATTTGTGTATATAATCAGATAAGATTACGGACTAGTTTTGTACAGAACGACTTTTTCTTTCTGGAGTTTCCCACTTTACCCCTAAGACAGTATTGTATCACCCTGTATATTTAATATCAGCAGACAGCGGACAAAAATATCTGTCCCTCGGCGAGACTCGAACCCGCGCACCTAACTTAATGAAGACATATAGATAATAGCCAACCGCGCACACTAGCTACAAAAGTGTTTTTCTTTTGAAAAGAAGTTTTATTTTTAACCTACTTACAAAAAAGTAGGTTGTATTTGTATATTCGGCCAATGTTTTTTTTTGTATCTTCAACGATGACTCCCTGTATTTAATAATATAAAATACGGTAAAATAACAAAATTTTGCTTCCCGCTATTATCACGGACGCCACGAGCAAGACACATCATTACTTATTATTGTGAATTACAGTCCCACGTCGCGTTTGTTTGTATGATTTATCGTTTCGCGATGATTTAAAAAACTACTGAACGGATTATCATGCTGTTTTCATTTATGGACGAAGTGGTTCCTGACGAAGGTTTAGGTGTTAAAGTTTTGTGTTAATTGGTTGAAATAATATGACAATACCCCGCATATACGTATATATATGCCCATATATGCCCATATTAACCTTATATTCATCTAATAGAAAGTCCATATTAAGTTTCAGTTTTATTTCATGTAATATAATAATAATAATTTCCAACTGTACAATTATGACATAGTGACAATATTAGTATGTATATATTATAAGCTTTTACGTGACACGTAAGACATTGTTTAAATCAGTGTATAACGTATAGACATTACTTTTAACAAAAAAATACTCTTTAATAATGAATATACTTAATAATTATTATTAATAGTACTTTAGATTCAAGCACCTCGCTTGCAATATTATTCTCTATAGTGTTCGCTGTACCTCATTTCGACAGAGCTTAAGTATCAATAACAGCGGCCTTCTTTATGTGACATTTACACTCCAATATGTCACACTTTACGACTGTGACATCCCGTCACAGTGACACTGCGTCACACAAAAATTGACGTGTTTTGAAGACATAAAAACATACGAGAACGTAAACATTAATATTTTGAGTTGTGACCACTTGGCTCAATTTTGGCTTCTGTCAGTACTTATGGTGTAGGACGGCCGTGCCTTTGAACGAATGTGCCGGCTCGACCAGAGCGATACGAAGGCTGCACCGTAAAACGGTGTAAACGCGTTGTGTTCGTCGAATGAGTGAAGATATAAACTTTTCTACTATTGCAACTGTAGGTACAATCTATTCGCTTATCATCATGAGATCAGAAGGTCGATTCTGCTAATTAAATCCTGCAATAATACAGTTACAATCCAGTCCCGATATGTTAATAACGCTCCGGCGCTCAAGCCGGAGGTCGCGGGTTCGAATCTCGTCGAGGAGACCAGAAATAATAAAACTCTTAAATATGTGTATAATATAAAAGTATTGAATATAATTACCATTGTCTGGTATTCATAACACAAATTCTTCGGGTACTTACCACGGGGCCAGATTGATATTAATATTAAACCCGTTTTGATCGGTCCAAACTCCCAAAAACAGGTTACACAATTATACATATTAAGACGATTCATTTATAATTCAATAATAGTTATATGAAAGTGATTACGAGAATTGGATTTCTGCACATTTCTTGTACATTTGCCATTGTTATTCCATAAAAAGGTGGAAATAATTTTTAAACTATTACTTAAGCCCTTTAACATCACTTTCAGTGGGTAATTAAAAACGGCGAGCCACTTAACTTTTCCAATAGAAAATATATAGTTTTTATACACCATTTTGCACTTGCAAAATGGAGCAAGAAGCATTTTATATAAATGTAAAGTTAATTAGTTCTTTCAGGGTAACATTTCCAGTTCCTTTAAACTGATTTGTGGTAAAGTTTCATTAAGATAAGAAGGTAGGAACTAGACGAAATAATTAATTATTTAAACAGCTGTTTGACGCTCCTTCATTAAGTGGCAAGACATTCATATTTTATAATAGACTAGCTGGTGCAAGCAACTCGGTTTGAGTAGAACTAACGGAAACGGAACCCTACTTTTCAAACGGAACCCTAAGATAAAAGTAGCAAAAGTTACTCCTTATAACATTAGCTATCTGCTAGTGAAAATCCCGTTACAATCGGTCCAGCCGTTTCATAGATTAGCCGGAACAAATTGGCAGACGGAAAGACAAAAAAACAAAAATTGATTTTTTATTGTAAGCTAGCTGTTGCCCGCAGCTTCGCCCGTGTATATACACTATCCCACAGGAACACTGTACTTTTCCAGGATATAAAGTATACTATGTTCTAATCCAGAGCTTAAACTACTACGATACCCAATTTCATCGAAATCCGTTGAGTAGTTTTTGCGTGAAAGAGTAACAAACTTCATCCATCCATCGTCACAAATTTTCACATTTATTATATTAGTAGGATAATTGTTAATACTTCCATATACATTTAGTGAAAAGCTGCTATTTTCAAATTACCTACAGACACTTTAATTTTATTTATTTCTTATATTAGGTCCTTACATATGAAATTGGCGTTTTGTTGTACTGGCCACTTGGATCTCAACTATATCTTCTTTGGTTAGGAATTCCACTTTAAAATTTATACCGCTATTTATTTGCTCATGCATTTGTGTATCGGAAACCGTAATTCATTTGTTTTTTCCTCTTTTGGTTTTTTCTTTGCGTCACTCTGTTTACAAAATGGAAAACTTGAATTAATATCGTATTATTTTCGAGTACGAGTCCCACCGTGGCACCAGTGCTGCAGGAACGGCTCGAAGGAATAATTATGTGTATGGCGGCGGTGTCGCAAAAGAAAACACAGTAACCGAGTTAGCTGCTAGTGATGAAACTGTTTTAATCCACTTGAAGCAAATTGGGAAGGTGAAAAAGCTTGAAAGGTGGGTACCTCATGAATTGAGCGCAGCAAACCGACAAACGCGCGTCGACTGCGGCGTTACATTACTCAACCGGCACAATAATGAAGGGATTTTAAATCGAATCATTACCTGTGATGAAAAGTGGAACTAGTACGATAATCGGAAACGCTCATCGCCATGGCTGAACCCTGGCGAACCAGCCAAAGCCTGCCCCAAGCGAATATTGACTCAAAAAAGTTACTTTTGAGCGTTTGGTGGACTATTGTCGGTATTATTCACTAAAGCTTTCTTAAATCTGGCCAGACGATTACGGCAGATGTCTATTGCCAGCAACTGCAAATCATGATGAAAAGCTAGCTGCTAAACAACCGTGGTTGGTCATTCGCTCTAGGCCACTGCTGCTTCAGGACATCGCTAGACCACACCCTGCACAACAGACGGCTACCAAATTAGAGGAGCATCAGTTGGAATGTCTAAGGTCCACCGTACTCCCGGACCTTGCTCCAACAGATTACCATTGTTTTCGTCATTTGGATAACTTCTTGCAAGGGAAAAATTTCAACTCTGATGGGGCAGTCCAAAGCGCCTTCAAAGATTTGATTTCTTCCTGTCCGAATGGTTTTTTTAGTAAAGGAATCAATGAACTACCTATGAGATGGCAAAAGTGTATAGATAGCAATGGTATATACTTTGATTAATTAAATATATTATGTTTAAAAAAATCGACTTTATGTTCCTCCTTTACAAAACGCCAATTTTATATGTAATGACCTAATAGATGTAGAGATTATGAAACAATAGGACTACTGTTTCAAATCTACATATTAAAGTAGATTGACGTGCTTCTGAAATTTGTGACTGATCATCCCCCTATTATTGATTTAGGTTTGATCTCCTTACCTTTTGGAGAGGAAACATTTTATTCATTGTACGTAATGCCTTCTACCGATAATAATAAATGAAGAAAGTAAGGGATTTTTCAAAATTAACAATCTAATATGGACCCTTCCTTCTCCAGAATTATGTAAAAACTTTCCGCTGAAATGCACCAAATTAGGGTGGCATGGCGCCACAGTAGAAACAGGGTAATTTTTTTTTAGAAAGCGCCATATCTTATTACACTAAAATAGAAAAATATACAAGGACAGAATAACTTCCTTTCCGTTGTAGCATTTTTTTTTTCAGTTTTGTTAATTCCTAATTGACAAATACAATGATCAAGAAACGAATACCTTGCATACCCTTTCTACTGCTGTTTACTGCGTACATTCGTTCAGCTGCAGGCTTGGCATGGCGATCCGAAGCAATAATTTTAAAGAATAAATATTATATCCAAAATAGTTCGTTGCAAAATCCACGGTAACAAGGTCGTCAATAGAAGTCAACATTTCTAAACAGCCATATTTTTAAAATGTCTGCCGGGAAATCTTCAATCTGTCAAAAACGAACAAATTTTCAAGTAAATGACAGAACGTAAAGAAACTATTTGTATAAGACTCGTTTAAGACCGCCATGATGTGGAGTAGTTGACATTATTGTAAGCCTATTTGACATTGAAATAAGATAATAATAACGTTTCTACTTTTTTACTCCGTCCTGTCAAAAGAGGCCATTTTGTGAGCTCGTGCTCGGGAGAAATACAAATGTTGTTTCTAATATCAACCTTTCTGCCTTACAATAAGACCTATGTTGCTCCGAATGGTATTAATCTTTATTCAATCTGTCATTTTGTCGATTCTTCGATTTTTCTAGGGTGGTAGGCCTGCAGGACGGTCTACCCTCTATAGTATCTAATAACAGGGTGAAAGGTCATTGCAAAATGGTCACTTTAATGTTATCAAACCACAAACATATTTAAGTAATCGGAGTAAAAAACTTTATTACGAAGACAGCATAAATACTACTAGTAGTATTCATTAACCTCATAGAAACAGCTGACTTTAAATCGAAAGCAGTCCTACAACTAGCAACCTAAATTATATCAAAGCTGGTTTTTTTCGATTTTTTTTCTGCCTAAACGTCTTTACATAATAGATCATATGCCCAAAATATATGTAATTGATTTGACCAAACCTTATATATATATATTATGCTACTGCATCTATCCACAAAACAGTTGAAACAAACATACAATTTCTAAAATTGTACCAATTGTGTTCCAAGACATTAAATCGAGCTGTCTTTGATCAGACCGTTTGCTTGTGACATACAAAGACCACCCGAGAGTCCCCACCTCCAACACACCCCGAGACCCCCGGAGACCACCCCGTACGTGATGAAGACCCGCAACCCTGGATCTGGAAGTTTAAGACTGGCTTCCACACTAATATCTAGCTCAATGTAGTACACTTGTTGAATTTTTATTTATCTATACTAATATTATAAAGAGGAACAGTTTGTTTGTTTATTTGTTTGCATTGAATAGGCTCCGACACTACTTTACTGATTTTGTTGAAATTTTACACAGATATATAGACATATAGATAACACGGGGAAAGACATAGGCTACTTTAATCGCGGCAAAATGTATGGTTCCTGCGAATTTTCTTTAAGCACACAGTTCAAGCAATCAGTTCGTAATTTAGGCGTTTATCATGACTTTAAATTACTATTTGACACGCACATACATAAAATAGTATCAAAAGCCTACAAAGCGCTTGGTTTTGTTCTAAGATGTGCGGCATCATTCAAGGACATCAAAACAATAAAAACATTATACTGTACCTATGTGCGCCCTCACCTGGAGTATGCATCTCAAGTTTGGAATCCTAGGTACAAAGAATACATAGATCGCATCGAAAATATTCAAAAGAAATTTGTTCGATATCTTTGCTATAGATCAAAAATGTATTATAACTCAGAAAATTATTTAGAACTATGTAAAAGGCATCACCTGGTCCCGTTAAGGATCCGACGTGATGTTGCTGACTTAGTTTTCTTACTTAAGACAGCTTCCAATAAAATCGATTCGCCTGAACTTTTGGAAAAACTCAACTTAAATACACCTATAAGAATCTTTAGATCTAACCCCCTCATTTTTCTACCTGTAGTCTCGACCAACTATCGGAAGAACTCGTTTGTCTTGCGCGCAGGTAACAATTTTAATAAAATCTGTAATTCTGTGGACTTAGATTTATTCACAACTGGCGCGGTGACAGCTAAGCGATTACTTTATCAATATTTGCTCCAGTAATGTAGTGCTGACTTTATCTTTGTACTTCTAAATTTTAATGGGTCTAAAAAAGTTTTTTTTTTTTTTAACTTTTATCCTAATTGTACTATTGCTATATATAAGCTAACCACTTGATAGTTGATTTTACACTTGTGACTGTTTCTTTCGTTACAATTTATAAACTGTGTCTAATTAGCGTGTATTAGTGTACTCTATGTTTAACTCATGTTAACCTATTCGATTTCTACATGTGAGGACCTGTAACTGGCTTTCTAATGATTAGAATAGCTTTATATTGTTATCACTGATAGCTGTTGGTCTTCCTAACAAAATAAAATAAAATAAAATAAAATAAAACACATGACGTAGTCGCGCGAAACATCTCGATAAGGAATAGATAGTGATGAGTAAAAATTTGCCGGGGCCCCATATAATTGATGCGGCTGATATAGCGGTAGCTACGCCCCTGAATAGAAGTGATATCGGAAAATAATAAAAATATTATCTTTTAATGGACTAAAACGAATTCTCAAACGTTCCTCAAATTAAGTCCTCCCACACCGATTTCGTGACGGTGGCCGTTTTCAATGAACCCAGGCCAGCAGCTATCCAGGAGTAATTTTATAGTGCCCAAGTGTGTGCGCAATACACAAGATCATTCTCTATTCCTTAACTCTCGTAACCTAGTGGGACGGATGACCGACACGACTGGCGAGAGATCAGGCGCGGAACCGACTTTTTACATGCCCATCCGACGCTTGGATCATCTTTCTTGTCAGACAATCAGGGATCAGCCTGCATTGTCCCAACCTGACTTGAAAACAACATTTTTGACTACCTCTGTGGATCAATCGTTGAGCGCGTTGGTACTCAAGTCGGTCGCGGGTTCAAATCCCGCTGAAGGAACAAAATGTTTTCTGTGTTGTTGGGTCACCGATGTGTAATGAATATTATGTGTAACATATAATTGAGTATCCGTAAGACCTGGAAACTAGACGTTGTGAACGATGCACACCGAAGACACCTGCAAGTTCCAACAACGGAGCTGATGGTGGTTGCGATTTTTTAACCCTCACCTTGGTCGCTTGTCGAAAAATACGCAAGAGTTATTTTACGTCGTTTTTCTGCGACGCCATGGTGTACATCTCCAGTCGAGCCGGACCTGAGACAAATTGTTGACATAAACCTTATGCCATAGATTTCAAAACTAAAGATAGCCTAGTTAAACGTACATTTGACAGAACAAATATAAAACAAGAAAAAGTTACGCCATCTTGGTTTTCACCATACCTCAAATGACAAAATGGCCCCAAAAACTCCAAAAGTGGGGCCATTTAAGTGGAGACAGTTTCTGCCTCAACATGCCTCGTCTATAATATATACGTCATGGTTTATGCATAAAATGAGATACAAAGAGTTATTTCTTTTGTTTGCTTAACCAAAGACAAAGACTGTACATGCTAATTTTGTGACTGAAGCACGCCTTTATAAGGTTGGAACTATATTGTCGGGAATCCGTAAGGCCGGGGAAAATTCAGAGCACTGAAAATAGAAATCTGGGCTAATACAATAGAGTTGAAAATCGAAGTGTCAAGTGTCGAGCTGTCGTATATGACATTGACAGTTGACTCGACTTATGTGTTCGCTTTTCAGCTCTAATGTAATTAGCGCAGCGTTCTAATTTGACTGCTCTGCAGCTTAAATTCTCTGCCTCAGTAAGAATCCGGATAAAGAAAGAAATCCGGAACATAATATAGTCCCAGCCTTAGACGGGGGTGAGAAGATGCCTACGTTCCTCTCTAAGCCTTTTCTGTAATAAACTTTAAATTGAATGGACAGGTTTCTAAAAACAGTTCTAAAATTGGCTAATGTTTGATCTGCTTCCCGCAATTTCATTAGTACAATAATCTGTATATCGTGCGAGAAACGTACATTTTGTCGAAATAGAAATTATGTGTAGTAATTAAACCTTTGTGTTAAGGCTCTGTATAACGCTAGTGACCTTGAGTTCAAGTCCCATACTAATTTTGTAGGCGACAAGGGCGTATCGCGCCGACCGGAGAGTATTGAAATCGGATAAAAAATCACTATAAATATTTGAGACAAAATTTGCAAAAACTAAAACAACCTTTTAAATTAAAACCTTTTAATTTTGTGTAAAGATTAACCCAAGTTTTCGTAGGCTTGCAGTAATATAAACAGTTTTTAAGCTATTGCATAGCTTTTATCGCGGGCTTTGAGCGCGGCGACCGAATCAAGAAATTCCGTAACGAAATAAACCTAACACCCCCCACTCCGACCGGCACAGCGGTGCGGCGTTGAAAGCTGTGCATCGTCTAACGTCCTTTCAGTTCGGAAGACTTCGGCACGGTGTTTGTGTGCGTGCGACTAGGCGTATGCGTGTAGACTTACTATGCAATAGCTTTACCGCGGCAGTCCCCGAGTGCCACACGTATTTTTTTTTTATAATATAAATAATGAAGCCTTTGTAAACTTTAAATCGTACCCGTTCTTCTATATATAGTTTTAAATATGGCGTACGACCGCAGAAGCTTTTGCGGGTGTCCGCAGAAATGCTGATGCACTAGGCTGGCCGTTTTATACAAACCAGACCGCTTTATTTTATGGACGTTTTAATGTTTGTATTGTTCAAGAGTATTTTAACACATTTTTAGGGTTCCGTAATACTCAATGAACCTTTATAGTTTCGCTCTGTCCGTCCGCCTGTCTGTCTGTCTGTCCGCTCTTCTAGCTTCTACATTATATTATGAATGACGAAATTTGGTTATCTCAAATCTCAGTTTTGGCATCAAAAAATAATAATAATTTTATATTTCAGAGAGGGCTCCCCGTACACGTGAAGTGGGGATGAAAAATATTGTTTCATTCTACCCCATCGTTGAATAGGTATTTAGAAATAAAGGCTTCATACATGACTTTTTTACAAAGTCAACCATTTTCGAGTAATCGGCTTCCAAAGTGGTTTAGAAGTTGGCCCCCTCTGGCATTTCTAATATGTTTCTAATATAATAGGAGTGAGGAGATATAAACTTTTAAGTTTCCATTCTGATCATAGCATGATCACTGATCAGTCTCTCTCAAACTCTTTAGGAAAATTATTTTGAGCGAAATCGGACTATAACTTTTGAAGTAATTCAAAGAAAACCTATTGCGCGTTGATAGTTACGGACCCCTCCTCAGACATGACTGACATGCACTTGGTTAGGTTATTTTATAAATAACTACTTAGCTTCTTTATTTTTATCAAAATTAGAATAGTGACCAAAGAATGGGGTGGAGGGTTGGTAAACTGAGACACAGGCACCTCATAGTTCAGGTATCAACCCACCAAAAATACTAACTTATATTACTTTTTACAGTCGTGTGTTTTTATGTATTTACTGGTGAGAAATAAACCTTACTTCATTTTACTCTTCATCATTAACAGCCATAGGACGTCCACTGCTGGACATAGGCCTCCCCCAAAGATTTCCACAACGAACGGTCCTGGGCCACCCGCAACCAACGGCGGCCCGCGACCTTCATAAGGTCATCGGTCCACCTAGAGGGAGGCCGTCCAACGCTGCGCTTTCCAGTTCGTGGTCTCCACTCTAGAACCTTTACTCCCCAGCGATTATCAGTTCTACGAGCGATGTGGCCTGCCCATTGCCACTTCAACTTGCTGATTCTGCGAGCTATGTCGGTTACTCCAGTTCGTCTGCGAATCTCCTCGTTGCGGATTCTGTCACGCAGAGAAACCCCGAGCATAGCTCTCTCCATCGCTCTTTGAGTGACTTTGAGCTTATTTAAGAGGCCAACAGTTAGGGACCACGTTTCACATCCATAAGACATCACTGGCAACACGCACTGTTCAAAGACCTTTGTCTTTAGGCACTGAGGTATTTCGGACTCGAAGACGCTGCGTAGTTTCCCGAACGCTGCCCATCCGAGTTGGATTCGTCGTTGGACCTCACTATCGAAGTTGGACTTGCCTAATCGGACTGTCTGTCCCAGGTAGACGTATTCGTCAACAACTTCGATTTTAGAGTTCCCAACAAATACTGGAGCGGGTACAACATGGGCATTAGACATAATTTTCGTCTTGTCCATGTTCATTTTTAGACCCACTCGCTGGGAAGCTCTATCGAGGTCACCGAGCATGGCGCTAAGGTCTTCCAGCGATTCTGCCATTATGACTATATCGTCAGCAAACCGAAGCTGAGTGATGTATTCGCCATTTATGTTGATGCCGTATCCTTCCCAGTCTAGGAGTTTAAAAACATCTTCCAATGCTGTGGTGAAGAGTTTAGGAGAGATGACATCTCCCTGCCTTACACCTCTCTGCAATTGGATAGGTTTCGTACTTCCATTCTGTACTCGGACCGACATGGTGGCATTGTTGTACAAATACTTCAACACTTCTATATAGCGATAGTCAATTTGGCACCGCTGAAGAGACTGAAGCACCGCCCAGGTTTCGATCGAATCGAAGGCTTTCTCATAATCCACATACGCCATACAGAGCGGACGATTATATTCCTCCGATTTCTCTATAATCTGGCGGAGTGTGAGGATGTGGTCTATGGTACTATAGCCTTTTCGGAAACCGGCTTGTTCGGGTGGCTGGAAGTCGTCGAGCCTGCGCGCGAGACGGTTCGTGATAACCCTCGAGAACAATTTGTAGATATGGCTCAAGAGCGAGATCGGTCTGTAGTTCTTCAACAAGGTATTGTCTCCTTTTTTGAAGAACAGCACCACAACGCCCCTGCACCATGCCTCAGGTGTGGCGCCTTCATGTATGACGGAATTAAACAGTTTCTGGAGGACTTTGAGTACCGGTTTTCCACCTGCTCTCAGAAGTTCTGTCGTAATTCCGTCTTCACCTGGCGCCTTGTTGTTCTTAAGCTGTTTTAGGGCCATCCTAATCTCGTACAGGCCGACGTCCGGGATATCCTCGGTATAGTATCGAGTTAGCTTGGCTCTTGGATCTTTAGCCGCGCTGTTAACAGGTGTCCGTGTCGATATGTACAACTGTCTGTAGAACTCTTCTATCTCCTCCAAAATCTCTGGCTTCGACGAGATGATCTTGCCTTGATCGGTCTTCAGCTTCGTCATCTGGCTTTGTCCGATAGACAGTTTCTTTGCGAACACTTTAGAGCCCTTGTTTCGCTCAATCGTTTCCTCAATACATCTAGTATTGAAGGAGCGTATATCGTGTCGCATTGCCTTGGTTATCTGTCTATTAATCCGTCTATATTGTGACATGTCAGCTGAAGACTGCAATCTCATTTCTCGCCTTTGCGCCATGAGTTCCAGAGTTCCATCGGAGAGCTTTTGAGTTCTACTTTGGCGTCGGGTTTTATAGAATTTCGACCCAATCGCATGGACAGCTTCCACAAGCCTGTTGTTTATATCGTCCACAGATTCGCACTCGCCTAGGCATTTAAAGCGATTTTGGAGCTCGAGTTGGAATTTTTCGGGATTTTGGATATTGGCAGCGGTGGGTCTGATCGTGGACTTCATCAGACTAGACCTTTCCAGCTTAACGTTTAGATTTAATGTGCCTCTTACCATGCGGTGATCGCTACCAGTCTTAACCCTGTTGATCACAGAGACATCATTAAATATACGCCGCTTGGTCGGCATAATGAAGTCGATCTCATTTTTTGTGGAACCGTCCGGGCTGATCCAGGTCCACTTCCTGGTAGGCTGCTTCTTGAAGAAGGAGTTCCTCATGAAGAGTCCCTCCTTCTCCATGAAATCAGCCAGTCGCTGCCCCCTTGGGTTCCGCTGCCCAATTCCATATTGTCCCATTCTCAACTCATCGCTTCGTTTGCCCAGTTTCGCGTTGAAGTCTCCCATCACAACCGTATAGTGGGTTGGTGAGGTATGTATGGCATTAGAAATGTCCTCATACATAATCTCAACTTCATCGTCAGGGTGTGTCGAAGTAGGTGCGTATACCTGTATAACCTTGATCGAATACCGACTGGTAATTTTGAGTTCCAGGTATATCACCCTATTCGACACACTCTCGATCTTCACTATGTTGTTGACAAGAGACTTGTGGACGATAAACCCGACACCACCTTCGGATTTACGTTCTCCTTCCCGGTAGTAGAACAAGTTGCCAGATTTGAGAATTATCGTGTCCTCGCCCTGTCTTCGGACTTCAGATAACCCTATGATATGCCATCGCAACTTGTCCACTGCTTCTTCCAGCTCAGCAATCTTCGAATCTTCCCTCAAAGTGCGTGCGTTGTACGTTGCCAGGTCGAGTCGTCGGGGGTGGTAGCCGGAATTTCGGAGCCGGAGATTCTTCGCACCCCCTGCCCCGCCGTTCCCGTAGCCGCTACCGTAGCCAGGGATAGCGGGGCTGCCGGTGACTAGGGGCCGTGGCCGTTTTGTGATGTTCATTTTTGGGGGGGGTTTGCCGTAGTCACCCTTGGTACGCTTGGCAGGCGGGTTGGTGACCGCAGTGGTGTATACCTACTTACTCAGACGGACGCTGCTGCCCATTCGCCTGAGGTCCGGGTTTGTCGCCTCTTACGACACGCTTTTCCGGACGGCGGTGGGGATTTGTATTCTTTCTCCGTCCCCACACGGACATTTTTTTTTACTCTTTTTACTCTTACTGCTGCTTTATTCGTTTTCTTCAATATTTGATTGAAAGGTATAATTTTGGAAAACCCGCAATGATGACTTACGTCAGTCAGGTGCCTCACTAGCATTGCTATTCGGCTGGTCAATTGAAAAAAATGATCCTTCATAATATTTCCAAAGCATAGACCTATATCATAATATTATAGACGAGGCATGCCGAGGCAAAAAGTATCTACACTTAAACTGCCCTACTTTTACGGTTGTTCAGGGCAGTCGAGGTTTGACAAATGACATCTTGACAGTTTGACGTTTTGAAGTTTGATCCGCATCTTCTGAAATCAAGATGGCGGAACTGTTTCTTGAACGAATATTTTTTCTGTCAAATGAATGCCATATCCAGATTTGAAATCATTGGTCCATATCGTTACAATTCAATTGTTAAAACTGGACTTGAAAATATAGGGTGTTTAAATAAATACAAATTCCGGATTGAACATATTTTATTATCCAGAATAATTCGCATGCAATAAACAAAAACACTCATGCTAATATTTTTATACTTTTTGATTTTTATGAAATAAAATATGGCAATTGGCAATTATTTTACATATAAAACTAAACACACTGAAATGCAATTTTATATAAATATCGAATAATAAATAATCAAATTACATAATAATTGATTGCAAATCGTATTCGGGAATCGTAAAAATGCTTTGACACTATTAAAATTATCACAGAATTATTTTTCCCTACTGTACTTAGTTTTTTTTTATTCGATTTGCAAAGTTTATTTATTTTTGCTAAAATTTTATTAATTAACTACTTTGCAATTTGTAATGTGCCGTTTGAGCAATAGTTAAACATACCCCGCTTCTTAAATAAAAATGTATGCTTAAGATAATAATAAAATGCGTGTAATAATAAAATGCAGATTATATTCAAAATGAGTTCTGTTCTGTTATGTTATTATATTCTTGTCTTTGGCATATTTTTAACGTGAAAAGGAAGACAAAATATCTGCATTCTGACAAAAAATATAAAATCTGAATATAAATATATCTGGAAGCACTGACAAAACAAAATAAAATAAAATTCCACTTTTAAAGCATTGTGTGACGTTAAATAAAAAATGTGATTTATAAAAAAGTCAGATTTATAAATGAAGAAGCGGGGTAATTCTCTTTAAAATAAGAATATTAAAATGATTATAATATATATTTTTTATGATACACTTTTATGTTTCGACACTAAAAGCATTCACTTTACAATTTTACACTTACACTAATATTTACAGTCAGTCGTATTTTAGGAACATATTATACAAACTAAGGCTGCAAAATCAAGGATAATGATTATCCAAGGGATAACAATATTTTTTTTAAATCAGCTATTTCTACCCTTAAATAATTACAGAACTTTATTTATCATAATATGATAAAAATTAATCAAATTTGATGCTTATCCCTTGCATAAAAAATCCCTATTTTAAGATTGCACCCTAAGTAACATAGTTGTTATGTCCTATACAAATATTAGGCTTCTCACACACGAGCTATAAGACGCATCTTATCCACGATTTCTCACTTTTAACGCCCTTTAAAAGAGAAACGGGAATTTTCTTTTTTCTCCTCTCACTTTATTCTTTAATTTTCATTCAACAGTTAAGTCACTTTTAAATGTCAATTTCGTAGTTTTTTTTACACTTTCACTAAACATGCGTCGCAGGTGTCGTCTGTTCATTGCCTGTAAAAATAATATTATATTATAATTATTGAATGATAGATTAAGCTAGAACTATATAAGGCAAGTAAGTTTTTGAGGTAACATAGTTGTCCAATAATGTCAAGATTATAAAATATCCAATTCGGTAAGTGACAATTGACATGAAATTAAGATTATTATCGAATGCTGCCACTTTTTAAATTTCACGTCGAAGGTATTGAGATGTCTTCGTAGCCAAGGTCATATTTAAAAAATATATATATTATATTCAAAAAATCTCATACATATAATTGTAAACGAATTATTTTTAGTTTAATAATCTTTCTCTTTGTATGTATTTTATGGATAAAATGTTATCAAAACAGATGCTAAAGGCATCCAAAAGTCAAAGTTCAACACAAAATCTGCACCAAACTAAAAATTAATCGATAGTTCAAAATCGAATTTTAACATCAAATTTTGCGGGTTTCAAAACTTGAAAACCGATTTTGATATCAGATTTTTTCGTGACCGATTCCTTTTTAATTGATGGCGTTTCGTTTTCAAACGAATTTAGGTCAGAACTTTTATGTTTATCAAATAATGATCTATGAGTGTTCTAAAATGTTTAAAATACTGCTGACGTTTTTATTTTCTTGATATTTTTATTGTTTTATTTTCTTGATATATTTATGTTCTGTTTGAGACATAAATTAAAAATGGCGTCTATTTTTCTTCGTACGTTGTGTACTTAGAAAAACCTACGCAATATGTAGATTTTCTTTCAATGCATTTTTAAATTTTTATATAGGGCAAACGACTAACGAGCTAAAGGATCGTCTGATGGAAAGCAATTATCGCCGCCCATGAACACTCGTAACACAAGGGTTATAAGTGCCTGGATTAGTGCTCGGGTTAAAGGTTATTTTTTAATAATATCACTTTATCATTTGTTATCATTCAAATCAATTTTAAGAGAAAAATATACTTTAGTTTGTGAATAAACTAATATTACAACATCAATAAATTAAAATGCATAAAGAAAAAAAATCATACACAATAAATAATCTACAAAGGAAAATTTTGTGTATCAAACAAAATTGCAAGTTTTTTAAAGTTTTGAAGAAATTGTGAGAAATATTTTTGCTTCGAAAGTGCAACTTCTCAAAACTTCAAAGTGCATACTGTATTAGAAATTTTCTTTGAATTTAAAATTACTTTACAAAGTCTTTGCTCATTTCTACTCATGCTTTGTGCGAGCGACATTAAGTCAGTGAAAGATATTATCTTACTTTGTATAGCATCTTATTGAGATACAAAGTGAAAAGATTTTCTAGACATAAACTACTTAGTTAAATAGGAAACTTAAAATTGGTCCAAATATCTTAAAACTAGATATCTTTGTTATTTAATATTCAAAACAGACCAGAAGGACAATTCTCGTATTTAAGAATATAAAAAAAAACAGATCTAGTTTAAGTGTCATGTCAAGTCAGAGGGTCAATTCTGCTAAATAAAACCTGCAATAATACAATTACAATCATGTCCCGACACGCTTAAACTGCGAAACCGGTATTTTCGTAAATGTTAAACAAGCGTAAAACGCGTTCAGATTGGTCCCAACTTGACAAAATCAGTTTATGATATCAAGTCGCTTCGCTTTTAATAGAATCAAAGTAAAATGAAAGTTTACTTTAAATACGAGAATGAAGGTTCAGATTGGATCGGTACTACATTTTAAAGAATTTTAATTACAAGATTCGCCTCCTGTCCCTCCTGATCGCGCTAAAAATTATCACGTAAGAAAAACATGCACTATTTTAATTTGGTTCTAGAATATTCTACTACATGTGCACGTAACACAATATTCAAATTAAAACACATACGTTGCTCATTATAATAATATTAATTTCGTGCACATAATATCCAAGATGAGACCGATATTGAGTTACGGATTAATATCAGTTGGGTTATTCTACTTTGGGGCCATCCATATATTACGTCACACGTTAAGGGGGCGGGAGGGGGTCGACGAAGTGTGACATTGAGTGACATGGGGGGTCCTAAATTTTGTGACGTCACATTTCAAAATCTATTTCAATGTAAGTGTTCAATAAAACATGTACTTTTATATGACAATTTCGGTTCACATATCGATTCCAGTAATGGAACTACTGATTTGGAGTTAGAAAAATGAAACTTTGAGTGTGCTGGCTGATATTTGGAGCCAATTTGTCATTGATGATTTTCCTGTGGTTGCCGAATATATTGGGCCAACAGATACTAGATTGAATATTAAATAGGCTAAGGAATTAAAAAATGATGCGACATAGTACGCAAATCCTGGATAATGACAAGGATTCTTTAAGGTTCGATAAAAAAGATGTTGATACAAGGAATGTTTCTGTCATTAATAACCCAAATGAGAACGAAGTGGCTGCTATCCCAGTTATAAATAATTTAAAGGAGTGGGTTAAAAAGTCCCCGTATTCAAGATGAAGATGATGATTAATATAATTAAGTAATCGTTTTTCGTTTTGTTAATTTGTTGCAATGTTCGATTTGATGTTAATGTTATTTAAAATCACTTTAATTGAAAAAGAAGAAATTGCGGAACTGCTGTTTTAATTCAATAACAAAATCATTAAGTTCGTGTGACGTAATTTATGGATTGCCCCTTTCCTGCTTTATGCCAGCAAAATATATGAAATATTATAAAAATATATATTGAAACAATTACTAACAAGTATCGGATTAAAATAGTTTTATGGGCTATTCTACTGATATTATTCATTATACTAATGCAGAAAATAATTATAAACATGATTGCCAATATAGTATTGGGTTATTCTACTCATGCTTTATTATACTCACAATATTAAGGGCCAATCCACACCGAAACGAAACGATACACGACGCGGCGCTGCATTCACGTTTCACAAGAAGATACACGTTACATTGGAAGAGTTCGAATGTCAAGTTTCACCGCACTGCACAGCGTATGTGCAGTGTATGTCATATGAAACGTGTGTCCTTTTGTTTAGCGAATAAAGTTAAAATTTGAATAGCTATCCCAAAAATGCAGCGCCGCGACACGTCACGTATCATCGCGGTGTGATCTAACTTTAAGTGTCGAATAGCTTATCCGGCAGTTTCGTCGCTGCTTATTTTATATCGAGCGACAGAGACTTGTAGTTAAGGCTATCTGACACGAATTACTATTAGATGATTTTGCGACGGGCCCTTACAATATTAATATAGGTCAGACACACTTTATAATACTTACCATATTATTAATATAATACAGTGCACACAAAATGATAAAACCGATATTGAATATCAGTTTGGGTATAGGGGGTTATTCTCATGCTGAACTAAATACTTGTATTTACCTAAGTATCTATATACCTGGCGGTATGGCCCCCCTGGCGGAGTAGGGAGGAGGGGCGGGTGTAGCTGCAGGTTTAGCGGTGTGCACCGTGCTGTACCCTTTGTGATGAAGTTTTACATGAATATCGATGAAATGAATGAGATGTGATGATTTTATAAACAAAACTTTTTTAAGAGTTTCTAGAATATTTGGGATAGCTCTGATGATATAAACGAAAATAAAGGTTTTATATATTATATCACCGTAAAATTCTAAATACCGTTAGATTGTAATATAACTAGCGAGATTATAAAATGTCGACAGATTGTGTAATAGACATTCTACTTACAATTTTACACATATATATTTCGCGTGTTCTAATATTTTTATGCGATTTTGATGTTATAACAGTAACTACATTCGATAACAAATGAATAAGCAAACAAATATGGCGGTGCGGGGCATATGACGTTCAACCAATCAGCGCGCGTTGCGTTCCGTTTTACAATTTGACGAGTTTCAGTTCGTTATATTATAATATAGGCAACGAAAAATAATGCGTAAAATTGTAGCAGAATGTTTATTACACAATCGGTCGACATTTTATAATCTCGCTTGTTATATTACAATCTCACGGTATTTACAATTTTACGTTGACATACACATACTTTTCACAATAATGGTATAAAACAATGGTATAATTATATATTTTTTTAATTAAATTATGTCAAAATATATACAAATATATAATTAATATCTTTGTATTAATGGTGTTGAAATATGTCTATTATGGATAACTTTACAATACTCAAACAATAATACACTGTAATAAATATAATAATACACCTTTACTCTTTTGATAGTTTTGAATTACGTATCAATGGTAATATGACATTTTACAATGGATTTAAATAATATTTTCAATGGCAGGTAGGTAGCTAGGTAGCTCAAAAATAAGTTTATTTCAAAAAATGTCGAGACTCACCCAGCGAGTTTCTGAGGTATGGGTTGCCATACGTAGCCGCGTATCTGAGATCTACACCGCTTTGGTTCTTATTGCCCGGCTGACTGTACACCTGTGGTCCTGAAATGGGCGCTGAAATTAAAAAAAAAAAATTGTACTGCAAAAATACACTAAAATTAGTAGATGAATCCTTATTCAATTAAATTATTACTATCCAATCAAGTCTACTCATATTGAGTATATTCTGGGAGCAAAAAGAATTGGGAGTACCTCAGGGGCTAATTTTGGGACCTCTTCTTTTCCTTGTCTACGTTAACGACGTGTCTTTTCATAATAATGATTGACTGACTAAAATCAATTGTACCATAAAAGTAGGTAAGTACTAAAAAAATAATAACTACTCCAAAACTTAAAATGCTACAAAAAAAAGAAATCTCCCAGGTCATCCCCACCAGGCAGTACTCCTAGAAGGCTCAAAGAGTTAAAATGTTATTTTAGTCAGTTACTGACTAAAATAGATTAAAAAGTACATCAGGGTGTATATTAGGACTGTTTTCATATTTTATCTACATTAACGCTTTGTCTTGATAAAGAGGTTAGAAGACTTTTTTTGTTAAAGATAGAGATTATCAAAATAACCTTCTCCTGCCAAAGGTAGACCCAGATTGTTCATAGCATCAGTATCCTCGAGTTTGTTCGTTCGTTTGAGAGAGTTATTCTCTGATCCATTGCCGTTTGATAGTGGCAGTGTTGATGAGGTGTCTATACTACGCGTCAGTGAATCTTGCTGTGATCTGTTGAAGAAATTTTCTCAATTAAGTATTATAAATTTCCATGTTAAATAAACTTAATATGTATGGGAAGTCCCTTGTAATCGCTTTTCACCGCAACCTCTTTCCTGTGACATGCGTCGTCACTGTCGCCAGTCCGTCGGAAGCTCTCGAATGACGCCGACGTCAGAAACTTCATATATGCAAGTACTATTTATTGTTGGAAAAAAGAATGTGGCTCTTTACAAGATTGAAATTTAGTATATTTAAATTTTTGACTCTTCCGATTCAAAGGTTTGCCGACCCTAGACGCTAGGATAATATCGATAGTAGTATAATAGCCGGAGAACTAGCAAATAAAGCTGAGGCAACCTGAAACCTTGTAAAAAGTATAAGAATACTTCCCTGTACGAGTTGTACCCTAAAACGAAACTGCGGGACTGGCTTGTCAAAAGCGGGGCTAAGACAATATACATTTTTTTTAAAGTGATAAGCTATCTTACCTATTAGTAGCAGTTTCCGTAGGCGACTGTACCCGCAGATGCGGCGGGGGCGCGTAGCCCTGCGGGTAGTCGTACACGTAGGCGGGGTTCTGGAAATAAGGCACGTTTCAGACGAGGCGTGGGCAATGCGTTTTGGGCACGAATGTAGATTGATAATACTAAGAGCGCCCTTTATTGTATAGCTTATAGGAAAAATGTGTAAGTACCTATTTGTAGTCATGCACCAACTTTTGAAAATAAGACGCGTTTCAGAGGGTGCAGGTGCGTAGAAAAGACATATTTAAAATATGATGTACCTCCAAATGTGTATACTGTACTGTCAGAGAATGTAACTCATAAGCAGGTAAAGTGTTCTCATAATTTATTTCTACTACAATGATGACACGCAGTCACAATACAATTTTCAATGTCGTACCTTCGGCCTACTTAACAATTTTTAACACTAAACCCAGCCAAGTGCGAGAGGCGACGATTTTTATGGAAACAAAACGGCAGAAAATCACGACAATTGTATGGGAGCCCTCTTGAATATTTAGTTTATTCTGTCTTTAGTATTTGATAACGTAGCGACTACAGAAATATACCTTCTGTGAAAATTTCAACTGTCTAGCTATCATGGTTAGCTAGATGCAGCCTGGTGACAGACAGAAGTCTCAGTGAGAGGGTAAGAACGGACCCTTTGGGTACGGAACCCTAAAAAAACTAATAGTAAAGAAATACCGCGACGTTTGTTTGAAGCCTAACAGGTAATAAAAACTATTTACACTTAACCGCTTTATTCGTTATTTATGTGATGAGGGATGGTCAGGGCGAGGACGGAAATTGAGTTATTTTTATTTACTAAATAATAAAATACGAATGTTTTTCGATTCTTGCTGTAGTAGCTAGTCGTTATTTTTTAGCTATTTTATTGACGTGAAAGAATCTAGTCGTTATAATTCTTCAAATAAAGTTTGTGTTAAGATTTCAGACTACTGCAACTGTTTATACTGTGATTGTTAGTGTTTTACAGTTTCACATTTGACATTTACATATTTAAAATACAATATATAAAAGTGGATTACAATTGCAATGTCTTGCTAAACCTCCAAAACGGCTGGACCGATTTGACTACTTTTGGTCTTGAAATAAAGTTCAGGGAAGGTTTAAACGGTGATCTAATATTGGAGGTTTATACTTAAGACAAAACTACGTGTGTCCGGTACAGCTAGTTTAAAATATATTATATTTTTTAAAAGAACAATTTTCCATCTTTTTGCTAAAAGATGGCCCCGTGCGAGTTTCTTATGCCAGTTCTTATCACCGGGTTAGCTGCTGAACCGGTGGTAGGCGTCACGTAAGGACAATTCCGTTGGTGCTATATAATAACCTAGATTGAAATAAACTTTTTGTTTTAATAATATCTGTTCAGGAAAAATACCAAAACTGAGGAGAAGAAACCCCCTGCCGGTACCTTAAAGTAGGCGTCGTTGTACGTCGGATCTGAGTAATCGTTACTGTATCGAAAGGGCATCATGGGCATGGCCACAGGGCCCGCTAGGGGCAGACCTGGCTTCATGTCCGCGCGGTCTATGTTCGTGTATTCCTGGGTACAAAATTATAATTATTATATTAACACGTGAAGCAAAACTTTCAGTACACTTTTAAAAGGATTGTGCAACCTGAGGAGTATGAAATTTGGGCAATATTGAAGTTTGTGCGGAGGAAGGTGTGCAGAAAAATAATTGATTGGTTCTAATAATAACCTCAAATTCATGCCCTTTTTCGTCAGTCTGCTGACGTTAGTCCTATATCCGATATTAACTAACGTGATTCCAGGGTACACATATTTTTTGTTAAGATAATTTTTATTTCAATCGTTAGTGTGTAAGCACTTTTTTACTTTTTTCAGTTTAAAACAAAAAAACAACATATGACCCAGTATAGAGAAGATAGATATATTAAAAAAAGAGAAGCCAAAAAGGCTTGCCTTGCTAGAATTAAATGCGACCCTATTAACACAAATCATATTATTGTTATTTTATCATTATTTAGAAGATGTTTACTGTTAAGTTAAACTACCTCAAAGTAAAGTAGTGTAAATCTCGGTGTTATCACTTACCATATCAAAACTCTCCTGTGGAATCTGCAGCTTCAAATCACTGATATTCGAGCTCCTATCACTCTCCTTATTGTATATGTCACTGGTGTTAACGGTCACATCAGGTTTCTCGTTCCTCGCCTGGTTGTGTCGTCTCCGCCGGTTGCAGATCACCAGAATAACCACGAAGGCGGCTATGAGGATTATACCTGATGATACTCCGATGAGGATGATGAAGAGAGGCAGGGTTTCTGCAAAAAAATGTGGGTTGAGAATGGGGTTAAGAAGGGTTGCTTGATGGTAAGCAATTATCACTTAAGGATTTTTAATCGAAATGGATCGCCTATAATTAAGCGATTACTGCTTAAGGATCCAACACTGAAGAAGTTACAAATGCGAGTCTATCAAACCTCCTTGTGCCCTTGGAACCTTCACTCGACAATCCTACAGTCAAATCGGTTTTCTGTGAGATAATATGGATCATAATGTGTCATGTGGTTCATCCATGTTTGTATGTTATTCTCTTCTTTTCTTCTCACCTCTGTTGGCTTATTTATTGACGATATAAATTAATTTATTTAAAATGTATCGTTAAACTTCACTGTACACAAATGAAAATAAACTTTTAATAGCCGGAATTTGCTACTCGTTTAAATTGCTTTTAAAATATCAGTCCCGTTCGTAAACTTTTTTTAATGTAAAAAAGTCTAACGGGTAGGATGAACATTCGATAATTATACGAGTAACCTCAGCCATTTGGTCTGAGTGTACGCATAAGCAGTGTGAGAGATATTTTACTCATGCATATGCGTGCACTCACGTATTTTCTTGCGAGTTGTAAATATTTTTTCGCAGGTTATTGCTAGATGTAATATAATTTAATTGTATTCGTATCAACAGTAAGACAGTACTCACTTATAGGCTTTAGCGTGATCGCCACATTGGCGTTCCCATACTCGTTCGTGACGCTGCAGTTGTAGACGCCGTAGTGCTTGGACTCGCTGGCTCTGATCACCAGGCTGGACCTGATGATACCGTCTCCAAGGGTCTCCTCCAGGGTCGCGTAGTCCTGAAAGAAGGGGCATGAGTAGGATCCAAAAGGTTTTTTCAAATACAACAACAACACAAAGATTTTAACAAAGTAAAAAAAATTAAAGAGATTATAATGACTTTCTTCTTCACTTAACAACATTTAGTTAGCTCAAATATTGGAATGTGGCTCAAATATAGTTAAAACGGTTGATGATTTAAATTATTAAAGTGGCTGAATCACGACATTAAAATAAGTTTAAACCGTAGGTTTAAAACAGTATCGACAATGGTTTAAGGTTTTATTCTCAAATTTCAATTATGGCGTACGTCACCTAGGATCTGTATTCATGCCGCATGTATCAGATGCATTAATTGTCTATAGTTTTGCATTATGAATTAATTTGTTTAATCCGGTAACTCAAATCTAAAACATCCACTCACTGGGTCCTGTATAACACTGATCTCCCGACCCTCGAAGAACCAGCGCACGTCATCAGGTCTGGGCACGGAGCGGGTCGCACATTCTATCCGCGTGCTCTCTCCCTCTGAACTCAGTTGGGTACGGTTGGATAGGATTTGGGGAGGACCTAGACAATAATTTTATTTATATTATAAAATAATTTAAAATAAAAAGACAAAAATACTTTAATAGTGCGCTTAGAGTTATTTTACCTCGGAGTTTATATAAAAGTGTTCCTTATGTCGTCGGCATAAAGGTCAAAGGTGCAAATAACTCTGAACAGACTATAATATAGAACGTAGTGATTTGAAACTCTCATTACACATAGGCAATCTAGATCGATACACCTTTAAATAACCTCAATGCAAACCTTTTTCTATGTGTTTTACGTTTTAGCATCGAAACGGCTAAAGAGACTGTGATGAATTTTGATGCATAAATATATTAGGCCTTGAAGATGGTTCTACGAAATTTCGTATCTGAACTTTATTACACTTGTAGTAATTTTTTTCAGTATAAGCGATGTGTGCTATATGCACTTCACTCGAACATTATCCTTTGCCTTTTACGAAAAAACAATAACATGATTATTTAAAAGTCAATAAAACACATACCTTTAATAAAGATAGTAGCCTCGCTCTCAATCTCCGGGTATCCATCCACGGAGGCTTTACAGATGTACCTCCCAGCACTCACCTCATCTACTTGTACCCGGAGATTGGGGGCCTTTCCTTTGACCTGCTGGAGATAGGACATTCGTCACACATAGGCTAGAATTATGTCAGCTGCATAGAACTTATATTGATCAGAATAAAAGCCTGTTTGAAAATATTAAAAGCTTTAAATAGACGGAACAGCCATCTAGTAAATATCAGTGAACAATGCATTTATAATTGCATTCAGGCAAAGAGTATATATATATCATGATAACATTTCCTCCATTTCCTCCTACCCCATCACACCCACCATGGTAAGCACTTACCCCGATTCTCCCGGGCTCGTGAAACAGCCACCTGATCTCCGGCTGCGGCTGGCCGTCTACGTCACAGCTGAGAGTGACCATGGAGCCGAGGGTCGCTTCTATGTTCTGCGGTCGGGTACGGAATGACGGTGGATCTAGGGAAATGACGTCATTAGGATTGACAGCATTTTTTTCATTTTGCAGCTGATTGGAGCCAAGCAACTTACTAATTCATAGTTTTTATTTCGGATTAAAAACTACTGATATTTAATTATTATTTACTGCTGTTTTATATTACTTAAGCGTAAATGGCTTCTAAAAATCTATTCTAATTTAGTACCTTAATATAAACTCAAATTGTAGCACTTAAAACCAGAACTGAATTTAAATAATCTATAAAGTTTCAATTAATAAGTTGCATAATTGGTATTATCTTTAAAAAGTTAAAAAAAACTGCAGTAATAATCTTTAAAATTAATTGAACCTTACAATAGGTACAGACAATAAAACAAAAAAAAACCAATACGGAAATGAAACTCCATTCTCAAATAAACCATTCGAAACGGGTTAAAAAAGCCATTTAAAAATTAAAGCTAGGCACTCACAAGTGACATTTAAGGTAAGTGTAGCTTCACTTTTCCCAGCAGAGTTGCTCACTTCGCATTTCACGGCTGCTTTATTGTGTTTTCGGGACACATTGAAGATAATCTGAAAAGCATTATCTTTTTAGTACACTGTCGTTATTGTTATAGAAACTTACTTATTGCTATACAGGTCAAACGGGAAGGAAATACATTTATATTTGCGCTAAAGAACGTTTGTTTTCCTTCTTTATTATTTATCGTTTTTAACTCATTAGAACAGCGTTTTATTTTTATTTTTATCTTGTTGTATTAAAGTTTAGAAATATAAATGATCTATTTTTGAATTTACAATTGTTACTAGCTTACCTTTTAAATAAAATAAAATTAAAACCTGTTTAATTGAGAATATTTGAAAATATCATGGTCATAATAATTATTACGTATTAATTTATATATAATATTCGAATAATAAAAAAAATGACAAATGTAAAGTGATGTCATTTATATTATCATCAATTTTGTTTTGAGAAAATTATATTTTACTACTCTAGACACAATATAATATTCTTAATTCTTGTAATAATTTGGATGCATTTTTTATTATTTATTACATACAAATAGGTAATTAGTGAAATAATTCCTGGACGAACTTATTATATTCCTTATTACTTGTTGGGCTCAATTTTATTTTAACTTTACATCTTAACTGCTCATAGTCGAGTGAATACTCGTGGTATAAAATTACCCCTAGATTAATATTTGTACTGCACATAACCATAATACGAGGTAGCAATCGTAAAGCCTTATGGTCACTACGAACATTCATGCATACTATACGAACTTGTAATAAAACCGCGTGTGTACACGCCTTTATTTCTTTTTCTTATTATACCTTTGTAATAATTTGTGGGAATGTTGCTCTGAAATAAACTTTCAGTAATTTTCCACATTTATGTCTGCCTTTTTTCTTTTTTATACTATGCTTTGCTAACTTATTTTTTTCTTTTCCTCTATTTTTTTTATAACTAGTTATATGTAACAATTGCAATAAATAATAATATTAATAAGTAGATATTAATTCATTAATAGCTTATTCAAGCTAGTTACTATATATATAACGGCTTTAACCACATTTTTATTATATAATATATTACATATATATCCCCACACCGATTTTGGCGACGGTGGCCAGTTTAATTGAAAACAGGCCAGCTGCAGGTATTATTTTTTCTAGTACCCAAGCGTGTGCGCACTACAAAAGAGCGCTCTCTCTCTTCCATTACTCTCGTAACCCAGCGGGACGGATGACCGACACGACTGGCGAGAGATCAGGCGCAGGACCGACTTTTTACATGCCCATCCGACGTTTGGATCATCTTTCTTGTCAGACAATCAGGTGATCAGCCTGCATAGTCCTAACCAATCTTGGAAACAACGTTTTTATTATTTCAACGCGGTAATCGAACCCACGACCTCCGAATCGAGAGTCAAGCTCTAAAACACTGGACCACGGAGGCTGTTTTTTATTATAGACTACTGAGGTCCTTTCTTGTGTTGCTACTGATTTCTTACGTTATATATTATTGTTAAGAAAAAAACATTTATAAACTTCACGGTCTTCAATCTGAATGCTAATTCTAATTCGTATTTATTATATTCGTAATTCGTAATTAACCTAGGGCCGAATACTGAACAATAGTTTAATTAAGTAACGCTTAAGTCACATGCTGTCCTTGTCATTTCGGCTAGCAGAGAGGCTCTTAATTTTGATTACCGTTTAAGTATTCAGCCGTTACACTTTTATTTTACTTTTATTGAATTATAAATGAATTGTCTTCATATAATAAACTGATTTTTAGACTTTGAACCAAGCGAAACGGGTTTGCGTTGGTTTGACAATATCATTTTGCAGTTTTAACATATCGGGACTGGATCGTAACTGTGTTATTGCAGGATTTAATTTGCAGAATGGACCTTCAGTTACCGGGATTTTTTCTTGAATTTCATTGCATTTTTAAAACATATGTTCACTATTCAATTATAACAGTGTCTTACTTAAAATGTATAATTGTATCAAATTTATTAGAGGCAATCTATTAACCTTTGATGCGTCTACGAAACCTTATCTGTATCATTTGAGATGATAATGTTAATGTATGCAATCGCCTAGCATAATATATCTTTGAAATATTCTAAAATGTATACATTTAATATATGCGGATTACAAGTATAAAAATGCTTGACACATCCTCCCTGTCACATTTCGTCTCCATCTTCGGTGATAAAATAAATAGAAAAATGAAATCCGTAAGTACATTTTAGCGTTCTAAATTTATGATTACTATTTGTATCTAAAGTCTTAATTTTAATATAAATTCTTTAATTTACGCACATTGCTTTCAGTTTTTATTATTAAAGGTATTAAAGTTTTGCCACTCTTTCACTTACTATTATTATAATCTAAGTTTGGTTTAAGTTTCATTGCATATTATAGTACGTCTAACAGACTATGTTCTTTATTTTTTAAATTTTAACCTACCTACAGTTTGCCGTGTGTCTTATCGTTTCACAATTTTTTCCTCGTTAGAAATAATGTCAAATGGTGTAATAAAACCTACATCATGTGCATTAAAGTTCGTTTGAAAATCAAGCTGAAACACCTTTGAGTATTTCTCGTTACTTCTCATTCTTTCATTTCCTTATCACATACAGTTGAAAAATCACTCAGTATAGTATCTTCTGCCTTTTCCGCATCCGTCAGATAATTACATCAGATGTAGTAGGATCATACTTACATAATATTAGAATCAAGGCTACTAATAATTACTATACTATATTTCATCATTTCTACAACTTGTTTACAAATCATTCATTTATATAGATTGACCTATCATAAATGTAATTATTTATTCATTTTAAATATTCATATATACCTACCTAAAAATGTAACACGAACATTTTCGGGTTAAGTGGCTTACATTTTCATTGAATATATTATTATTGTTAAGGAACATTATATTTTATTATTATTATTTTAAACACTAATATTGTAATTTACTTAATATATCTTATTACATAGCTTTATTTATTTTTTCAATTAAAGATGAATATTTAAGTAAAATTTTTGGCAATGATTTTCAAGATGTACAAACGACATTTTTTATCATATTTATAATATTGCTTAATATCATTAGCATTCGCGTGTATCTGTCAACTCGTAACTGTTTGTGTGTGTTTTGTGTTTTTGTTATCCCGAAGATAGTCAAACAAATTGTAATGATTATCAAAGTGTACATTGAGTATAATACAGTCAAGCAGTATTTTACACAGAATTATTATTATTATTTCTGATATGCTGCTCATCATGATTGCCGTTTATCTTTAGGTTGCAGTTGATCCCAAGGGTGCTCAAAAATATTTCCAAATCCTCATTGATATCCGATATGCTCATGGTCATTATCACTTCAGTTTATCTTTAGGTTGCTATTGAACACAAAGATGCTCAAAAATATTTCCAAATGCTCATTGATCTCCGATATGCTCATCATCATGACAGTTCATCGTGTTGGCTGTTCTCGTGGCACTGGCTGTTGCCGCCCCCGTCGAACAATTGCACGAGAGGAATGCCGAAGTCCTGAGAAGTGACTTCGACAACTTGGGTACTGACAGCTTCAGCTACAGGTGGGTCTGCAATTTCACTATGGTACGATAATGGCAATACTATTATGACATAGTGGCATCATAGTTATCACAATGTCATTCCAGCCACGTCGTACCCTAAGCCTAACTGTTGAAAGGCCTTCATATTACTCATATAATGAATTACTAGTAGGTCATCATTATCAAGCTTACAATGCTAACAGTTTTTTTTTTTAGTTAAAATAATTATACAAAATTTACGTATATTTTATTCTCATACACCCATTAAATAACCTAGCCAAAGTTAGGCCAAAAAAAATGGGTGTATGAGAATAAAATATACGTAAATTTTGTATAATTATTTTAACTAAAAAAAAAAACTGTTAGCATTGTAAGCTTGATAATGATGACCTACTAGTAATTCATTATATGAGTAATATGAAGGCCTTTCAACAGTTAGGCTTAGGGTACGACGTGGCTGGAATGACATTGTGATAACTATGATGCCACTATGTCATAATAGTATTGCCATTATCGTACCATAGTGAAATTGCAGACCCACCTGTAGCTGAAGCTGTCAGTACCCAAGTTGTCGAAGTCACTTCTCAGGACTTCGGCATTCCTCTCGTGCAATTGTTCGACGGGGGCGGCAACAGCCAGTGCCACGAGAACAGCCAACACGATGAACTGTCATGATGATGAGCATATCGGAGATCAATGAGCATTTGGAAATATTTTTGAGCATCTTTGTGTTCAATAGCAACCTAAAGATAAACTGAAGTGATAATGACCAATGAGCATATCGGATATCAATGAGGATTTGGAAATATTTTTGAGCACCCTTGGGATCAACTGCAACCTAAAGATAAACGGCAATCATGATGAGCATATCAGAAATAATAATAATAATTCTGTGTAAAATACTGCTTGACTGTATTATACTCAATGTACACTTTGATAATCATTACAATTTGTTTGACTATCTTCGGGATAACAAAAACACAAAACACACACAAACAGTTACGAGTTGACAGATACACGCGAATGCTAATGATATTAAGCAATATTATAAATATGATAAAAAATGTCGTTTGTACATCTTGAAAATCATTGCCAAAAATTTTACTTAAATATTCATCTTTAATTGAAAAAATAAATAAAGCTATGTAATAAGATATATTAAGTAAATTACAATATTAGTGTTTAAAATAATAATAATAAAATATAATGTTCCTTAACAATAATAATATATTCAATGAAAATGTAAGCCACTTAACCCGAAAATGTTCGTGTTACATTTTTAGGTAGGTATATATGAATATTTAAAATGAATAAATAATTACATTTATGATAGGTCAATCTATATAAATGAATGATTTGTAAACAAGTTGTAGAAATGATGAAATATAGTATAGTAATTATTAGTAGCCTTGATTCTAATATTATGTAAGTATGATCCTACTACATCTGATGTAATTATCTGACGGATGCGGAAAAGGCAGAAGATACTATACTGAGTGATTTTTCAACTGTATGTGATCGTTATCATCATGATAATAATTATTTTTAATATATGTAATGTTTTAAATGTACCTAGCTTTATGGAATTTGAAAATAGGAAGTTTAAAGAAGTCCCAACTGATAATGAGATTGAACAGGATAACATAAAAACGGAATCTGAGCCGACAGATTCTGTTTTGGACGAAATTTGAGAAAGACGGAATCTGGTTCAATAAAGGAACCGAAATAGAAATGTTTCCACTGAAATTCGGTTCAACCCCGAATTTCCGTCTTCCGCGGGGGTTGTTATAACCCTACATGCTACTGTTAGCAAGAATGCTTAATTAAGAGTATCCCATAGGCTTTGTCAGCAGGAGATAGCAGGAGGCTTGTTGAGCGCTGGAGACGAGCAGTTCCAGTTCAGTCTCTAACTCGGTCGGTCGTAATAATTGATGGTCTAATTTCATGTGATTTCTCTATTTTCATATATATTAGTTCAGCAGTAAAACATTTTTTTTAAAGACTCACTGGATCCCGTATAATTGTGCGTACGCATACATACGTGTAAATACGTAATTCAACCACGTTTACAGTCATTGCGGTCACTATCTTAGTGTTTTATTATTTTGAGGCGTTCTAGTGCAAAAGGAAAATGTTTGGCCGAGCAGGAACTATGTCGATATTGTATCAATTATTTAACCTGTTTTTATACAAACGGAATAAAAGATCACGCAGTATACAAAACTTCGCGGAAGCGCTAAACGAATCTTTATAAAAATTATTCGGTACCACCATAATATCAAGTATCTTTTTATGGACTTGATAGGGTGGTACCAAATTTGTTTTTTAAAGTTTTACTTGCATATTTTTCCATCACGCGGTAAAAACTTTCAATGATAACTCACCATCTCCTCAGCATAGTCCCCGACCACGGGATTGTTGTTCAGGTACCACCTGTACGTCTGTGGCGGGGGATTGGAATCCACTTCACACAGGAACCTGGCCTCGCTACCTTCTGGTACCCGACCGTTGATGGCACCAGATTTGACGGACACATTGAGTTTTGGCGCGAATTTCACCTGGAAGAAATGAAATTGTTAATCGTCGTCCCTATTCAAAAGAAGACTGCTGCTAATTGAAGTTAAAAGCGTCTATTGTGGACCAGTCCATGGACGCCTTATTATTCGCATGCATTTGGAGACAACTTTTACTCTCGTTTCTAATGTTCCCTGCTAATATCGTTTATCATATGCACCGTGCATCAAATCGAAATTCAAAATATTTTTATTTTTATTTTTTTAATCTTGTTATGGCCGGACTATATACGTAAGAATTGTGTATTGTATTACATTCGTCGGTGCTTGAGCTGTCATTTATGGAGTTTGTCGCCCCCGTAATTAGGGTGAAAGAAATAACAGAACAACATTATCGCAAGTGCTATTATTTATTAAGACCTTAAAATCATTACGATAAAATTCTTATTTTTAGGTGACCGACCAAACACTTGCAACTTGTCTTGTGTTCATGTGTGTTCATGTGTTCATGTGTTCGCTTATCATCTGGTGATCTGTCTGTAGTTTCCCAGTTATTTCATTTAAAATAACAAAAGTATTATAATTTACTTGTAATATGCATAGGCTTTTAGAAATTGTCTCTTAGAATGCGGTCGACTATTAGCCGATGGGGAAAATGTACTGTATCCTTAATCCTTGATCTTGGTATGTCTGAAAATCTCATATTAAATTCATACCTCAATATGCACGGTTGCCATCCTGTAGGCTCTGTCTGCTGTGTTCTGCGCCTGGCAGGTCAGTGTCTGGTTATGGAACTCCTTACTGGGCACCAGCCGTAGAACGGATCTGCAAAGATGGACATCGTTTAAAGCCTATCAATAAATGAGAATTATTACATTAATACGTGAAGCAAAAACTATAAGCACAGTTTTACGAGAATCGTGCGAAGGGAGGAGTATGAAATATGGTACAGTTAAAGTTTAAGTGGAGGAGGGTGTGCAGAAAGCTAGTATTTTTAGCAATGCTCACATAATAAAATGCAAATCCAACACATAATAAAATTAATGAAAATAAAGTTACATACACTACCTCACTCACACTACCATGCGTTTGTATAACAAGTATGTGTTGGTTTGACACAATTGTCAAACTTTTTTCACATTCCATATACAACATTTACATAATTTTATCTTTTTATATATTTGCGTATATAAGGCCCACTTGCGCAGATCTGGGTTAAAGGTAACCCTGGATTATATATCACGTTATCTCTCTCGTTCTTTGTATTTATGAAAGTGAAGGCATGAAATTTTAACCTTAATTTAAGGCCAAAGAAGACAAAAAAAAACTTTAAAATGAAAATATGAAAGGTTGACTTTCGACCACTAGCCGACCTCTAATTGGAATTATTGGATCAAACTAAATCGTATGCAGTACCCTAGCGAAACTAATGCACTAATGAGGATTTTTAAATTCGTGACATCTGACAGCTTTTTGACACAAGGACCGTCGAGGTACCAAGCGCCGCCTGGTGATAGAAAAAAAATCGAAAATTCTTATTGACCGTTTCTGATACCACTTACGCCCCCAGATGACGCTTTGCGTGCATTGGGTCTGCCCCCTAGCGGCAGAAAAAATATCAAACACCCTCATTAATGCAAGAATGACCTTTGAAAACAATAATTTAGCTAGGGTCAGCTTTGTACTTTCTCTCGCGCACAGAGAAGTGACTGTTCGCCAGCAACAACTCAAACAACACAGTAGAGCCTCTCACACGTACAGTTCGGACCGCGGGAAATAGCACGCGCCGTTCCAAACGACACTCCGAAACGAACGTGCAAATGCCCCGCGCATTTGCACGTTCGTTTCGGAGTGTGGCCGTCCGATCTGGCATATCGATGACAGCGCATTTTCCATAGTTTGAACAGCGTGCTATGACGTATTAGGTTTGTAAAAGGCAGTCCAAGCCGTGGACAAATTTGACGTCGTAATTAGCAAGACAATTTGATCCGCAGTCCAAACCGAGGAGATATCTATGCAACACTGTCCGATGCGCGGACATTCCGATCCATTATTTATATATTATTCTCATTTCAAAGATAGTGCATTCTTTTCGGCCGGATCATGGGATTATATGATCCGGAATCCGGTGGGCCCGTAAAAATTCACTGCAGCACTGAAAATAGAACTCTGCGCTAATACAATAGAGTTGAAAATCGAACACATGAATGTCGATTTGTTAGATTTAACATTGTAATTTGACTCGATACTCGTGTGTTCGATTTTCAGCTCTATTGTATTAGCGCAGTGCTCTGAATTTTCCCGGGCCCGCCGGATTCCGGATCATATAATATAGTTCTAGCCTAAGGTGGAATAGAATAAGATACGGTTTTTTTTAAATTTAGTAACCTATTTCTCTTACCTGGTCCTAAACCTTTGCTCATCAGGAAGAGTCTCCACTTTGTCCTCCACACCCTGCGTGATCACCATCTGGTTGCCGTCTACCCAGGTTATCTATATAAATAAAGAAGTAAAAAAAGTGTTGCGCCACAAGATGGCTCGTTTTAATTTTGTATGTTTTAAAAAAACGGATGGTATTGGACGGTGAACATTGGGCATAAGTTAGTAGGATAAAATTTATATAAAAATACTATACCTATTTATTAAATCTCATATTTTAATATCAACGTAAATCAATGACGTTTTAATTGGCAGCATTACAGTAGCCATACACACAGAAAGAGTATCCCAAACTCTCACGCGGAACGGTGAATTTCCTTTCACCCTTTCCGTGAGAGTGGCTTTTCACACCAAACCGAATTTTTGTGGGTTAATAAGTAAATTTTAAAAATTTGTTAGGAGTTTGTTGTAATCATAAAATTTGAACAGGGGTTCGTGGAGCCAAAAATTTGAGAAACCCTCCTTTAGAATATCTTTGAAACTGGTTAATGAAATTTTTGGTAATGATGAATACATGCCTCAGCCGCTGGCTTCCCCCCCTCGGACACGCACTCAATGTCGACAATCTGGTTCTCCATCGCGTCTATAAACGCTCCTTGTATAATGCGGGGCGGTTGCGGCGCAACCAGCACTGTGAGTTGCGCGTACCGGGACCTTATTGGTGGTTCACCTGGAAGAAATTTTAAAGTTGGTTAAACGAGCTGAAGACTTTTTCATCAAAGAAGTCGCAAGTTTCTCTCCCACATTGTGTCTTCTTAGGCCACACACAACGCAAGAGCTCTTTCACACTAGATTTTTGCGATGCTATGGTATCCATCATAGACTGGCAGAAAACCAGATTCAGCTCTTTAAAATCGTAAAGTGGACCCACAGTTTGAGTGAAGCGTAATACTTATAATCAAGTAATTTTAATGGGCCAATAGGTTTAGCTAGCCAATTTACAACAAATGCAGTTTTAGCAACATAATGGCACAACATAAATAATGTACAGTAGACCATCTTCGTACTAGACCGCCTGAATCGGCGCACGCACACATATGCGTCATTTGCACAGCCGCTAACAAAACCTCAAATAGCAGAAGTATGTGTAAACCGCGCGCCGCGACGCGACGCCGACGCGCCGCCAAGACTTGTCGCTACATTGAACGCAGAACGACTAACGAATTTTAGTTAGTTGTGCCGCGACGCTTGCGCACAGTCAACGCAGCTGACTTACGCTACTGTACATTATGTATACTGTGATAATGATTTTATAATTGCAATTGTTTAGTGGACTTACTGATTTCTTATGTTTACGCGAATATTGTTCATTGTTTTAAACACTTACGGATTGTGTCGCGGTGCGCTTTTCTTTTTCACGACGTTTCGGCTACTCCTCCCGTGACCACGGCTGCTGGAAAGTAGCCGAACGTCGGGAAAAAGAAAAGTGCACCGCGACACAATCCGTAAGTGTTTAAAACAATATTTAGTAGACTACTAAGTGGAACTTACCATTTAGCCCCGAGCTGACTTGGCACTGGTACCTCCCGTCGTCCTCCAAAGCTACGTCCCTTATGTCTAACGAATAGTCACCTGAAAGAAAAAAAAAGTATAACAAAAAAAACACACACACGTAGCAGGCATGTTGAGACTTAAAAAAATATTTTCCGTCTATTCAATTTAAGACAACATCTGAAACCAATTTTTGTAATTTGAATGTAAAAAAACGAAGATACAAATAATTTCAATTTACAATAAGAACGAGAGCGATATATCGGCCTGTGACGTCACGATGTGCTACCGCCATACATTTGTAAATTAACAATATACTAAGGCGGTAGCGGATTGTGACGTCACAAATAGTTTTGCGAGGAAGAGATGGACGTACTCTATACAATAATTTTAATTTTTTTAAAAAATATGATATTCGACCCCAGGCGATGTTCTCTGTGAACTGGAATAAATAAATAACTACACTTACATACAATCTGGGGGTATAATGGGTAAAATTTGGTCACTTAGTATGGGTATGTTCCCTAATTGCAATGATAATAAAGCTCAAAATGGCTAATCGCTTTTGTCTGTCACAATACACTGAATAATAAAATGTTCTTTGTACTTAGATTAAATCGAAATAATCTAAGACTTTGAACAGTCGCGCGGTAAATCCTTCATCGACCGCGTAATGTACAGCTTTCAATTGTGCCTGCCAAAATTTATGGCATGTGTCTGCGTGTGTTAAGCCTCTGATACATTAAAGAGTGGGAAAGATGCTGAAAATATAAAAAAATTCTTAATTTTTATTCTAAAAATATGATATACTTATAGGTTTTTGTGATGTCAAATTTTTCATGTATATGGTAGATAAAATACTTTCAGACGTCTACACACTAGCCCAAGTATAAATATAACACAAGGAAAACTTTATCATAAGATTTTTGATAAATTAATATTCTTCCTTAATAAAATAATAATATATTATATAATTATTCCTTTAAACAACATTAGTTTAAGAAGAAACTCTCGCTAATTAAAAACCCATCATTCCATAGAGTCACTAAAAAAAGCGATACCAACCAATAGTATCGACATACATATTATTATGTATTAACAGCCTCCGTGGTCTAGTGGTTAGAGCTTGGCTTTCGACTCGGAGGTCGTGGGTTCGATTCCCGCATTGGAACAAAAAAAAGTTGTTTCCAAGTTTGGTTAGGACAATGCAGGCTGAGAACCTGATTGTCTGACAAGAAAGATGATCCATGCGACGGATGGGCATGTAAAAAGTCGGACCTGCGCCTAATCTCTCGCCAATCGTGTTGTCCCGGGGTTACGAGAGTAAAGGAAGAGAGAGTGCTACTGTGTACTGCGCACACATTGGGACTATAAAATGACTCCTGGGTAACTGGCCTGGTTTCAATGAAACCGGCCACCGTCACCGAAATCGGTGCGGGGCGAGTTATTATGTATAAAAAAACGGCCAAGTGCGAGTCGGACTAGCGAACGTAGGGTTCCGTGTAAAACGGCAAAAAAATACGTTTGTTGTATGGAACCCCACTTAAAGATTTATAATTTTATTATTGTATGTTGTTTTAACGGCAACAGAAATGCGTTATCTGCAAAAAAATCAACTGTCTAGCTATTACGGTTCATGAGATACGGCCTCGTGACACACAGATAGACAGACGGACAGTGGAGTCTTATTAATAGGGTTAAAACCCAAAAAAAAAGGTAAAATACATGATGTTCCTAAATCGTCCGTAACATTACTAAGTCTTATATCACGCACATTTTTAGCTAGTCCGTGAATCAGCCGCATTAGATCATTCACCTATTACGTACGGTCTAATTTTGGAGTATAATTTACAACTGTATACTGAAGTGCTTTTTATTATGAGACTACATATATTTTGCGCTACTTGTTTCTTGCTCATGGCATAATGTGACGAAATTTTGAAGATTCGCATTTGCCAGGTGCCTCACACACGCTAGCAGTATTCCCTGGGCGCTCCTAAATTGATATGAAAAGGTGACTTATTAGATCGCGACCTTAAAATTTCGCTCTCAACGCCGCTAAAGAAGTTTCCCTACAAAAATGAATGTTGTCGATCGAATGTGAAAGACATATAATATTAACAAACGTCAGCGTTTGACACATTTGTATCAAAACGCATGGTAGTGTGAGATAATAATCTGAGGGAGTGTCTGTTATTAATCTGAGGTAGTGTGTGTTATTAATCTGAGGTAGTGTGTGTTATTAATCTGAGGTAGTGTGTGTTATTAATCTGAGGTAGTGTGTGTTATTAATTCTGAGGTAGTGTGTGTTATTAATCTGAGGTAGTGTGTGTTATTAATCTGAGCTAGTGTGTGTAACGTTATTTTTATTAATCCTACTCTATCCTACTACTATTTTAAATGTGAAAGTTTGTGAGGACGCGTGGATGGATGTATGGATGTTTGTTACTCTTTCACGCAAAAACTACCGAACGGATTTTGATGAAATGCGATATGGTAGTAGTTTGGACTCTGGGTTAATACATAGGCTACATTTTATTCCGAAAAAATACAGTGTTCCCGTGGGATACTGTGTTTACTTGGCGTAAAGCTAGTTTAATGTATTTTAAGCATTTTTTTTTTTTTAATTGCAGCTCACTCCTCCTCCCCACAAAAATCTTAACTGTGCCAAATTTCATACTTCATACTTCTCCGTTAGAATTATTTTCGTGAAACGGAGTACAAAGTTTTAGCTTCACGTATAATATAATATATTTTTGACAATTTATAAATTCCATCATACACATTACGTACCAGCTTTTCGTATTATACATTTATAAGACGAAATTTCGTTACGCCGCCAGGGGAAATAAAATGTTTAATATTAAATCATATACAGCCTATTTTAATGTACCGAAACCAATTTCACGGGCTTATATCGCTTATGTATATTTAGAAATATGATTTGTCTTATAATATGGTTGTAAGAACATAGGACACGCGGAATTTTCAAATGAACATAAACGGCGCACGCGCTGCAAAATTCAATGTTCACACTGCACGTTAATTTGAACGAACTTTTTGCATTTTATATTAATTAACAGTAACACAAACCTAACACTGTATTTTCTATGAACAGTTGCTGTTGCTTGCGAACAGCACATTAAGGCCGAACAAACGCAAATTCAAAAGGCAGAACGTTGCGACTATCAGTTTTAAACAAATAGTAATAAAAACGAGCCACTCTAAGTAATTCCTTACACAATTGAAGCCAACGTGTAGTCGGATAAACGTAACCGTAATATTGAAAAAGCGTACACTCACGTGAATATACTAGCCGTTGGAAATTTACGTCTACGATTTCACCGTAGTTGATACTAAGGGTCAGCTCACACCGAGACCCGGCGTTGCATTTTTAAGATAGCTATTCAAAATTGAACTTTATTCATTACACAAGATACATGTTTCATTGTAAGAGTTCGAATGTCAAGATGCGCGCGCGCTGCACAGCGCATGTGCATTGTGCGGTATATGGACTGATGTCATACGAAGCGTGTATCTTTTTGTGTGTAGTGAATAAAGTTCAATTTTGCAGAGCTATCTTAAAAATGCAGCGCCGCGGCGTGTATCGTTGCGGTGTGAACTGACCCTAAGACGTATGTCGTCGTCGCATAGTTGCAGACTACGTACGTAGACGTAGTCTGCAACTATGCGAAGTAAAAAACATTTGGCGAGCTCAGGCGCCTCTAATTTGTAAATCATATCGAAATAAGAAAAACTGTCAAAAATTATATCATTATAATTTCTGTCAATCAATCAAACCTTATTAAAACATTTTAAATACTTTATGAAACATAAAAACAATTCAACGTGAACGTTGTACCGTCAACGACGATGACATCACACACCTAAATTGCCATTTATACTTTACACGAATAAGGTCTCTCAAAGAACCGGCGTGTTCGCTTACGTTTTACTTCGTCAAGTAATTCAACGTACTCGACGAGTGGAAATTGCACTCGATACTCCTCTAATATTGTATGTCCATGGGCGTCAGTAATAGCTTACGAGTATCATCAAAGTTATCCGTATGCATGTTTATCATTTGTGAAACAATTGTGAAAAGTTTCTAATTAATAACAACAAAACAAGCCATTCTAAGGAATCAAAACAAGCCAATATTGTTTAGTACTAGCTGTTTCCCGCGGCACCGCCCGCGTAAATATACTATCGAGTATCCCGCAGGAATAAAGTATAAATATATATAAAAGTATAGCCTATGTTTTAATCCAGAGACTAAACTACTACCATACCAAATTTCATCAAAATCCGTTCAGTAGTTTTCGTGTGAAAGCGTAACAAACAAACTTACATTCACATTTATAATATTAGTAGGGACTAGCTGTTGCTCGCGGCTCCGCCCGCGTAAGTATAGTACCCCTTGGGAACACTACTTTTTCGGGATAAAAAGTAGCCTATGTTTTAATCCAGAGTCTAAACTACTACCATACCGAATTTCATCGAAATCCGTTCAGTAGTTTTTGCGTGAAAGCGTAACAAACATCCACGCTTTCACATTTATAATATTAAGTTTCTATTAATTTTCTTTTTAGTATTTTTATAGTTTATAAATATTTTAAATAGTTAGCTATAGATACTTTTTTATTTTATTTAATTGTACTTTTAAATATTATATTAAGACCCAAAATACTTATTTTCATTTAAAAAAACTTTTATTTTAAATGATTTTCTTTTGTCACTGACTGTACATTTCGAATATAAAACACGGGGTGTAATTCACCTAAATATCTGTACAAATATGTGCCAAATAACGTGAAAAAGTCGAACGAAATGAGCAAACTCGAGTCGAAAATGTTTGCTTGTCTCATCAAAATATAACGGGATAAAAGTAGCCTACGTTGGTCCCCTTGAATTTTTGTGCCAGATTTCGATAAAATCGGTTCAGTAGTTTAGACATTTCGCATTAAAAATACTATTAGTGTGTTTTAGCAAATTAAATATTTTTTTTTATGCTTGGCATTCACAAATTATAGGCATAATGTTAAAATATATGTAGATAAACATATTTCTATTTTGATGTGAATTTTCAAAAGAGCTATTCAAAACGGGATAAATATATGGTCGACTAGGTGCGATTTAGGCACGCGTACGCACGAAAACAAATCCCGCCGAAACCGATAAATAGCAGCTTATGTGTTAATCTATAGTCTAAATTACTGCCATACCAAATTTCGTCAAAAACCGGCCAGTGCTTATTGCGTGAAAGTGTAACAAAGTACATCCTCACATTCACACATCCATGCATACAAACTTTCGCGTAATATTAGTAAGGAAGTAGGATAATATAATATTTTATGCTATAATCTATACTAATATTATAGAGAGGTAAAGTTAATGATGTTGTAGGGGGTAATCTCTGGATCTACTGAACCGGTTTTGAAAATTATTGTACCAATAGAAGGCCACGTTATTTGTGAGTGGCATAGGCTATATGGATGGATGGATGGATGTTTGTTACTCATTCACGCAAAAACTACCGAACGGATTTGGATGAAATTTGGTATGGTAGTAGTTTAAGCTCTGGATTAAATCATACTTTTAATTTTCGGGATACTTTTTATCCTGAAAAAAGGACAGTGCTCCCGTGGGATACTATATGTACGCGGGCGGAGCCGCGGGCAACAGCTAAAATAAAATTTTCGGTTCTATGAAATATTCGTTGTGTTCTGTTAAGAAATACTTCAGAATTTCGCCGTTTCCAAGCTTCGCCCACGTAAGACAAAAATCTTAAAATACAATAATTATTTAACAACAAATATTTCAAAGTACTTCTTTGGTAATTAAAGTCAGTTGTATCCATTACCCCATTTTTGTTCTATTTCCAAAAATCCGGCCAAGTGCGAGTTAGGACACGCAATTAAATGTCGCATATGTCCTTTCCCCTTGGTTTACTCTGTGTTTGTGCCGAATTTCATCAAAATCGATCTGACTACTAGTAGTTTCGGAGCCTATATTCAAACCAACACACATACAAACAAACCTTTCTTCTTTATAATTTTATAGTATAGATATAATAGCACAGTTGAAAATCTATTTCCAATCAGTTAAAAGCTAGTGCATAAAACATGTATGAGAACATAGCACACTCCGAAACATGTGGCCCACAATAATATATATGCGTGGGAACAGTTTGCAGTCATTGGCCTCTTTAAAGGTTCAAAAAGAGGAAAATGGGTGAACAGTTTAAATATAACTAGAAATGTAAGGTAATTTTGAAATTCTCATAAAATACCTTCAAAATAAGTTATTAACTTAAGAATGAGTAACCCTTTACTAGGGCAGTTCAGGAGTTTCTAAGAATAATATTCGAAAAGGCGTAAAGTCTATAAATCCGAAGTAGTCTAGCGTGGTAGACTTATAATTTTCAATAAACAGTAGCAAATCAATCCTTTACTAGGTCACGATTTCATGAGTTTCTAAGAATAATATCTAAAAACCATTTGAAGTCAGTCTACTTCAGAACTTGCTAAGGCTGGGAGCTGGCACTATATTGTCCAGAATCCAGAAGGCCAGAGAAAATTTAGTGCATTGAAGATACATCACTGGACTAATACAATAGAGTTGAAAATCGAACACATGAGTGTCGAGTTGTCAGATTTGTAATTGATATTTGACTTGACACTCGTGTGCTCGATTTTCAACTCTAATGTATTAATCTAAAGTTCTATTTTCAATACTCTGAATTTTCCCCGGCCTTACGGATTCCGGACAATATAGTCCTAGCCAAGCACAATTATTGAAATAGATAAGACAAGACGCGATGTATCTTACTCAAAGGTTAATTAATCCTACTACTACTACTAATTAATGTGAAAGTTTGTGAGGACGGATGGATGGATGTTTGTTACTCTTTCACGCAAAAACTACTTAACGTATTTCAATGAAATTAGGTGTGGTAGTTATTTAGACTTTGAATTAAAACATAGGCTACTTTTTATCCCAAAAAAGTACAGTATTCTCGTGGGATACTATATTTACGCGGGTGGAGCTGCGGGCAAAAGCTAGTATCAAATATTATGTCTTGTCCATACATAGATATTAACCTAAGTGGCTTGCTTGGACTGAGGCAATTCATGATATATTTGAAATATCATTTATATTATCATTAATGAATGATAATGATGATGACGCACCTTCTTCGTCGCTCCCTATCATGGTGTACCGCTCGTACCCACTCAGGTTCCTGTGGGTGCCCAAACCGAAGTCGTCCTTCGTCCACTGGAGGGCACCAACTTTGTTCTCCACTCGACATGGAAGCGTTACTCGGGAGCCCACGATTGCACTCTGTGAAGAAAACAATGCATTAGAATAAAAGTTAAAATGCAAAAAAAATATAGAATGTAGAACTAATTTTACCCGCGGCTTCACCCGCGGTAAATTGGGTTCTACACGTTATCTTTACAGTTTATAAAGCGCACGTATGTGGGCGTCGTTGCGATACCGCTTGAATTTAATTTTTCGCGCTTACTTTTTACTTAACGACAACTCCTAAAATATCGATTCAAACTGTACAGTATAAAGGGCTTAATATTGTGTATGAAATGCTTAAAGTGACTAACGTTTTTCAATTGATAAGGATTAATACTGTAGCCATATTTACAACTTCTGAAAATACCACATTACAATCGTGTAAACATTTTATAAGCTTACAATAGGTAAAGTAAGCTATTCTTTAAAGATAGTAGTATATGTACCATTGCAGACAGAGAAACAATCCCACGATACATTGGTTTGTTATATCTCCAACGGATTAGGTAGCGTTTTCGATTAAAGCTCTCAGACTAGACGGCTTGATTTTTTCGCCACCTCCAACAATTATCGTCATATTTCGACCAATTTCCACAAAACTTTAACAACTTACACACCTAAACCTTCCTCAGGAACCACTATGTCGATAGGTGGAAACTGCGCGAAAATCCGTTCTGCAGTGTTTGCGATTATCGCGAACATAGTACAAACTACTGGACCGATTTTTATAAAATTTGGCACAGATATAGACTAGACCACGGAGATGGATGTAGGCTATTTTTTATTGCGGACAAATGTACGGTTTCCGCAAGATTTCTCTATGCGCGCACGAAGTCATAGCAACATCTAGTTTACGTGTGAGGATTAGGTAAAAAGGCATTTTCACATAAGCCAATAAGTGGATCTTTACTAAAAATATGACAGTAACTTGTGAGTTAGTTTACATATAACTAACATGTCACAGGTGTCTAGTTCACCTACACAGAAGATCGACACTGCTAATTAAATCCTGAAATAATACAGTTACGATCCAGTCTCGATATGTCAAAACTGTGAAATGGTATTCTTATCAACCAATCCAAACACCAAACACCAAAAATCAGTTTCGAATGTCAAGATGATTCGTTTATAATTCAGTAAAATGTAAGGTTAAGTTAATTTAGAATTGGGGTTTTGGTATTATATGAAAGTCATTTGATCAAATTGGCTGATCTAAACCATATTGTCGAACCAGCGTGTGTGAGGTAATTGGGGGAAAATTAGTTTTAAAATTTTACGAATCAACACAAATAGGTATTTCTATCAGCTATTTACAAGTGAAAGTCACGTGAAAATCTGCCCAGCCGTTTCAGAGATTAGCCCGAACTGACGGACAGACAGACAGACGGAAAGACAGACAGACGAGCAGTTTTTTTTTTAATTGATTTTTTATTACAAGTGCCGTATACACTTTTATCTGCATTAAGTGAGAAGCTGTTAATTTTAAACTACAAAACAACAGACAGTTCAATTTTATTTATTTGTATAGATCAAACTATCTGGACGTGTGTAGCGGACATAACAACTCAAAACTATCAATTCAGTTGCTAAAAGTCCTGTTGCATTCAGAAAAGTATCACAGGTGTCTCACAAAACCCATGTATAACAAAACCCATTCATTCAACACTGCCACAAAATATTTTTAACTTTTCCGGGAAAAATATTTTGAAAAAGGTAAAAATCGTGTGTAAAATAGATTCAAGCAAAGATACTTGTGCGTGTCAGTACGTAATACGATTTTTTGGGGTTCCGTGATACTCAGGGAACCCGTATAGTTTCGCTCTGTCCGTCTGTCTGTTCACGCTTCCAGCTTCTGTAATTATGGAATATAAATGGATGAAGATTGGTATTGTCATACGTTGTGTATGGATTTCGGTTTTGGAATCATAAAATAATATAATTTTAAGTGGGAGTGAAAAATATTTTTTCATTCTGTATTTTCATATAAAGTCAAGATTTTACACTTGTAAGTTTCCATGTGGATAGATCGTGCTAAGAACTCTTCTTGAAAATTATTTTGAACGAAATCGGACATTAACTTTTGAAGTAATTTAGAGAAAACCTATTGCATGTTGATAGCCAGTAGCTACGGAACCCTCTTTAGACATGTCCCGACATGCCCTTGGTTATGTTATTGATAGTTAAAGATAAAATTATTTCTTTATTGAACACACATTACAAATGAAAACGAACAAAATTGTGAATCAGAATTAAAAAAAAAAAAAAAAAAACAATTTCAGTTGTCTCCATGATTCATAAAAAAACTCCAAATAAAAATGTAACTATATAAAACTCTTGACAAAATAATTTTACATTTTAACTGTCCAAATATATACTAATATAATGAAGAGGAAAGGTTTGTTTGTTTGTATGTATGTATGCATTGAATGGGCTTCGAAACTATTGGAGCGATTTTGATGAAATTCGGCACAGCTATAGAGTAAACCACGCGGAAGGACATAGGCTACTTTTATTGCGGCAAAATGTTCGGTTCGAAGTCGCGGGCAACATTCACTAATAAATCTAATGAATAACTCACGAACGAAAAGAAATAATACAAGTATCACGAAAAGTACTTATTATCACCTTGCCAGGGAACAGTCGAATTGTGTTAATTTTACGTTTGACACAAATTTTAGAACTATCTCCGTCAATTGTAAGAACTTCAATAGAACTATTTATAGAGGACACCAAGAGGATGCAAAAAAAAAGTTGTCAGTTCTTCAGCGCGTCCAGACATAAAAAAACCGGCCGAGTGCGTGTCAGGCCAGGAATATGGTTCCGTAGTAAACTTATTATTTCGTTAGTTTTGTGCTAAGTTTTCCAAGTAAGCGCATTTTATAAGTTAGGCCTCTATAACTCCTGAACTAACAAAGGTATCTAAGACGTTATAGTTTTCCTTCAAGGTTAATTAATATTTTTTTACAGATTTTTCTAGCCAGCCGTTTGTTTAGCTTTCGGACGCACATTCTAACAAAAAAAAATGCGCTTTTAAGTTGAATATAATCTCGCAAACGGATACCTAAATCAAAAAATTGTCGCAGCAATCTTTCAATGTTTTTAAAAGGCCTATCTAATGATATCCCACACTATGGGATAGATACGAGGAAAAAAAATCATTCCTTCATATACGCGTACCCCAATAAAAATATATATTTTTGGTCATTTATTTCAGCACTTTGTCAGCTAATACACATAAACCATGAAAAGTTTCATCTTTCTAGCACTTACCGTTGGGACGGTATGACGTAGGCCGAAGACGGACGGACGGACGGCCATGACGAAACTATAAGGGTTCCGAGACGTGAACTACGGAACCCTGAAAATATTTTTTTTAGAAATAACAACATCATGATCATCTTCGTAAGATCTTATCAACGCAAAATATTGTGTAAGTACCCTTTGCCTTTGTACGCGTTTGTGCGTCAATTTAATTAATTATTATTATTAAAATTCCGTGCAAAAGTGCGATTAAAAGTAGCCTTAACCGTAGTCTAGTCGTAGTATGTCATTAACCGTAGTGTACTCTATATATGTGCCAAATTTCATCAAAATCGATCCAGTAGTTTCGCAGCCTGTTCAATGCAAACAAATAAACAAACTTTTCCTCTTTATAATATTAGTACCAAGTTATTATAAATAAGTAGGACAGCATAAGACGATAAATGTGTAATTTATATCTAACATTTTTTAATGCAAATATAATAGATTTAGTGCCAATTTCACCAGTGCTTTAAGTTAATCGTTTGTTTAAATATCATGACTTCTCTTTCAATAATACAAAGAACGAGAGAGATAACGTTATTTAAGCAACGAATAACTTTAACAGGCTGTTAATGAAATTGGCACTTAATGTTAAAAAAATGTAAATTATGTTTATATAGTTTTATAGTTTCCATAAAACTGCGAGTGAAATAACACTCCGAGGTCCGAATGCCGCGTATTTTATTACGGATATATTTTTTAAAGGTACATCGTTTTAACGGTGTATTGGAAGTTGAAAAAATACGCTTTTTTTAATTGGATTAAAAAAATATCCGCCATTGTCCACTTTCAATTAATTTTATGTAGCCGGTGGCGTCAACTTATAAAATATACAATGTATTTTATTAATACGTCCAATTAAAAATATATATTTTTACAGTTAATTTTAAAACTGGTTTTTATTTAAAAAAAAATGAGAGCATTATTTTCAACTGACACGCTTGTATTTAAATATTAATTAAATGAATCTAAGCGTTATCGTGGGTGATCTATTTTCAAATTTTTACTTTGCCTTTGATGCCATTGTCTAGACATAATGTTTTTACTTTAAATAAAACTGTTGCTTAAAATAACAGTATTATAAAGTAGAACTATCAATGTCATATTGACAGATGTCACAAGCACATCCTATCTAGTTAGTTTATTTCAGTTAGCCAAAAGGCTATGTATAGTGTGGACGTGTCTGTGTTAGACTTCTCTCATATGTAATACGTATCTGTATTAAGCATCTCTCATGTGTACCAATAATGGAGTATATAAAAATTGTTGCTGTAATGTTATTATCACCGCTCAAGCGTAAGAAGGATCTGTAAAAACCAAGACGTCGTAGTTGTGAACAAAAATAAAATACTAATTTTTATTATTTATAAATTACGTACAGAAATTAAGTTGAAACAAAAAGTTAATTTTAAGATGCGTTAATATTATTCCTGAAGAGTGTAAATAAATAATTGTACGTAAATAAACGAAAATACCTATATTAGTAAAATATCGACAATAGATATTAGTTTAAAAATAAGCGCAAATAATCAACGTTCCTTTTAACACTTAGCTGCGAATAGTTTGAGATTAAAAACGATCATTCGACTTTAATTGGTCGTGTCAGCTCGATGTCACTTTGACATTTCATATTTTCAATAGCCCAAGCACTTTTTTGTCCAATTAATTTTTCAATTGACATGGATTTCAAATAAAAAATTGAGCGTTCTTTCTTTCGCTATGCTAGTTTGAAATTTGCATTGAGCATTGAAACTAGACCAGCTACGTAGGAGTTATTTTATAATGCCCAAGTGCGCAGTGCACATGCGCACTCTCCGCTCGACTTTTTACATCCCCATCCGACGCATTGATCACCTTTCTTGTCAGACAATCAGATGATCAGCCGGCATTGTCCTAGTCAAACTTGGAAACAACATTTTTCTGTTGTTCCAATGCTGGAATCGAACCCACGACCTTCCGAGTCGAGAGCCAATTTCTAAACCACTGGACCACGAACGCTGTTAACAGGTCAGGTAACCTTGACCTGTGTAGTCTGGACACCTGCACAGTTGTGCAACACACACGCTCCGGTTCACCTGCACAGGCAAACACGTCAGGTACACCGTTACGTGTGTGGCTAGCATTGAGCAACTCTCAAATCTATGCTAGGGTCAGCGCACCGAAACGCGACGAGATGCGTCGAGGCGCTGCATTTTTAAGATAGCGATTCAAAATTGAACTTTAATCGATAAATCGACTCGTATATCTATTACCGCTCCGCAGCCGCATCACTCGGAATTATAGAAACTAGTTCTAGCACCCGTTTGTCGTCAGCATTCGATTGGAAAAGTGAACAAAGAAAAATAACGGTTTTTTTTACAAAATAATAGTGTTGTGCTCACCCGTTGCCGATGATTCCGGTTTTGATGTGACGGATTGTCGATAAAATTGCGTGTTTCGACTGCGATCAAAGACGTACGTAAGCTTACACTGAGATTTGGGTGGTTGAGTTTTTGTATAAAGTTTTATATTATAGTGTTGTAACCAACTGTTGAATTTGTAACAGACTTACTTAAGCCAAAGCTTAGCGTGCAAAAATCGTTTGGCTAACGGGGATTTCTAGTTAAGCTTGAGACTTTAATACTTATTTACTTATCGAGGTTTATTTTGTATAGCGTAATATTAGGCTGGGACTATAATATGATCCGGAATACGGCGGGCCCATGAAAATTCAGGGCACTGAAAATAGAACTCTGCGCTAATACAACAGAGTTGACAATAGAAATGTCGAGTGTCGAGCTGTTATATATGACATTGACATTTGACTAGACACTTGTGTGTTCGATCTTCAGCTCTATTGTATTGGCGCAGAGTTCTATTTTCAGTGCTCTGAATTTTCCCAGGCCCTGCGGATCCTGGACTAATTATTGTTATTTAACATCTAAATTACTTATTCCCCGTAGCCAATACCGATACACATTTTTACTGTATTAAAAATAGAGGTCACCCTGTGGTCGACATTTTCCCATTATAATTCATATAATTTTTATGTATTTCTAAGCGTTATTTTAAATAAACAATAGACGTAATATATTATAGACGAAGCATGTTGAGGCAAAAACTGTCCCCACTTAAATGGCCCCAAGTTTGCGGTTTTTTGGCCATTTTGACATTTGAGGTATCGTGAAATCAAGATGACTGACATTTGAGGTATGGTGAAATCGAGTTTTTTCTCGTATGAAGATTTGTTCTGTCAAATCTACGTCATAGCCTATATTTAGTATTGATATCGTTGAAATAAACAAAAAAGAATAGTAACCTCCGAATCGCCAAGCAGTGAGCGAGCTGATGATGATAAATTATAGCTAAAAACCAAAGATTTCAAAACTAAAGATAGGCTATGACGTACATTTGAAAGAACAAATCTTCATACAAGAAAAAGTTACGCCATCTTGATTTCACCATAAGCACCTCAAATGTCAAAGTGGCCCCAACCTACCTTCAAAAGTGGGTGCATTTAAATGAGGACAGTTTTTTCCTCGACATACCTTGTCTACAATATACGTCTATGCTAAGAACACTCTCGATCATATCAGCTTTCAAACAAAAAAAACTAGATCAAAATCGGTTCATCCGTTTGCGAGCTACGATGCCACGGACAGACACACAGACAGTATCGCATTGATAAATTACCAAGGTACGCTCTTACGTTTCTGGCATAAGTGCGTTTTTTTAAATATCCAAATGGTTTGATGTGTCTGTTTAATTTGATCTAGTTTTTTTTTTTTTGTAAAGCTGATAATATGATCGATAGTTTTCTTAGCATAGCACAATATAAAAAAGCTATTACGCGAATAGAAAAAATAATAATGCTTGTCTATGACACATCTTTAACCTAATATTGGACTAGCAGACACAACGTTCTACTTACAAAAAAAAATCCGCGTAAATACACAACACAGACTACGAAACTTCTATAAACAGCCCAAATGGATACCGAGCCACGTTTCCAATATTGTTAACTATTTTCAACAATGGTATTTTCAGTCGTACCTGGCGTTTTACAATTTGCCCTTAATTATGTGAATTTGGCGTTTCGCCACTAGTGACGTAACCTGTCGATTATTTAAGTATGGCCACCGATGTGCCATATCGAAGGATCGCATACCAAAACAAAATCGGGAGTAAAATCTCATACTTTGAACGAGCTGATCTTGTATATTATACAATCGTCTTCCTTGACAGACAGACAGTCATCCTTGACAAACAGAAAGTCGTCCTTGAGAAACAGAAAGTCGTCCTTGGCAGACAGAAAATCGTCCTTTTTGTATAATTTTTAGTCGTCTCTGCGGTTAGATTATTTGAGATTGTCAGATCGACATACGAAATTTAATCCTTATTTCTTTTGCTTTACAAAGTTTTACGATAGACATTTCGAATGCGTCGTCTCTAAAATAAGTATGTCAATGTTGTCGGTGATTCACATAACCGTGTTTCTACCGTCAGTCGCCACTTGTGGACAAGAGAAATGGATCATTAGTATCCAATGTGATGTGAAGCTGCCACATTTGAATAAAAAGTCGATAAAATTGTTTTTTTATCGATTATTTTATCAATATCGATATTCTGTTTAGTGATTATGTAAAGTGGAGTCTGCCACATTTAGTTACAAGCATCGACATGATAAAATTGGGTTTTATCGACTATTTCATCTATATCGATATTTAATTTAGCAATTTAAAGTGGGTGGTTAAATCGTATCGTAACTTTAGTAAAATTTTGTGTTTACGATGAAAAGTATCAATAATCATTTCCTTCTAATAATGCTAGCTTTTCCCGCGGCCTGCGTAAACATAGTATCCCACGGGAACACTGTACTTTTTCGGGATAAAAATAGCCTATGTTTTAATCCAGAGCCTAAACTACTGCCATACCAAATTTCATCGATATCCGTTTAGAGGTTACTAGCTTAGGCCCGCGGCTCCGCTCGCATAAATAAAGTATCCCACGGGAATTTTTGGGAATAAAAAGTAGCCTATGTTTTAATCCAGAGCCTAAACTACTACCATACCAAATTTAATCAAAATCCGTTCAGTAGTTTTTGCGTGAAAGAGTAACAAACATCCATCAATGCTCACAAATTTTCACATTTCTAATAGTAGTAGGATTCCGTGAAAGAATAACAAACATCCATCCATCTACCACCGGCTATTTTTATTATATATACGTATTAAGTAGGTAGGTGCTAAGTATTACGTAGGTACTTTAAAAATATTAGCTTCATAAAAAAATATTACTTTATGTGGATGCACAAGTGTTGAACTGAACACCTGTGCAGAAGGGTAATAAGCAAAAAATAGAAAAAAGTGAGACAATTACATTCTTGGGAATAACTAACTCTAGATTAACATTGCAACTGGGAAAAACAAATTGATTATACGTGTAAAAAAATTAATAGATTTGTCCATGCGATGAGGACACTGCAATACACAGCTGGAGATCCCATAGCTCTCACAGCCTACTATGGGTATGTTGAGTCCGTCATAAGGTATGGTATAATACTCTGGGGAAACTCAGGCCACGTAAATAAGATATTTATAGCCCAAAACGTACGCGCTAGATGTGGAGTTAATTCCCTGACATCATGTAGACCGTTATTTTAAAAGTTAAAAATGCTTACAGTAACTTCAATTTACATCCTCTAAATAGGGATGTTGGTTAGGAATCATCCTCACATATTTAATAGATATACTAAAGAAGAAAACAAGTACTGCAAGCGGGACCCTACCAAATTGAATATACCCAGATGCCAAAGTACCCTTCACCAAAAAAAACTGCCTTATTAGCTCGATCATAATATATAATAAGTTGCCGAAGGATATAAGAGAAAAACCTATTGAAATCTTCAAAAGTTGTCTAAGAAAATGGTTAGTAGAAAAATGCTTTTACTCCCTAAGAGAATAAGGGTTACAGACTATTTAATATTTCTTTTATAACTAACAATTCCCTTTTAATTGTTAAATTTTATTTTTTAATATGACTATTAGATTAAGTTGACACTTAAAAATGATCCTATTTTATTAGATATTATAATGTATGATATTTTAATATATTTATCAAATTTGATGTTCATAAAATAATTTATCGAATTTTATTTCTGTTATAACTGATCTACGCGACTGATAAATATTATATATCATTTTAATTATTGGACATTTGTACCTAATATTTTTAAAAATGATTTTGATTTCTTAATAGATTTGTTATAATATTGACTGATTGAATAATGGACTGCAATTTTATAATTTATTACTATTAACTTAATATATACTAAGTTACTGCGACTACTTATATTATGTAATATTATAACGAATATTGTTGACATGGGAAAACTAAGCAATTTGTTTTAATTTATGTAATTTTTAAGAAAATGATGTACTTAAATTATTATTATAATATGTCAATACATTTAGTTTTTCAAGTCAGCATTTACGTAAACCTGCAGTTTAGGCGCTAGGATGGAACATACATACATACATAGACCTCCAAAATCATTACCCTCCCATTTGGCTTCGCCGTAGTCGAAATATACCGATGAATTGATATTCTTCTCCAGAACTCGGTTAAAATGATCGGTAACATTAACTGCTACGAGTATCTAGACACAGTACATTTTTGACGTGATAAAGTCTTATAAACTGGTGAACGCGGGCTGCACGCACGAAATTCCGCCTGATTGTCAAGTTCCGCCTGATTGTCACGTTCCGCCTGAGCCGAGCGTGCAAGCGAGAGCGCGGAACAAGCGATAGAGCGGCACGATCGGCCTAAGCGTTCGGCTTGTGCTGACGTTATCACGTAAAATTATCGTCCGTAAACCGACTTACGGCCCGTTTCAATAGCCTATCTGCCAATAACCAATTGTTAAATACGTCACATTTGTATCGCAAAAAAGAAAACGGCGAATTGTTGAATGACGAAGTTTTTTAACGAATAGTTATTGGTGGATGGCAGTGGCGTGGGGTTCCTATAACTCCATTCCTACCGGCTTCACTCACCACTTAACCTTTTGAAGACCCTTATCCAAATTCCTTCCTAATATGCAGGCTAGGGCTTCCCTATGAAGGAAAACCAGCCTGCGCCACTAGTAGATAGGTTATTGAAACCGGCCGTTAACAGACAACAATTTTTTTCTGCACTTTTTACTGCACTTTTAAGGAAACTTAACTGGCTTCTGACCGGTTCACAGCCGCGGTTAGCACACCGCGGCTGTGAACCGGTCAGAAGCCAGTTAAGTTTCCTTCTTCATCTCAGGGACACAGTAGCAGACATTGTATTGTGTTTTTTAAATTTTAGCTCAGATATTAATATTACAATACTCTTGTTTATAGAATCAGGAGCTACTTTGCGGAAATCCATTGCATACAATTTAATTAATTTTATACTTTAAACGAGACAATCTTGTATGTATATAATCGTAATCTCGGCAACGGCTGCAAGTATTTACATGAAATTTAGTATGCAAGGAGTTTAGGGGGAGAAAAATCGGTCTAGCTAGGTTTCGTCCCTGAGAAACTGTGCATTTTTAAGTTACATATGTTTTTTCTTTTGTCGTGCAACAATATATCAATAATTTCGATTATTTTGTGTCAGTCCGTTTGGTAGTTTGGTTAATTTTTGCGTTGTTCGGAAATTCGGAATGTGGTGGAAAATATTTTTGTGTTATCTTCTTATTTTTTCTTAAATCTACTAGAGCTCCGAGCAAAGCTCGGTTACCCAGTTACTTTTAAATAAATTGCTTATTAATACCCTTGCTTACAAAAATGGCTGCACTCAGAGTCGGATAATATTTACTTAAGGGGCTACTTAGTACAGAAAATACATTCACTTTATGTCAAAATCTCCACTAAGGGTCACACCGCGCCGCGAATGGATCCTTATTCACTACACAAGAAGACACACGTTTCTTATGACATCAGTCATACACTGCACATGCGCTGTGCAGCGCGGTGCAACTTGACATTCGAACTCTTACAATGGAACGTGTAATATTAAAGTTCAGTTTTGAATAGCTGTCTTGAAAATGCAGCTCCACGTCGCGTGTCGTTGCGCTTCGGTGTGAATAATTGACCCTAAGTAGCTCCTCATGTAAGCATTACATGTCTCAGAGTCCGTAAAACATAGACGTATACAGGGTGTTCGGCACATGGATGGACAAACGAAAACCGTGGACCCGTGGAGCCGTCTACTATACATTGAGGCCTAATTACAAGACTCAGGCCCAATAGTTTTTTTTAAATAATTTTTTAAGTTAATTTCGAAAAAAGCCAGTTTTCAAACTTCAAACGACTATAAATTTACTTTTAACTTTGCAAATCCAAACATGCTTTTGTAATAATTATCTGCATTAGTTGTAGAATCATATTAAATTCAGTTTTGGAGCAAATGTTAGATATAAAATTAGATACGAGTCCTTAAACGATAAACAAAGTGAAAAAATAATTTTCATATTCCACTTTGAAATTCTTAAAAAAAAAAACTATGATTTTTAGAGCACTTAAAATTCTAGGAAAACATCTGTGGTTCATACCCTTTATATCGGTATACAATTTGCACTTTGTTTAAAAATAACTAGAGTAAATCGCAATTTAAACTAACGGGGCCTTAATTCATAAGACTCAATTTGCGAAAACTTAAATCAAGTACAAGCCAATTTGTCATAATTGCTTTCGGTATGTTCACTAACACTACACGTGGGAGCTAGTAGTCTGTCTCTCTCTTACCAGTCACGATACTATCTCTTGTCTCTTTTGTTGAATTTGGACAATAGCCGTACGTACATAGCAGGTAGAAAAAGGGGTGTTATTTCTCTGTGCAGTAGTAATTCTATTAAATCTTATATGTATGTTTTTAATTAGTAAGCTTTTTAGTAGAACATGAATTTATTATTAAAACACTATGATAATTTAAATTTTAATTTATTTCCAAAATTTATTTTATAACAATTGTTCGAATTGGTGCCCTTGACGTCTTACGCATGCTCGGCACCGTTTTAAAATTTCCACTGTTGTTGTTTGAAATATCATTTCGGCTTTCATTTTTTCGAATGCTTCATTTATTCTAATTATTAACTGCTCTCGACTGGGCACCACGGTTGCGTACACTAGCTCTTTGGTTCTACCCCAGACGTAAAAGTCTATTGGGGTAAGGTCGGGCGACCTTGGTGGCCAAGGAATTGGCCACCAAGGTCGCCCGACCTTACGACCGACACGTGTAGTGTTAGTGAACATACCGATAGCAATTATGACAAATTGGCTTGTACTTGATTTAAGTTTTCGCAAATTGAGTCTTATGAATTAAGGCCCCGTTAGTTTAAATTGCGATTTACTCTAGTTATTTTTAAACAAATATGTGCAAATTGTATACCGATATAAAGGGTATGAACCACGATGTTTTCCTAGAATTTTAAGTGCTCTAAAAATCATAGTTTTTTTTTAAGAATTTCAAAGTGGAATATGAAAATTATTGTTTTTCGTTTTTTTTTGTCGTTTTGTTTGTCGTTTAAGGACTCGTATCTAATTTTATATCTAACATTTGCTCCAAAACTGAATTTAATATGATTCTACAACTAATGCAGATAATTATTACAAAAGCATGTTTGGATTTTCAATGTTAAAAGTAAATTTATAGTCGTTTGAAGTTTGAAAACTGGCTTTTTTCGAAATTAACTTAAAAAATTATTTAAAAAAAAACTATTGGGCCTGAGTCTTGTAATTAGGCCTCAATATATAGCAGAAGGCTCCACGGGTCCACGGTTTTCGTTTGTCCATCAATGTGTCGAACACCCTGTATATTATAGACGAGGCGTGTCGCAAAAACTGTCCCCAGTGGGGATGCTAAGGACTGGGAACGCAAGTCGCTACACCCAGCGGGCTTAGCATGGCGATCCGAAGAAATAATTCTAAAGAATAAATATTCTATCCAAAACAGTTCGTTGCAAAATAGTTCTTAATCCATGGTATCAAGGTCGTCAGTAGAAGACAATATTTCCAAATAGCCATATTTTTAAAATGGCTGCCGAGAAATCTTCCGTCAAAAGTGATCAAATTTTCAAGTAAATGCTGAACGTAAAGAAACTATTTGTCTTGGACCGCCATGATGTGGAGTAGTTGACATTATTGTAACACTATCTGACATTGAATTAAGAGAACTTTTCTACTTTAGCTGTCAAAAGAGGCCATTTTGTGAGCTAATGATCGGGGAGAAAATAAATGTTGTTTCTCATAACGACGATGCGTCGACCTTGCTGCCTTACAATAAGACCTATTTTGCTCCGAATGGTATTAATGTTTCTTCAATCTGTCATTTTGTCGATTCTTCGGTGTTTCTAGGGTGCGCATGCTAAGCCCGCAGAGGAGTGTAACTCCTCTGGTGTAGCGAGTGTTCATAGGAGGCGGTAATCGCTTACCATCAGACAATCCGTCTGCTCGTTTCCTCGTTTCCTGGTTTATTTCATAAAAGAAAAGAATAGCCCATCCTTAGTTTTGGAATCTTTGCCGTAAAAGACAAAAGTACCTAAGTAGTAATTTTTTTTTCTCATTCCAAAATATAGCCAACTCCTTGTCCCGTTATCTAATACATCAAATTCTACTGATATTAGTAAACACAAGTATAATAAATAACATACACCCACGCAAACTTCGAACTTTTGTAAGAACCAGAAAAATTTACATTAAAAAAACAAAAACTGGCCTCTTATCGGCTCATTATAGCTAATAGTAACACTTTTGGATTAATATAATAGGCATTTTTGTTATTGTCAAACCAGATTTTTAAATGGATAAACAAAAAATACCAATATGGACAAAAAAATTTTTTGAGCATTCTTCTTGTTGAATAGAAGTTTAATGTTTGAAATATGAAATGAAAAAGAGCCTTACAATAGTGATGTGTATCTAACATTTAAGTTCTAACATAGTTCACAAAAAAGAATAGGCGACATAAAATAAACAATTGCATAACATTTCTTTTATTGTAATTTGTAACAACTGTGACGAAAAAGAAAGAGTATTTTGACAACTCAAAATAATAAATGAGTAATGTTAGGTAAAAAGCACAATACTTTAAGTTTACCATTTTTACACAACATTTTACCGTCTCTCGCTAGACCGGAATACTACGCAGATCCCTCTGCACGAAACCACAAACATTGTAAAAAGTTAAAAAAAAAAAAAAAACAAACCTGATCTTGCGGCTCCATCGCGAACCTCTGTTCCTGATAACCATGGCAACCGGCAAGCGCACAGAACAGAATCACCGTCTGCCATATTGTTTGTGTTCTACTTTCGAATTTCCCGCGATTTCGTGCCATGGCTCAGTCGCATGGTGGTACCATCATCTGGCGACGATGGCGGTCATAGTCTGAAACAAAACAAAACAATAATTGTAGTAAAATAACCTACATAAAAATGAATAACAAGATACCATAGAAATATTTTAAAAATAATGAAAATAAAAATTTTATTACATAAATTAGACGTGTAGAAAAAAATGAAACAAATTTTTGGATAGTGAAACAGTTTTTTTTCGTAAAGTTAAATAGTGTCTACCTATTCCATTTTGCTTCTTTATAAATAACTAGCTTGTACCCGTGGCTCCAGCCGCGTAAATACAGTGTCCCATTCCCATTATTCACATGGGATATCTACTTTTTTGGGACAAAAGGACGACGGGACAAAGCAGTCCATAAAATCGTATCTCATTAACATAATTAATTGTATATAGATCTGATTTTAAGATTTATTTTTTGTTGTTTTTAGTTTTAAATGTCAATATTGTTAAACCCGAATACAAGATTTTTATTTTATTTTATTTTAATATTAAATATACAATATGGTATCAAACCATTCGACCTCTGTGGCACAGTGGTTAACTCGTCAAGCCGAAGGTCGCGGGTTCGAATCCTACCAAAGGAACAGAAAGTTTTCCGTGTTCCTGGGTTATGGATGTGCGGTGCCATATTGAGTACATAATATGACAAAAATCTTTAATTTATTATTGACTAGCTGTTTCCCGCGGCTCCGCACGAGTAAATATACTATCGAGTATCCCGCGGGAATACTGTACTTTTCCGGGATAAGAAGTAGCCTAAACTGCCATACCAAATTTTATCATAACCTACAACTAGTGAACGTTTTAGCGTGAAAGAGTAACAAACATCCATCCATCCGCTCTCACAAAGTTTCACATATTTTTAATAATAATATAGCAGGATTAATCATGGTTATTTAAAATGTTATTTTAACAAATCGTACTTTAAATGACTTGACAGTTAGGCTAACAATAAGAAAATAAGTAATTCCGTAGCTATCGTAGAACAGTTTACTCTTTATAATAATAAGTAGTAAGTAGTGGTACACCTACTTACAGATGAAAGTACTAGCACACGAACACTTACAACCTTATTCATGTAAATTATTTTCATCATATTAGGTATAATTTGAAACCACATATATTGTTTCCTCTGTTCTTGAAACTACGAAAAGGAAATTAATTTTATAAGCAATGAACTTCTGTAAAAACCAAAGATTTCACGACTAAAGATGGAAGAGAAAGAAAGGCTATGACGTAAAACTGATTTAAAAGACATTGGAAAATTTGACACTATTCATTCACATTTTATTTCTCGTAATTATTTTAATTCAAATCCATGGAGAAGTGGAGATAATCATCAAAAGACATCAAATTTTTCATCATATTTTATACGAATACTCCTTGAAATGACTTAGAATATCACAGTATTTACACCTCCTGCAGATATGCGACCTATGCCGTTGTAATCCAGATGTAATCACGCTTACATCTGACCTCATCTTATCTTTGTTCCCGTGGGTAATTGTTCCATTGTAAAATTACCAATGTCTTTTGAATCAGTTTTGCTATCCAAGTTTGTCTCTACATATATGTGTTTGTTAAGAAGTGCAAGAATGCCGAATGCGTCGCCACGTCAAATACAATACATTTTTAATACACAAAATCAATGTTTTACATTTACCACGCGTGCCGCGACGGCTTATTGGTTGTCAATTTATTTTGTCATTTACTTAAACATTTTCCTTACTAGTCGGTCCGGTTGTAATGTAAGATGTTTGTTACTTGATACTGTTTTTGATTGATTTCACATTTAATTGAAAAATTCATTGATGGATAGATAAAACGAACGGCTGTGGTAAGTTTTAGAAAGTTTAAAGTATGTGGTAAGTATCATCAACAAAGTTACCGGTGTACTTTTTAGGGTTCCGTAATATTCAAGTAAGCCTTATAGTTTCGCTCTGTCCTTATGTCTGTCTGTCTGTCCGCGCTTCTAGCTTCTGTAATAATGAATATAAATGGATAAAATTTGGTATAAGTATTATAGATTTGTGTATAGATTACGGTTTTTTTTTTGGTGACTCTTGATATACATAAGTGAAATGGAGATAATAATAATAATATCTATGGACCACCATCATCATATGCATATGCATCACCACGTCAATATGGTCCCGTGGTAAGTTCTCGAAGAACTTGTGATACGGATTCCAGACAACGGATAAATATATTTAATACTTTTATATTATACACATATTTAAGATTTTTATTATATTTTACACATATGTTGTACACATCCATGACCCAGGAACACGGAAAAACTTTTCGTTTCTTCGGCGGGATTCGAACCCGCGACCCCCGGCTTGAGCACCAACACGCTCAACCGCCGAGCCACAGGGGTCTTCGAGTCGGTCGAGATGAAAAATATATTTTTATTCTACCCTATCGTTATGTTTGTTTTTACTTTGTAGCTTAACTAAATATTCTGACGTATTAGGTTAAATGTTTCCGTTGTTTGGCAGTTTAAGTATGTACCTACTTATTATGAATGTAATGTAATGCGGTGTCAAAAGATTCGTAATAATAGCCCGGGTAACTTAAGCTATATAATTTACGTGGTCGGGTTATATATATCTTTTCATAACAAATTATAGTTATTCACAAGGTTTGGCTACTTTTAAGATTCCCGTGACCACGGCTGCTGGAAAGTAGCCGAAGCGTCGGGAAAATGAAACGTGCACTGAGACACAATCCGTGTATAAGACAACTGAAGTGATTTTATTTAGATAAATTTTAAGAAATTTGAGGGACACCGAATGTTTTTTTTTCCTAGCTATTACGTAACTTTTCCAAGTACGGCCTTATTTTAAGGAGACCGAGAGTTTAAGAGCCGATTGAGTACCTACTCACCACTCGGCCTTATGCATATTCGATATAGAAGGATGTGTTTAAGTAGGCACGTGCCCAAAAATCACCACTTCAAATCCAGTTCTTGAATAAAAGTTGGACACCTTTATTCAAGAACCAAACTCGTATCTCATTAACATAATTAATTGTATATGGATCTGATTTTAATTTAAATTATAATCCTTTTTTTTGTTATTTTTAGCGTTAAAGGTCAATATTTTGTAAGACCCGGATACAAGATTTTAATTTCATTTTATTTTATATAATATACAATATGGTAGCAAACCATTCAACCTCTGTGGCTCAGTGATTAGCGCGTCTAGCCGAAGGTCGCGGGTTCGAATGCCAACAAAGGAACAAATAGATGATTTGCACAAAGTGACTCGTTACTACGAGGGACGTGTGTATCTTTATTGAGAGTCAACGGTTCCTCGGACAGAGTAAATCATTCTGTTTTTATAAGTATATAGATATTATGTGTTTCAGTAAGAAGGTAAATATTGAATGCCCAACAAATATAACATTATTCAGTGATGAGTTAGGTAAGGGTTTAGGTATTTAACTAAATAGAATGTGTAACGCACAATCAATTTCTAATTTTTGTATGCCCGGAGCTAATTATAAATAGACAGTAAATAGGGCTTTAACATTGTCCTATTGTCCGAATACCACATAAATACTTCTAGTCTGGAGGAGAGGAAAATTAATCAGAAAACAGATAACTAATGTCTTAAAAAATTATTTAATATTGAAAATTTCAAAAAATATTATATTGTTTACTTTTCTCTATGTACAAATGTTGCCAAAAAGAAATACTGATGAGAACTTCACTAGATATAAGCTGAACAGCCCAGTATGTATAGTGGTGTTAATAATAATTGTAAAGTTATAAATGACACACATGAACGAAAATGTCAGATTGTGGACATCAAAAATTTAAATTTATGTAATACGAGATTAGATAAGTGTTTCTAATCTAACTTCTATAAGCGACATATAGCTAGGGTGCTATTAAACTATTTATTTTTAAAACAGGAATTGGCTTCTTCGACTACTGATTTTATCGAGCAGAATATTATATAGAATTAGTACTAGTTGTATTAACGAATTCGAATATGTTCCGAATACTTATTTACATTAGATACAAAGATAATGGAGGATGTCTCTTGCAGAAATAAGATAAGTTTAAATATACAAAATCCTACCAATAATATAAAAAATGTATTAAATTACAATAAATATTTTTTGCTTAATCTGATGCATCGAAATTTACAAGGATTGGTAGGTAAAGAACAAGAAAATGAGTTATTTTTGAATGAATTGATCGAAACTCATTATCAATTTTAATGATCACCAGTTAGCAAGTTCGTTCAGTAGAGAAAATGCCATTAGAGTTGGCTCTTTAATATTAATTAGATAAAAAAATTACGGAACGTAAGGATGTCGTAAGCCTCTCAACTGAAAGAATTATTGAAGTAGCCTGCATAGTGTTGAGTCAACATATAATTGTAAGCGCATACAGGCCTCCATCAGGGTTATACGATTCCTTTGAACAAACTTGAAGAACGTCATCAACACCATGGACGAGGACAGCATCGTGCAGCTCTGCAATTCCACCTACAGCAACGAGGAGATTTGCACGGGCAAGCTGATGCAGTGTGAAGCGCTCGGCAAGACCACGCAGATGTTAAAATCACGAAGAAGAGATGGGAGCGAACGTAGCTTACAGGACATCATCACCCTCTTGAAGCAGACGGATCCTGACGACGTACCGGCCCTTGTGGCTAAGAATATCCACAAGCTGCCGGTGGTTATCATGGAACACGTTGACGTTTCCAGCCTGCTGAGCAAGTTTAACGCCTTGAAGACAGAGCTGGACGAGATGCGAGGTAGATTGGATGCATCGGAAAATACCATCCATGATTTGCACAGTGAACAATTGCAAATAAAAGCTAATCATTATCTATGTAAGTCGCCCGATCGTCTGTTTGCCTACGTAAACACGCGTCGCGGAGCGCTGTTTGACTCGTCGTTGGTCATGTCAGCGGTATTTGACGGGTCAACAACCGCCGAAGCCTCGTCGCTAGCGATCGAGCCAAAGCTGAAAAATCCATCGAAGCACCATCCTCCACCACCAGACCATCAGCAGAAAAAGTATGCCAGTGTCGCCACTTACCCCGCACCCCCGCGGAAATCAAATTGAGATGGAGAACCAAGGAGAGCCCCAAGACCAAGGAGAGCCGCGAGGCTGAATCTCTTCGACCGGTCGAGGACAAGATCAGGAGAAGAAAGAGGAGGAAGCCCGCCCATAACACGTCTTAACTTAGCATGGGATTAGATTGACGTGATCTACATTACATCTTTATTCTATTGTATATTATTATGTGTGTGTCTAATAAAGAATTTAAGAATTTAAAACTATGGAACACATATTGTAAAAAATATATGCATCTAACAAAAGGGTTGTATAAAATGTGGCGATTTTAATATTAATTTATTACGTTCAAACTCCACAATTGTAACATTCACATCTTAGTTTAAATCGTATAACCTCTTTAATTTGTTTCTTGAACCGACAAGAGTGTGCGACACAACTGCTACTTGTATCGATAGCATTTTTACTAATCTTACTCCATGTAAAAAAGAAATGATTAAAAAGCTCAGTTCTGATCACTGTGGACAGTTGGCTTCTTTTAATATTAATTGTGACAGTAATCAAAAGGAAGAGCTTGTGTTTGTTCCTGTGAATACAAAACGTATTGAAAAAATTTAGATGTAATTTAAGTTCAAATATTCAATTATTGGATGGGTCAAATAGCTTAGATGAAGCTATATAATAAGTACCGAATTTAATTCAGTATTTACATCTAAAACGGTTAGAAATAGTAACTTTATTCTAAATAAAATAAGTAACTTTATTGAATGGGCAACTGCAGGAATTAAAATAAGCATACAAACTTTATATGAATTAGATGCTGAAAAGGGTATTAGTCATAATGAAACATTTAAAACATATGTTAAAAACTATTCAAAAACCTTCAAAAAAGTATGTAAAGCTGCTAAGGCTTCTTATATAAAGAATAATATAAAATATCATAACAATAAAATTAAAACTACATGGAAGGTAATAGCTGGTGAGACTGGAAACGTCACCTGTCGTAGCTTTGACTTTGAACTTTGTTTTGAAAATAAAATGATTACCTTCTACTGGTTAAGTTAAGTTGTGACGGTCTTCGAAAAGTTTTTTGCTGACATTCCGGTCTCAACTACTAAAAATTTTAATTCCTCAGCTGCAACTGCTGAAAAACTACTCAGAGATAAGCTTAAGTAACTTTTCATGCAATGACTGTAAGCCGTTTGTGTACTAAATACAAATAAATAAATAGAACGTTCGTTTGTTAGGGTTCCGTATCCGAAGGGTAAAACGGGACTCTATTACTAATACTCCATTGCCCTTCCGTCTGTCTGTCTGTCTGTCACCAGGCTGTCTCTCATGATCCGTGATAGACAGTTGAAATTTTCACACATGATGTATTTCTGTTTCCGCTATATCAAGAAATACTGAAAAACATAATAAAATTAATATTTAAGTGAGCTCCCAATTCCCATACAGCAAACGTGATTTTTTTGTGGTTTTTATTGATAATGGTACGAAACCTTTCGTGCGCGAGTCCAACTCGCGCACGCACAACTTCTTTAATGTTTTACTTCTATCGCGTGTAAACTATAATACTTATGGAACAAAAACTTACATGTCTCTAAGTGAACTCTTTCATCTATTTTTAGATGCTTTTTCATGGGAAATTATAAGCATATTGGCCGCACACGGAGTCAATTATGCATAGAAACTAAAAAACGCGTTACAATAATATTTGTACCATATGGCGACATGCACGAAGAATTTCTGGAAAAGCCTTTTCAACCAAATCTAAGAAATACTAAAAAAAGTGTGAAAAGTTACACTGTTCGTAAAAAAAAAACGGATGTTGCTGATTTTTTATAGGTACTTTTTGTTTCATTTGGATAATTATAACATACTAGCTTTTGCCCGCGAAAATACAGTGTCCCACGGGAACCGTATATTTTCCTGCGATAAAATGTCTACTTTACTGCCCGTGGTCTTTATATCTGTGCCGAATTTCATCATGATCGGTTCAGTAGTTTTTACGTGAAAGCGTAACAAACAAAATCACATTTACATCCTACCACTACTATCAGGTCTGCTGGAAGAAATTCCAATTTGGAATAAGTAGCGCCTTTGTACAAAACTGTTTTCTGTTTTCAAGTTGTCAATGTCAAAGGTTTACTATGTGTACATAAATTATTAAATAAATAAAATAAATAAATAAAATAAGCTTGTGAGGATGGATGGATGTTTGCTACTCTTTCACGCAAAAACTACTGAACGGATTTCTATGACATTTTCTATGGTAGTAGTTTAAAAGTACAGTGTTCCCGGGGGATACTATATTCACGCGGGCGGAGCCGCGGGCAACCGCTAGTTTATAATATTAGTAAGGATTTCTTATGTTAAATTATACTATTTTATTTGTTCAACAGGAACTATAACTGTATATTGGGCAATATTAATGGTATCGAGTGGTTCGATAAGAACACACATGGCTGCAACATATTGGATCTGTATTTTACATAAACATATATATATATATATTATAGACGAGGCAAAACAACAAAATATGGACCACGTTGAAGTTGATGTGTTACGTCTACGACTAGACTTTTTTTCCTTATATATATTAAATAGAATTTAAATCTCGAAATATGGGCCATAACATAGACGTATATAATATATAACTTATAGACGAGGCATGTTGAGGCAAAAACTGTCCCTACTTAAATGACCCCCCTTTTGGAGCTTTTGGGGCCATTTTGGCATTTGAGGTTTGGTGAAGTCAAGATGGCGTAACTTTTCCTTCTATGAAGATTTGATCAGTCAAATGTACGTCATGGTCTATTTTTAGTTTTAAAATCTTTGGGGTATAATCATTAGAGTAAGACCAAAAGTATGTGCTCATGTTCTCTTCATATTCGATTGACATGCCAATTCGAAGATATATATTTTTGCTAATTATCACGTAATGTTCGAGAAGAACGTAACCACCACATGGCCACATATGGGAGACAGATACGACTAATTCAATTTAGATATTTTATGTTCCCAGCCATCATCACTATAAGCGTCATATCAGATAAAGTGGTCATCACTTAGCGGGAAGTGGGAGATACGTGCTCCTGCATGGGCCGTAACGTACCGATGGAAAACCGGCGTGAAATAAGATCATAGTAATGAAATGGGTAGCATTTAATCAAGAAATGCATACAATTCGTCTCGGATTTCCTTTTGCGCACACCGTGCATTTTATCCGCGATAGAAGTAGCCTATGTCCTTCCCCGTTGTCCACTCTGCGTCTGTGCCGAATTTCAACAAAATCAGTCCGTGTTCAATTAGCAATCAGTGGTGGTTTATGTGGAGAAAAGTGCACGCAAGCTGATATGATTCTAAGCATGAATTGCTTAGACATAATAATATTACATTGATTAAAATAACAGCAACACACACTCACTCAGACTATCAACACACACTACCGTGCGTTTGACAGATTATGTTACACGTTGACACAAGTCACAACCGCCAACATTTACGGCCACGAGCGACATCCAGTCCCTATAACGAGGTAATCTACAAAGTCATAATAACGCAAACTATAAATAATAATAAACAACACACATCAGTCTAAACTTTGGGAGTTGGGACCCCAACATTAATCACTAACGCCCACAAAATTTGTAAACTTACGCGAAAACACGCTCCTAAATGGGCACTGATGAAACGTGTCGTTTTTCGGCTGATAGACTTTTTTGGGGCTGATAGACTTTTTTGGGGCTGATGGACTTTTTGCAAGTTGTACTTTGATGGTTTGGGCTGATACACTTTTTGCGTGTACTATGATGTTGAAGTTTATTGGGGAAATACTTTTTGCCGGCTTACACGGGTGACTAATTTATTTCGAAAAGTAAAATGAAAAAAATCTATTTTCAATATAAAATGCTTATAATATTCCGTATTAGTGTACGTTTAAAAAATATACCAAAACATAACTTCGAAATAAGTAGAACAAAACAAAAATGTTTAACAAAAATTCAGGTAAGTGGCATTTAGTTACCGAAAAGCCCATGTTGTTCTTGGTATAAAAAAAGTAAGAAGTTATGTGGTAAAAGGTATAAATACGTTTGTACGACAAATAAATCAAAATTCCGTTGAAACAGCAAAAAAGTAGCATTTGTCCTTTCCCGTGCTCTACTCTATATACAGATATGCCAATTTTCATCAAAATCGGTCCAGTAGTTTTGGAGCCTATTAAATGCAAACAAACAAAGAAATCTTTCCCCTTTTCAATATTAGTATAGATATAAAAATGATTCGATATCTGATCGTACAGTTTCTTAAAAAATCAGAAATATCCTGCGTATACTCCTTGTCAAAGTAAACTACATATTAGAGCTGTCTTCTACGGGGATTTGTGGCAGTTCACGAATTAGTGTCGCTAGATAAACTTACAAGTTTGTTCGCAGGTCCACTTCCTGAGGATGCTCCGGGTTCGGGGCGAATCGCGCGTCGAGTTTTGCAACCTGCATGGTGGTGTGGGGCCTTGCACGATCTCGCTGACATTGTTGCTTGTGTGGTGGTGGTACTTGTACGATCTTGTTTCTGAGTGTACGCATAAGCAGTGTGGGAGGAGGGAGGAGCTTTGCGCATGCTTATGCGTGCACTCACACATTTGCTTGCAGGTTGCGGGTATTTTTCCGCGGGATATTGCTAGATATAATATTAATTAAATTGTATGCTATGGATTTCCGAAAAGTAACGCCTGATTCTATTAACTAACTAAAATTAAAGGTATCAAGACTGGACGGTTTGGCTTGGACATTTAAGTATTTTTAATGCGTGTGTTAAAGTTCAAAAAAAGTTGAAACTTAAAAATTAAAATATGAATTATTCTCGAATTTCAACTACACACCTGACCTTTAGTTAAGTTTCAATATGCAAAGTGATTTATGAAATTATTTCAATAATTTATATTAAACAAGTTTAAAGCTTATAAGCTCATTTAATATAGCTATTGAATAATTGAATAAAGGTTTAAAATTGAAATAATTGAGTGAATAATATTGTTGGATGTATAAAATTCAAATAAATTTGCATTCAACTTATTCATTACAAAATTTAAATATACCTTTGTTTTTAACAGGCTTTTAGTTACGGCCGGTTTTAATAACCTATCTACCAATAAGTATTTATTAAAAACGTCGTCATTTATCAAACGTCAATCATTTTCCGGTTTTTCGCGATACAAATGTAACGTTTTTAACAAATAGTTATTGGTAGATAGGTCATTGAAACCGGCCGTAAGAGAAGAAACATATTATATCGTTCCTTATCCCAAATGCTAATTTGAAGCTAATTTGCCATAAACTCATTATTCCAACGTCGTAAAAAAGAAGAGCAAAAGATCACAAAGTCAGGACCTTCAAAAAAAGCAATCATGGAGTGATCCTTCTATGTATAAGACCATAGACCAATCATAAGACGTATATTCTTCGTCTAAGTCCTACATATTTATCAGGTACTAGCTTTTGTCCGTGTCGCGTAAATAACTGTATTTAATAGTAACAATACTGATCCCATGGGAACACTGCACTTTTTAGGGATAAAAGTAGCCTATGTGTTAATCCAGAGCTAAAACTACTACCATACCAAATTTTATCAAGATCCGTTCAGTAGCTTTTGCGTGAAAGTGTAATAATCCATCCATCCATCCATCCTCACAAACTTTCACATTTATAGTAGTATATTAAGGTTACGAGTAGATAATGTCCACAAAACTTCGTTCGCGCGGAAATCCGTAAATTACTCGTGAACAGTACATTTTTCCACCCAACGCAATCAATCCATGTACGAAATTTCATCAAAATCCATTCAGTGTTTTAAGCGTGATAGCGTAATAAGATATACCTGTTGTACCATCAGCTGATACTTTTACTCATTTTCCGGTTTCAAACGACTTTTATAAACAAATTTAGTAGGTAATTATGCTTATGTTTACACATAATACACCCATAGCTATATTGTTTGAATGCGAGGAACGCTGCATTCAGTCGTTTTGGTTGTCTCCAGTTTTCAGTTATATTTGGAAGTTCGTTGACATTGTAGACAGTGCAGACAAATCCGGGATGTATTTGTCGTCTCCTTACTGTCTTGACTGACTATAATAGTCCATTATATGTATACAAACGAATAAAATTGAAGTGTCTGTTTGTTATTACAAATTAGTAACAGCTTTTCACTAAATGCACAAAATGAATATACGGTATATACGTACAATTTTTTTTTTTTTTTTTATTTCTGTCTGTCTGACTGTTTGTCCCAGCTAATCTCGCTGAATGAAGCGGCTAGACCGAATTTCACGGACTTTCACTGGCAGATAGCTGATGTTATAAAGAGTAACAGGTTACTTTTATCTTAGGGTTCCGTTTCCGTTAGTTCTACCCAAACAAATATCAGACTTGACAACTCGACATACAATAAGATTTTCAGCTCTATTGTATTACTGCAGAATTGAAAGGTAACTATGTAGCTGTTTGTCTGTTCCTCTTTCTTTAATCTGTGACTACTAGGTACTACAAAAACACGTGGCAGGAGCAAGTCAGAGCATGTTAGCAAAAATACTACGCATAAACTTATTCAGCAATTTGATTATGTAATAGTTTATAGCACTTTATAATTATAATAATATGCATAGGCGTCAGTTCACTCAGAGACAAGTCGCGGCGCGCATACTTTTTAAGATAGCGATTAAAAATTGAACTTTATTCACTATACAAAAAGATACACGTTTCATTGCAAGAGTTCGGATTGCGGGCTGCAGCGGCATCGCACTTGCAATAACACGTGTTTCTTTTTGTGTAGTGAATAAAGTTTAATTTTGAATCGCTATTTTAAAAAGTCAGCGCCGCGTCGAATTTCATACTTAAGTTGCACAAAATTTTTCATCGGCAAAATAAGAGTTAGGTTGTGGCAATGCTTTATTTTTCCCATAAACCATTTTTCCCATCTGACAATATTGCACGTGTATTTGAAACAACTTTTGTCCACGTTATTTTATAAATGCCTAGAAAATCTACTACAAACTAACAAACTTTATAATTATGGAGTAATGTATTATCATTTAGAAAGCAATTGACTAATCTTGCACACGACTACAGAGAAATAGACGTCATAGAACGAAATTATCTAGATGTAGCCTAAATAATACATGAAAAACTGTAGACATTCAACTTCCTGGGTATACTCTTAAAATAAAATGGAATATCGACATTTAAAAAAATACTGACAAATATAAAACACAGAAAATTAAAAAAATATAATAAATAAATAAACACAAAATTACCTTATTTGAAATTAATCACAACACACACTGGTCATTTATAAGAAAATTAAAAAAAAACAAAACTAATTCGAAATTCAAACGTGGAATTTCGACTGTTCGCGTGCGGCCAAGCGACTAACACTGGATGCGCGTTTCAATTCTACTGTCGGATGTATTTTTAGAGCACGCCCCCTGTATTTCAGAGTCAGACACATGGTCGGTTTCCGCTGAGGGTAAGTGACATCAGAAATGACACGACCAAATGATGAAAATAGTGAAATGGGTCATAAAATGATGGATTTTTGTAGGTGATAGTTGTCAGTCATAATATTGCTGAAGGTTGAAGTGAAATAATTCCCGCAGCCCGCGGCTCCGCGCACAACGGCATCGGTTTTGACAAGCGATAGCTTAAATTAGTGTTCAGTTGAATGCCAAAGCAAAGTAGTTCCGCACACAGGAGCTTTGCAGCGCTTCTTTAGGATTCGCTGTCTGTCTGTCCGTAGGCTCTATCTCCTCAAACATGATAGCTAGACAGTTGGAAGTTTCACAGACGATGTATTTCTGTTGCCGCTATAACAACAAATACTGGAAACAGAATAAAATCAATATTTAAGGGAGCCGCGTGACTTTTTGCTGTTTTGTACGGAACCCATTATGTTTTAATAATTGAAAGATTTGAATATTTGTATTCTACATTGTCTAGGCTAAATTTAACTGTATAAATTTACGACTAAGCTATCGTCAACTCATCATCTACGGTGTATGGAGACTGGAGAGTGGAGACTCGAAATTATGAAGAAAACTGCCCTAAATAATTTGAAAGGAAATACTCAAAGATATTGATTCTGGCGGATTTTCATTTACCGTATGAAAAGCGAGCAAATAGGTTTTATTAAGAAAACTGAAATTATAAAGTAAGAAAACTCGAAATGCGAATGTAATGTTTAACTAGTTCACCGACATCTGTGTGACAATTGACAGGATGTAACTATTTTTTTTTTTTAATTGTAATCGGCCACATGGTCCCATCTTCAAAAGAATAAAAAAGGAAGTGAATATAAATTATCTTGACAATATATATTTTATTGTCTAAAAGTACTTAAGTATACATTAGGACTCGATTTTCTTCTTAAATTGTATGAACAACTTGATGCTACCCCGCAGCTTCGTGCGCGCGAAAGAATATCCCGCGGGAACCGTATATATTCACGTGATAGTAGGTAATCAAAAGTTAAAAACTGTAACCCGACCATGCAAATTATATAGCTATGTTACCCGGGACATTATTACGAATCTATGGAGTATGGACACCTCATTCATCAAAATTGGATCAGTAGTTTAGGCGCTACGATGGAATAAACATACATATATACATAGACTGCTCTTTCTTTGCCCATTCCTTTTGTTTTCGCCGTAGTCGGGTAAAAAGTAGCCTATGTCATTCCCCATGGTCTTCTCTACATCTGTGCCCTTCAAAATCGGTCCAGTAGTTTCAGAGCCAGTTCAATGCAGACAAATCTTAATTTTAGTGTTTAAGTGGATAAATACTGAAATGTTCACCAAGTCTCTTTTTTTTTCATAAAATTGTTTCTGAACAGTAAGTTACTGAACAAAGTACAGTACATTGGCACATTACCTAGAAACGAGGGGAGGATGTAGTTGACTGAAATAGCAACAATGTTCCACCCCTTTATAACACGAGTATACTGGATGTGTTTGTTATAAATAGATGTTTGCATTAGTCTTGGCGCTGCACTACCGTGCCCCCTAATGGATGGATTTTTATATTTATAAAAAAATATATTTTTTAAAACAATTAGGCCGACATGTGCAGATTAACCCAGGGATAAAATATCATGCTTTTTCTTTCTTAGATACGAAGAACGAGAGAGATAACATGATATTATTTAACCCATCAATTGTCGTATTTAAAGTAGACTTTCGTGAAGCGACTTGTCATCATAAACTGATTTTGTGAAGTTTGAAATAATCAGAACGCGTTTGACGCTGGTTTAACGTTTACGAGAATACCGGTTTCACAGTTTTAGCGTGTCAGGACATGATTGTAATTGTATTATTGCAGGTTTCATTTAGCAGAATTGACCCTCAGGGTTAAAGTTAGCCCTGGGATAAAGTATAATGCCTTCTCTTTCATAAATACGAAGATCGAGAGAAATAACATGATATTATTTAACTCAGGGTTAACTTTTTGAATACTAATTTCCTATGCCTAATTTAAATACTGCTTTACGAAATTATATACAACGGCCAAGCACTTGTAACTTCTCCGGTTTTGCGAGTGACCATAAAAGACGGAAGTCGCTTAGCTTCAGAGGGGTAAGCGCGAACCATTGAGAAGTAATACGTTTTATAACTATTCGTTGGTAACGTTATAGAATGTCAGTGTATAGCGCTGTTACAATTTTCTTACTCCCTCTTTCGATAGCGTTACGAATACATTACACACCTTTCAATTATTCATGCGCTGAGCCTAGCAGTGGCGTGGGGTTCCTATAACTCCATTCTTATCGGCTTCGCTTACCACTTACCTATAAATCCAAATCCCTACCTATAATAGGCTAGGGCTTCCCTATGAAGGAGGACCAGCTTTCGCTACTGTAGTGTCTACCTGTCTGTCCGTCTGTCTGTATATGTGTATCAGTGGCGTGGGGTTCCTCCTATATAATAACTCCATTCCTATCGGCTTCACTTACCACTTACCTTTTGAAGATCCTCACCCAAATCCCTACCTATTATACAGGCTAGGGGTTCCCTATGAAGGAGAACCAGCCTTAGGTCTTGGGGCCTAGGCCCCAGTGGCTAAGGAACATTTGCCAGGAACATTTGCTGCTGCGCGTGCAACAGTTTCAAGTTATTTTTATTTAATTATTATTATTAGACATTAGGTCGTTAAAAAGTGATTGAAATTAATTTATAATTTTGTCAAATAACAAGTCAGTAAAAATTAATTACTTCTACTACATTGCAGCCAAGAAGCTCGAAAAGTAAATTCCTTTTATATCGTAAATTAAAAAAGACATGAATACTAAATGTTAAATTCTTAGTTTCATATGTCAGTTTTAAATTTTATATGAATAATCTGACATTTTTAAAATCTGATTTAAATAGAGTTTTGAACTATATGCCAAGAAAATACAAACCAACGTATGTTTCATAGACTCAGGGTCAGCTCACATCGAAATAATAATAATAAACATTTGACAAATAAAGACATTACACGATTACATATAATACAAAGAGCTACATTATAGAAATACAATAACATAACAGAAAATAACCTAACCAAGAGCATGTAGGGACATATCTAAGGAGGGTTCCGTAACTATAAACGCGTAATAAGTTTTTTTGTTTAAATTAATTCAAAAGTTGCTGACCAATTTCATTCAAAATAATTTTCCTTAAGAGTATTTAGACTGATATATCGGCATGTCATAAGTCACATAGTTTAGAAATGCCAGGGAGGCCGACTTTTAAACTACTTTGGAGGCGGATTACTCGAAAATGGTTGATTTTGTAAAAAAGTTATGTATGAAACCTTGCCTTTCTTTTAAAATACCTAGTTAACTATACACCATACGATGAGGTAGAATGAAAAAAATTGTTTCATTTCTCATACTCGGAAAGTAGTATTGTTTTTTATCTGATTATTGGGTGGAAGATGCTGCTTTCCTTTCATAGGGAGGGAAAAACTCATTCACACACAAAAAAACAAATTCATTCCGGCCCTCGGTCCGGAATGAATTTTTTTGTGTGTTCAAAGTTCAAAACTTCAAAAATAGAACTGCTGTCAGCTGTGAAGAGTTTTATGTAAAAAAAACTATTAAAAAATGTCATGACTTTCTAAACAGCCAATGTGAATTTAGCGCAAACTTCTTTGAGCGGCAAGTTCCATATTTAAAATTTAAAAAGTCAACACAAATTGGCGGGATACTAAAATCTGTTATGTATGTATCTGTGACGGACTTTTGTGCTAAGATTTGAATGGAAAAATGAGTTCAAGCGAAATATTGACACCAAATATTGATCCAGAACAGCCAAATTTTTCAAAATATATCAAACAACATAAATATTCCAAACAAAAATGTAACTTTTAATTTCACGAATTGTCCTAATTTGACTATTAATTTTAAATAGGCACTACTAATATATTAATTATTATCAATAAATAGTTTAGGTAAACAATTAGTTTTATTTTCCTCATATTCTAAATGAAAAGTAGAGTGTTTGCCACGGGTAAAAGAATCAATTCCTACTCGGACTATAGCCTAGTCTAACTACCTCGGGAATTGATTCTTTTCAACCCTAGGCTAACAATCTACTATGCCCCATCTTCACATGTATGGAGAGCCACCCCTAAATATGAAGAGAAATATAATTATTTTATGATGCCAAAATCGAGATCTATGCACATTATACATATAACTGTACCAAATTTCATTCGTTTATGTTCATAATTACAGAAGCTAGAAGGGCGGTCAGACAGACAGATGGACAGAGCGTCAAGTCGCAAAGGTTCCTTGAGTGTTACGAAATCCTAAGCTCAAACTTCTAGGCCAATACATTGGCCACAATATACGCCACAATGATGGCCAACATGGAGAGCAGCCATAAGAAGTCGCGGGCAAAAGCTTCCTGCACAAAATCGTGGACAAAAACCAATGATACTGAAATAAGATTGTATAATATACTCCATAGTATCAAGTCAACAAAAAATGCAAAACGAAGATCATTCGAATCGAATCGAATTGAGAGGCACTTCGTCTAACAATGCTTCAGATATTCGTTATATTCTCTAATTAAGTGGGCTCGATAGTTGATATTGAGTAGATGGCGGAGTGACGGCAAACAAGTTGATGGATCGCCTGATGATATGCAAGTTTAATGAAAAAGTAGACGTTGCCCGCGGCTCCGCGCGCGTAAATATAGTATCCCACAGGAACACTTATTTTTCCGTATAAAAAGTACCCTATGAGTTAATCCAGAGCATAAACTACTACCATATCAAATTTCATCAAAATCCGTTCAGTAGTTTTTGCGTGAAAGTGTAACATCCATACATCTATCCGTCCATCCACACATTTACATTTATAACAGTAGTAAGATGTTGGTTATCAGGCAATCCCACAGTCCCACAGACACCGTTTGCTTTGTGGTTTACCTACCGAGTGAGAGATATGGGGCGTTGGCGGGTTAAGACCGGCAACGCGCTTGTAAGGCTGGGACTATATGATCCGGAATCCGGAAGGCCGGGGATAATTCAGAGCACTGAAAATAGAAATTTGCGCTAATACATAGAGCTGAAAATATCATATATTATGACTCCGACATTTGACTCGACACTCGTGTGTTGCAGTGCTCTTAATCTTCCCCGGCCCTCCGGATTCCGGATCAAATAGTCCCAGCCTACCTCGACTGGTGATGTCCACAGTCCAAGGGCGGTAATCGCCTTCCATCCGGCGCACCGTCTGCTGGGCCTAGTTTAGTTGGAAAAATAAATGTCGCTGGACCTCGTTGGTCTAGACTCAACGTGAGATGGATAAGACTGTAACCCACCACGCAAGTCTACTGCTGATTGAGGAGATAACATTCACCGTCCACTATTATATACGACCGCAGTGGCTCAGTGGTTGGCGCACAAGCCAGAAGTCGTGGTTCGAACCCCGCCAGGGGAACAAAAGGGGGTTTTCTGTGTTCCTGGATGTGTGTTAAATATTATGTATATTATATTATAATAAAAAACCTAAATACATGTATATCATAAAAAGTATTAAATATATATAATTATTTCCGTTGTCCAGACAACCCGTAACTCAAGTTCTTCGAGAACTTACCACGGGAGCAGAGTGACGTGGTGTGAAAGCGTCTTAATAATATAAGTCTAATATAATATAATACAATAGCGAAAACATTATATTATTATAGCTAGGGAGCTGGTGGCAATACAGTAATTTTCTGTATATTTTTTTTACATAAATGTATAATAGTGCTCAGAAAAATAAGACAGTTTACAAAAGTAATAGTCTACTAAAAATCAAAATTTTCAAAGATATTGCGGACTGTTTGAAGCACTTTTGTGAGTTTCGGGAAAACGCCCCATATAAAGTCGTACAAGTATGTGACGTCACACGCTAGTAAGTTGCTACGAAATGTATGGCCATATGCACAACATTTCTGATATCTTGTAAATTCATTTATGTTGATACATACCATAGTAAATCACATTGTATTTGATGTAAGTAAACTAATTATGTAGGTTTTGTACACTAATGTTTTAAAAAAATATTTCAACTTTTTTGTGTTTCGAAATGCATATAATTAAAACTACACATAAAATTTTTACTTTTATCAAGTTGTAATACCTAAATTTCGTAAAAATTTCGTTTTTTTTTAATAAATTAAGAAATAATCTTAATTTATTAAAAAAAAACGAAATTTTTACATGTTGTCGAATACCCAATTTAGGTATATGAATTCACCGTCGTCGATAGATGACACTAAGACGTAATGTGGTCTGCAACTATGTGAAGTAGAGAAAAATAGTGGCTCAGGAAGCACATATTTCTTATTAAATAATTTCGCTGTATTAGATTTAAAAAAAACTGGGTATTTATATGTAAAAAATTGGGTATTTATATGTAAAAATGTTGTTTTTTTTTAATAGCATTCAGAAATAATTAGGTATTACAACTTCATAAAATTAAAAAGAATTAGGATTTTATGTGTAGTTTTGACAATAAGATGCATTTGTAAGTCACAAAAAAGTTGGAATATTTTGTACAATATTAATGTAAAAAACCTACTTAATTGATTTACTTATTAAAATCAGTACCTGGGTAACCTGGAAGTTCTGATTAAAAAAAACGAGTCACAAAAATATTAATCTGACCGGGATTCGAACCCACTACATTTCGAATTTTCGAACAAAGCAAGATACATATTACGCATACAAAACTGCCAATCGGGCTGACATAATAGTCGAAATTATTGATATAATGTTGCGCGACGGAAGAAAAAACATATTATACACCTTAAAAATGTGTAGTTTTCCGGGGATAATAAACCTAAATAATGAAGCTAAATCGATTTTTCTCCCCCAAAACTATCTGCATACTAAATTTCATGGTAACCATTTCCGAGATACCGATTATATATATACGAGATTGTCTCGTTTAAAGTATTAGATATACCTACATTGCCACCAGCTCCCTAGCTATTATCTTGACGGGAATTAATAATAATTGTGAGAAGTGCCATTACATCCGCGATTTGGTCAGTGGGTTTTGGGAAACGTCAATTAAAACATTTAAGCAAACTCATCAACTCATTGAAGTCATTAACATACGCTCATGAGTCATGACTTTTCAGGATATGAAGACACATGGGATCGCGTGAATAAGCGATCGCGATTCAGGCTTCATTTCACGCTATAACACGGTATGCGACGCCTAAAAGTTATTTAAAAACTTAGTTATTAGATGAAACGCCATTTTAGAATGTGCCAATTTAGAAAATTGGCACCATCAATATATAACATTTATTTTATAATCCCTTGCTAATTATTTTTATTTTACCTACTACTTTGTCTAACCTAAGGCTGGGACTGTATTATGATCCGGAATCCGGTGGGCTCGGGAAAATTCAGAGCACTGAAAATAGAACTCTGCGTTAATACAATAGTGGTGAATATTGTACCCTCGAATGTCGAGTCAAATTTCAATGTTATATGTTCAGCTCTACATTCGACACTTCAATTTTCAACTCTATAGTAATTAGCGCAGAGTTCTATTTTCAGTGCTCTGAATTTTCCTGGGCCCGCCGGATGCCGAATCATATAGTCCCAGCCTTACCTACTTACTACCTGGCACCTACAATCCACTATTATAATATTTCATTTATTTAGTTCATTTTCCAAAATCTTCTTCACAGGAGTACAATTACTTAAATCGAAATGTTGCATATTAAAGTAGTGTTTTAAAAAGAATATAATGTCAATGTCTTATTGACAGATGTCACATGCGAAGCCTATCAAGATAATTTATTTAGCCAAAAGGCTGTGTATAGTGTAGACGTATCTGTGTTATGCATCTCTATCATATTATGTATCAATAAAGAAGTGTGAACAGCAAAAGTGTTGCTGTATCATTGTTATTACCACTCCAACATAAGAAGGACTTGCAAGAACAAAGATGGCGAGTTCACTACACTAATAATTAATACTTAGACCTAGGTTCTGAAACAGTTTACAGCGGCTCTTACCCTACTTGCACACACCAGATGTAATTTAAACTTTATTTTGTAAATAAATTATCAAATTCGATTAAATTAATGTGTAATTGTATTTCTTTATTGCTCGATAAATTTGAAATTTAAATATTTTGGATTATAGTGTACTATTGTTTTTTTTGTTCACAAAACGTTTAAATTGTATCTGGACGGAGTATATAGGTATACAATCTTTTTTTAAATCTCTTTGTTCAGTGATTTGTGTTTAGACATGTCGGTGAAAAATCGATCGACAGGTCAACGCGCGGAGTGTTTACAATATATAGCTTCTATTTTCAGTACACTATCATCAGTTCTTATAAAACTACTGAATTTGCCCGCAACTTCGTCGCTAAAATCGGCATGTGGTTCGGAAATCGTACATTTTACCCAGATAAAAAGTAGCCTATTTCCTTTCTTAATGTCTAATTTCATCGAAATCGGTTAAGCGGTTTAGGTGTCATGGCGTAACAGACAAACATATTTGCTTCCGCATAAAACTTTAAATAAAGTATAGATCTACCATCAGCCATCTCGCAAGTTTGGGATGAAGTACCAACATACTTAAAATAAGACAAAACGCCGTTATAGGATGTTGAACGCCAATTTAGATAATTCATAGTTTTCTAAATTTTAGACTTAATCGTAACTAAATCTAAAAAAATAACATCCATAAGTACTTATTTTCATTTTCTTATTAATTACAATACTTGGTTATTATTAAAATTGCTGTCGTATCCAATTATATTACAATATACTTAATATTTGACATTTTTAAATGTAATTATAAATACCTAGTACTAAAAAAACAGTGTCTTAATTTTTAGTAAGTAATATGATACCTATATGTAAATTTATTTTAATGGCACGAACATTTTAACACATAATACAGTTTAAAAATTCCCCCTAAAATTATGGTAATTGTCTAAAACAGTAGGAAACAGATATTTTAAAAGTCGTCATTATGGGAAATTGGCAGATATTATCAGTAAGTAGTATGACAAGTTACAGTCAAGACCAGTTTGGTTGTCAGTTTTTCTGTCCCAGTTTTCGATTCACATGAATAATATGTTAAAACAGTTATCACCACACAAGACGAAATAATAATTAATGTGATTATTTACAGTAATATACGGCCAAAGTTGTAATATATGATTAAAGTATTTCCTATTAGTCAAAATAATATAAAGAATATAATGGGAAAACCTAATATATAGCATTATAAAATCTTATTCTTAATGAATGCCCAAGCATGTTTTTTGATTAAAATAAAAAAAAAATAACTGTTCTTTTCTTTGATGGCGTCAATTAATTAATTCTTTTTTTTTAAACTCATCGAATGAAATAACAACGCTTCCCTATATTTAGTTGTCAAATTTTAAATGTGCCTAATGGTCAAATCGTGTTTATTAAAAAAAATAGCTGTCAATTTTGTAGCATTCTTTTTTCTGAGCGTTTTTCAAAACATTAATAATGGCGCCGTTGGAATTCTATTTCAGGATTATTTTTGAAAAAGGAACCGTAAATTTCGCGGTGTAAATTTTTTATCGCGCCAAAGTTTGATCGACTTTGCGTATCTTTTGACAGATCTAAATGTATTGGGAATGAATGGCCAGAATTCGAAGTTTTAAAACGGTTAAGCGTGGGATTAGTCATCATCAACAGGCGAGTAAATATTGAAATATAAAATTGTTCTTGGTTTAGATAACCAAAACATAAAGAAAATGACTGGCTTTTGAATTAGAAGAAACGTAACCTAAGTGTCAATTCACACCGAAACTGAAAGATACGTGACGCGGCGCTGCATTTTAAAATGGCTATTCAAAATTGAACTTTATTTTTAATACACAAGAAGAAACACGTTTCATTGTAAGGCTCGAATGTCATGAATGTCAACCGCGCTGCACAGCGCATGTGCAGTGTATGACTGATGTCATACTATAAAACGTATATCTTTTTGTGTATTGAAGAAAGTTAAATTTTGAATAGCCATCTTAAAAATGCAGCGCCACGTAACGTCGCGTTGTGGACTGACCCTTAAATTCGCTTTGCCGTAAAAAGTATAGTTATGGAGTCACAAGTTTTCACAACATAAAAATAAAACAAATAGAGTCCTAAATCCAAATCCAAACCCAATCACTTCCATAATTAATATGAAACAAACTAAAAAAGGATTCTCTCAAACTTTTCCAAATTCTACGGGAGTGAAACAAAAGCACTTCTTAAAAATACGTAAGAACAAGCAAAGCATGAATGAATGAATAAAAGGTTCTTCCAAATTAATTACGGATATTTTGGGCAATTGATGATCTAATACTTAAGTAAAGACTTTAAGGGCAGAAAAATAATTAAAATTTGAAAAATAATAAAACATTGCTCTCTTAGGCGCTGAGGTCATTAACCTCACAGAAACAATTGATTTAAAAAGCAAAGACTTTGCCTAAATAACATCAACACATTCAGCTGCGTGAAGTCAACGACCTTAACAGTGCCGAAAAGAACGGAATGTAATATTGTTACATATTAGGTCTTTACCTTTGAAATTGCCGTTTTGTATGAAAAAATTTAAACTATTTTTTTTCATGTATTTTTTATTTGTATTAATCGAAGTAATCACCCATGCAATCAATGCATCTTTGCCAACGCAGTGGCAGTTTATTGATGCCCTTCTTAAAGAAATCGGCTGGACGGTAGGCAACAAATTCTTCAAAGGCATTTTGTACTGCCTCTCGGGTATTGAATTTTTTTCCACCAAGAAGTTATCCAAATTCTGGAAAAAGTAGTAGTCTGTAGGCGCAAGGTCTGGTGAGTAGGGCGGATGACGAAGAGCTTCCAACCCCAGTTCTTGCAACTTGCAGACCGTCTGCTGTGCAGTATGAGGTCGCGCGTTGTCGTGCAGGAGCAGCGGAGACGGGCGATTGACCAATGCTGGTTGGAGATGTGCCAGCTTCTCAATCATTGTGTTCAGTTCTTCACAGTACACATCTGCAGTAATGCTCACCCCGTTTGGTAAGAAGCTGTGATGAATCACACCGGCGCTAGACCACCAAACAGTGACCATCACCTTTCTAGGGGTAAGTTTTCGTTTAGGGCATTGTTTAGGTGCAGGATCTAACCAACTTGCTGAGCGCTTGCGGTTATCAAACAGAATCCATTTTTCATCGCAGGTAACAATGCGGCTCAAAATTCCTTCATTTGTGTGTCTGTTGAGCAGTGCAAGGCACGTCTCGACGCGTACTTCGCGCTGGCGATCATTGAGTTCGTGGGGCACCCATTTGTCAAGCTTTCTTACCTTGCCAATTTGACGCAAATGGACCAATATTGTTTTGACGCTAACGTCGAAAGCTGCTGCTAATTCAGCCGTAGATTATGTATTATCAGCTTCCACAATGGCCTTTAATTCGTCATTGTTGACCAAAGTCTTCGGACGACTGCAAGGTTCATTTTTCAGGTCGAAATCTCCAGAACGGAAGCAAGCAAACCAATAACAGGTGGTGCGTTGGTTTGTAGTGTTAGCTCCGTATACGTCGTTGATGTTGCGTGCCGCTTGTGCCGCGTTGCTGCCACGACGGTACGTACTCATATTCCATAATTACTCGAATTTTTAACGATGACGAAAAAGATTGAAATGCGATGAAAATTTAACACTAATCAATAAACAAATGACTACTTTTGGAAAAAGAATTCCATGTTTTTAAAATAAAATTAATTTGAAATTAGAATTCTTAGCCAAACAAAAATTATTTTGATTTGAAATGGCCAGTACTGCAGAACGGCAATTTCATAGGTAAATACCTATTATATAGTAGATCATAAGATGTACAAAATATCCGTAATTGATTTTGAAAAACCATATTATAATATTATATGCTTTATTGAGTTGAAACTTGTACAAGTGTGATTCAAAATATTATTAACAGACCTATCATCAACACAACAGACATAGTGACAAAACTGATATGGATGACGTACAAATGAAGTATTGTATTTTTAACACATACCTTTAAAAAAGCGCTAGCCTAAGTCTAGACAACCGTAAAGAATTTAGAAATGCCACAGGATGTAAAAAAAAACGGCTGAAACTAAAAGCTAATTGAATAGGAAGAAATTTATAGCTAAATCTAGACGGGGAACAAAAAAAGTGGAAGGGTAAACGAAATTACACCCTATACCTCATATATTAGGCTCATTTCTAAATGACACAGAAATTAAAATTTAATTCATGCTTTGTAAGCATTATCATACAGTGTATTTTAGATTGGCAAGTAGTCAGTGACCAGACTGAAAGATTTGACACATTTTTATTGTAAATTTTCGTGTTCAGGACTTGTATATTTAGCTCTCAGCCCTAAGTATAGTTTTCACTCGCCAAAGCTCGATTTTTGCTTATTTTCTTTTGACATTTTTGTGAAAGTTATTTTATTCTAACATATTTTTACAAATACGAAAGTCCTATAGATCTTTCATACAGATCGATCACATAGATCTTTGAAAATCATACGCCTCGTTCGGCATTTCAACATTCAAACAAAGAATAAATTCAAAAATAGAACAAGTGACGCATTTTAAGTGTTGCCTGCTGCACCTTAATATTTTTACACAATTTATCTCCAGTGTTGCCCACTGTAGACAAATAATTTACCACAATTTACAATTTGAATGGTCTTTTGTCTTCTAATGCATTGCTTATGTTGATAGATCCAACGCAAATGTTTTACTTAGGGGGAGAACTTAAAAATAGAGTTTTAAAATGGTTCCCGATAATGTGTCGAAGTTATTGGTATTTCCTTGAACATCAAATTAATCAGTTATAGTAAAGAGTAAATAAGAAATTCTTTGTCTAATATCTAAGTTTAGGTGTAATTTAAAAACATTCTTTAATTTTTGCCTATTACTTGTACCTACTGTGTTTTAATTTATGAAACTCAAAAAAATAAGTAGGCTTTTGACAAGAAAAGCTAGACACCCGGATGGAACGAAGTTATAATATATATATTATAATATAAATATATAGTTGATAATGGAGAATTGAAGCCTATTTTGGAAGAAATATATATATATATATATATATAGAGATTAGCCGGAACAGACACACAGACTGACAGACGGACAGAAAAATGTTAACAATTTATATTTTATTGTAAGTACCGATCATACTTTTAAATGCATTAAGTGAAAATAAAAGCTGTTAATTTGAAATTACAAACAGACACGTCAATTTTGTTTATCTCTATAGATATAATATATTATATTATACAAAACAAATAGTTGAACTAAGTATATATAGTGCGCGCGAAACTAGTTGGCGCGCCTTAGGTAGGGTCAGGGGTGAGGGGGCGGTTTGCTTGCTGCTCGCAGTGTTGCCGCCGCGAAGTCCGGCTCCGTACTGAGTAATAACATCAAGCGCCCCCGCCTTTCGTCCCACCGCTCGCATACCTAAGGCCCGGCTAGCTAATCACAATATGTAACAGTCGTAACAGTCACAATGTGTAATTACAAAATTATACATTATTGTCAAGGTGACAAGGTCGTTTTTTGTGATTTCGAGTGGCAAAAAGTGTCGTGCCTATAATCCGTCTAGCCTCCATACAATTCGCAACGCGCCATAAGGAACTTCGTTCCGATAATAAGCCATAGACAGACGTATGTCATATAAATTATAGACGAGGCATGAGGCTAAAACTGCCCCCGCTTAAATGGCCCCACTTTTGAGATTTTCGGGCCATTTTGACATTTGAGGTATGGTGAAATCAAGAAGGCTGACATTTGAGGTATGGTTAAATCACTTTTTAACAGACCGCGATCCATAGACGTATATATTATAGACGATTCACGTCAAATTAAAAAGTTTCTCCAGTTAAATGGCCCCAATATTTTGATTTTTGGTGCCATTTTGGCATTTGAAGTATGGTGAAATGCAAGATGGCACAACTTTTTATTGTATGAAGATTTGTTCTGCCAAATATACGTCATAGCCTATTTTGAGTTTTGAAATCTTTGCTTGCGTGGATCGCAACATGTTTTGACATGTTTTGCAACTTTTTGCACGAGTTTTGAAATCAATAAACGAGTTTGCGTCATTGCAAAAAGTGTGGTAAATTGGTAAATAGATTTTACTTTTTTATTTCCTGTACTTAAGTAATAAATTCTTTCAACAGCGAGTGTTTACATAAAAAAAAACACATAAGTAATTACTAATGAAATAATCTGAACAAGAAAATGTCAGGACATGTCTAAGGAGTGTTCCGTAACTATATTATTATTATTATAATAATAATAATAATAATAATAATAATAATAACAATTCCAAACACCAACAACCTGAAACAGATACACACAGAAAAAATCCAAAAATACATACCGCTTGCAGATGAGATCAAACAAATGTGGCATCAAAACACAGTAAAAATAATCCCGATAGTCATCTCCTCAACGGGCGTTATTCCAAAAACGGTTGCCGTTGCACTTAAATCCCTTAACCTTCACAAAAACACATATATACAGTTACAAAAGTCAATCGTTATAGATACCTGCTCTATAGTCCGCCGCTTCCTTAATTCATCTTCATCCTTCCCTACAACCCACACCAATTAAACTTCTTTCACGCTACATGAACAGTATACTTGGCAATCGCCCGTACCTGCTTCATCCTACCGGTTAAGCCGAGACAAATATATGGTAAATAATAATAATAATAATAATAATAATAATACTTTATTTCAGACCATAGATCCATAGTTGTGTTAGTATTGTACAAATGTTCTTACAACTATGTTAATAAAGTGAAAGTACATAATATTGTAATTCTTTTAATATTATAATTACATAATATGGAGATTAATCCAGTGTCTTATAATTATAATATAATATATGTTTTTTTTTTTTTCAAATTACTCCAATATGTATGTAAATGAATGTTACTGTCCAATTTAGTTTAAAAGGTTAAGATCCCCTGATGTACAATATCGACGAAGTTGCAGTTTCTAAACATTTTTTTTGCGCTAGGTAATATTTAAACTCAAAGTATGCGACCGCAACGACTGCAGACGTGGTTGAACTACGTATTTTCACGTGATTATGTGTGCGTGCGTACGATTCAACGGCGCTGATAAGCGATTTTCACCTTAAGCCTGGTCGAGCGGCAACAAACCCGGGTAAAAGCTATTGTTATAAAGTTTAACTCATACAAAAAGCTAAATGGTTTTTCCATTTAATTATATAAAAGTAATAAATTCCTTCAACAGCGAGCATTTATAATTGGATTAATTAAAAATAAACCGAACTCATCGTGCGATATAATTCAATTTATTTATAAAATGTTTTCAATAAAACCTACGGATAAATAAAATAGTGTACTGACTACGGAGTAATACCGAAATTTTGTAGAAAATCAGCGTGAAAAATTGTGTTTTCCAGGACCACGCGAGACCCAAAGGCCAATAGGGTTTTTCACAGCCCCTAAAGTCGATTTTGCTAGTTGTATCCTGCAATAATACAGTTACGAATTGCGACCCAGTCCCGACTCCCGATATGTTAAAACTACATAACTGTATTGTACGTCAAACCCACGCCAAACCCGCTTTGATTGGTCCAAACTCAAGAAATCAATTCATGGTATCAAGACGATTCATTTAAAATTCAATAAATAATAATGAAGGTGTAAGTTAATTACGAGAACAATTGGTGTTCTGAGTATGTCTTACTTTGTCTTTTATTATATATTATTATATTATATTGTATATATATATATACTTATATATGTATTTTCAAAATAAAAAAATTGTTATTAATCTACTGCTTGTACCTATATAATACGAATATTTTATAAATAAAGTTAATTATACACAGAAAATAGCATTTCTATAAAATTGGCCGAATTAAATGATACTTTAAAAAACATCTAAGAGAAAATTATTAGAAAACATGTTTTGTGATATAGCTAATTGTAGTTAAGTATAATTTAAGTTCTGTATCGTGTTTTCGGAAGACTTTTTATTATACCAATAATTAAACTATACAGTTTTAATTATCTTGGCGCCGACAGATGGCGCTATCTAGTTTTATGATGTGCCGCCTTTTTTTTGGTTTCGTTTTTATAACACTGCTTTATTGACCATATTCCTTATGCAGCAGGCTAGCGTTATTGCTTACGGTATATTCCTCATCCCAGCAGTGGGGAAACTAGTTGTCGGTGATGATGATGATTATTATTATGAGCGTCGCGTCGTAGCATTCATATGAAGGTACCAACATAATCTATTCAGAATCCAAATTTAATCTGAACGTTAACAAAAATATAAAATGGGTATTGGCTTTTCGAAAATAACATAATAAGCCAGGAAATATTGTCTTTGCAATTGCATATCTACGATCAACCAGTGACGGAATACGGTCATCACAAAAGTGAGATCTTTGGAGAGCATTAAAAATGCTCTATACAAAAAAAAATTGCACGTGTGACGTCACAGCAGTTGAAAATGTATGAAGATAAATACAAAATTGATTTCATTATCTTAAATACTGCGCCTATGTATATCATTGTCATAACAAAAAATGTCATAAATACCAGAAGGATTTGAACGGTCATTTTTTCCAATCATTGCAAAAAATCGTTTTTTAGTCCTATATCTTTTTAATTTAGCAACTGATTACTCTACTTTTTGCTTTATTCGGACCATATTCATGTTGCGATTCAGATTCGATTTTTTCTGATTTAAAACAAACGCGTGTTCCCTATTCTTCCAAATCAATATAAATTGCAGCTTTTGCAAACATTTCGAAACTAAAGGCCAGAAAGAGTGATGACTTACATTTGACTGAACAAAACTTTATACAAGAAAAAGTTACGCCATCTTGGTTACCACCATACCTCAAATGTCAGCCATCTTGATTTCACCATACTTCACCAAAATTACCCCAAAAACGCCAAAAGTGGGGCCATTTAAGTGGAGACCGTTTTTGCTTCAACATGCCTCGTCTACAATAATATTATTACGTCTATGAATTCTTGATATTGACTTGAGCGTTAAACAAATGACATTTAAATTGGTAGCATTATGTGTTCTTTTGTTCCCTTTGTTTACGTTTGGATTAAATAGGATCTGAACAGAGTAAAGGTCAAATGTGACATTTGTCTCATGAGACAATGACACATGACTCATTACTCATGAGACCATGATCAAATGTCAAATGCCTTGAACCCCCTTTACTAATAAAAATATTTACACAAAGGAATAACTTAAACAACGTTGCTGCCTTTTTCTATCATGTGACATTACCAACGTATCAGACAAAGACAGCAACGTTGTTTAAGTTATCCGTTGTGGAAATAGTTTTATTAGTAAGGGGGCTAATGTCGACATAATATATAAGACAGCGAAAGGTCAACTATTAATGTTGATTTTAGCTTTTACATTTCAGTGACGATTTCGTGACGTCTATTTATAAGGAGCAAAGATTTGTTTGTTTGATTGCATTGGATAGGCTTCGAAACTACTGGACCCCTATTTTGATGAAATTTAGCAGAGATATAGAGTAGACCGCGGTGAAGGACATAGGCTACTTTTTATTGAGGCAAAATTTCCTTTTGCACGCAGTTGTGGGCAACATCTAGGAATTAATACGTATATTAATGATAGGTATGTCAATGGCTTATACATTTTATGACGAAATCTTTCTAGTAACTTGTAAAATTATTCCTGAACCTATAAAATACTTTTTGTTACTCCTACTAAGATTTTATGAGACTATAAAAGACTTAGTGCCTTTGAAATTGTAGTTTGACTCGCGCCTCCGTGGTCTAGTGGTTTAGAGCTTGGCTCTCGACTAGGAGGTCGTGGGTTCGATTCCCGCATTGGAACAACAAAAAATCTTGTTTCCAAGTTTGGTTAGGACAATGCAGGCTGATCACCTGATTGTCTGACAAGAAAGATGATTCATGCGTCGGATGGGCATGTAAAAAGTCGGACCTGCGCCTGATATCTCACCAGTCGTGTCGGTCATTCGTCCCACTGGGTTACGAGAGTAAAGGAAGAGAGAGTGCTCTTGTGTACTACGCACACACTTGGGCACTATAAAATAACTCCTGCGTAGCTGGCCTGTTTTCAATTAAAACCGGCCACCGTCACTGAAATCAGTGTGGGGAGCTATTATTATTGACTCGCGCTTTTTAGGGTTCCGTACCATGGTAAAAACGGGACCCTATTACTGAGACTTGAGCTGAGACTGAGGGACTGAGAGACTGAGAGACTGAGAGACTGAGCTGTCCATCCGTCCGTCTGTCCGTCTATCTGTCAAAAGGCTGTACCTCGTACATCGTTATAGCTAGACAGTTGAAATTTTCACAGATGATGTATCTCTGTTGCCGCTTTAACAATACATACTAAATACAGAATAAAATAAACATCAAAGGCAGCTCCCATACATCAAAGGGAGCTCCTATACATCCAAGGTAGCTCCCATACATCCAAGGGAGCTCCCATACATCAAAGGGAGCTCCTATACATCCAAGGTAGCTCCCATACATCCAAGGGAGCTCCTATACATCCAAGGTAGCTACCATACATCCAAGGGAGCTCCTATACATCCAAGGTAGCTCCCATACATCCAAGGGAGCTCCTATACATTCAAGGTAGCTCCCATACATCCAAGGGAGCTCCTATACATCCAAGGTAGCTCCCATACATCCAAGGGAGCTCCTATACATCCAAGGTAGCTCCCATACATCCAAGGGAGCTCCTATACATCCAAGGTAGCTCCCATACATCCAAGGGAGCTTCCATACATCAAAGTGAGCTCCCATTCAACAAACGTGATTTTTTGCCGTTTTTGCTCGAAATTAATACCTAACGACAACAGGACGCAACATTCACTGAATTTTGAGTTGTACCTATAATATAATATTATCTTGAAAAACAATTAAGAAAATTAAAATAAAATAAATATTTAAGGGAAGCTCTCATACAAAAAAAAAATATTTTTTCGCTGCTTTGGACTTGACATTAATACTAGTGCTCAATATTAGTACTAATATCTAGTTATATAGATAATGGTGCGGATCTCTTCGTGCGCGCGTCCGACTTACACTCGGTCGGTTTTGTACTAGTTTTTTATTTATTTATTTATTTACAACTTATAACTTCTATCATTACAGGCTTAAACCTAATACAATAGAGTGTTACTAGTAGGTACTTAAATCTATCTTACTTGCTACACAATAGGTGGCCTTAGTGAACTCGTTCAATGAGCACGTAAATAAATCGACGGTGTTTGCGACCGTGTTCAGCGTCCGCAGCGCCCGCGTGAGCGGGGCCATCCGCAGCAGGTTGGTGCGCGCGCGCGACACCTCCAGCAGCGGCGGTCGGCGCCGCCGCTCCGCGTACCCGTCCGGCACACACAGCCTGGCCGCTTGTAACACAGCTGGATTGTGCGTTACACCGCGCAAAACTTTCACTACATATGTGGCCAGGGCCACTTCCCTCCTAACTTCTAATTTATAGTAGCCGACCATACCCAGAACAAATAGCGTTGGATACAGCAACGGATAACCTGGGTACACGCCGTACCTTTTGAGATGTATGAAGCGCACAAATTTGTTCTGGATACGTTCTAGCATATTTATGTATTTGTCCTAGTGTGGGGACCAAATCACGGCATTGCTTTCTAAGTGGCTTTTCACGAGAGCTTCGTAGAGTGCTTTAAAGCTGCGATATTATCAAACTGATGAGCTTGTCGTAGCAGAAACCCTAGATTGCGATAAGCCTTTTTACATACGTCAACTATGTGTTTTTTGAAGTTTAAATCGGGTGTGAAGTTAACTCCTAGATCCTTAATCTCAGTGACGCGTTTCAGTGGTGTTCCCTCTATGTGGTATTGATGATGACGAGGAGAGCGAGCGCGGCTAAATGACATTACGCAGCACTTAGCCGTATTGAAGTACAGCTTATTGTCACTAGACCACTTCACAATTCTGTCTATGTCCTGCTGCAGTTTGTGATGATCAGCGTCCTCTATTATTTCCATTATAATTTGTAGGTCATCGGCAAATAATAAGGCTATCGCTTTTTTGATAACTTCCGGTAGATCATTCAAAGTCAAAATAAATAGAAGAGGACCTAAATTGCTGCCCTGACTCACGCCAGATCTCGTGAAATATGTTTCAGAAAAGCATCCGCCACAGTCCACGTACTGACATCTATCCCGCAGATAGCTTGCAAAGAAAGCTAGGGTATGCGGGGCACAACCTGCCTCAGCTAACTTCGACAGAAGAATATCATTGTCGACTGTGTCGAACGCCTTTCTGAAATCAAAGTATGCTACATCTACCTGATTGCCAGCGTCCACAGCTGGTACAAGATGGGTCATCAAATCCAGCAAGTTTCCTGTCGTTCCTCGCTCAGGACGAAAACCATGCTGAGCGTCATTCAACTGGCTACATACCTGAGTATACATGTCACGATGAATGGCGGACTCAAAAACCTTGGCTGGAGTACAAAGGACCGCCACTGGTCTATAATCACTGGGTTCCGTGCCACCCCCGCCCTTTGGTACCGGTACAACACGTGAAAGTTTCCACCGCTCGGGAAACTGCGCGGTTTCTATACACGTGTTGAACAAGTGTGTCAAAGGCTCTACTAACACTCTACTGCAGTCCTTGAAAACATACACTGGTATACCATCCGGACCATCCGAACGCTTGGGCGGCAGGCGAGCGAGTGCGCGGCGCACGTCGCCAGGGCGTAGACGCGTAATTTGCACACGTGCGCCCGGCGCCGACGACGCCGCTGCGCTCGCCACCGCCACGCTCAGCGCCGGCGGCTCCGGATTGTACACAGAGTAAAAGTATCGAGCGAACTCGTTCGCCGCTTCTAGCTCAGTCAATTGTCGACCATTTCGCATTAACCTTTTTGTGCCTGAACTGTTTTTCCTGGATCTCACGTAGCTCCAAAAGGCTCGCGGATCCGTAGCCAGATGACTTTGCATCCTATCGCAATATCGGTTATGAGCTTGAGCCATCTCGATTTTCACCCTTGTGTAATTCGTACTTACGTTTTACCTCTCTAATAATATCGGCAGTGTACCAAGCGGGAAACTTCCTAGAGCCTAAGAAACTATTTTTCTGAGGAACGCAAACGTCAATAGCTTCATAAATTCTATCATAAAAAAAGTTTAATGCAACATTAGGATCACTTATATTATACATTTCGGACCAATCTATTTCATTTAATAAACTATATAAGCGATAAAAGTCCGCTTTATTAAAGTTCCAACGCTTACTATTCGCTGCCGTCGGAGAGTGTGATGCCGGGTGCGCGGGCGCGGGGGGCGGCGCGCGGCCGCTGAGCCCGAGGCGCACCGCCAGCGACGGGTGATACGCGTCCACGGGTTCCAGCGCCTCGTCCGCCGCGTCCACGGAAATCCCGACGAACGCACTTAATACCAAGTCCAGCTGACGATCGTTGCAGTTGGGCACCGCGTTATATTGAACGAGTTCACCAAAGGCCATAAAATATTCATAGTAGTTACTTACATTTATATTGCACGAGAACAAGTTAAAATCGCCTATTATAACTAAATTTTTACCATATTTAATACATATTTTTTCTAACACACTAAACATTAGCATATACTCGCTCTCATCAGCCTGAGGCGGAATATAAACTGCACAGCAAGTAAATAAAAATCTATTTTGCGTATGAACTGTGGCACAAATCACTTCAAAGCTGTGAGCGTCAACATCGACATCGGTCATCACCTGGCGTAGCTCGTAGCGCGGTTCAGCAACTAAAAGTACGCCACCGTGCTTCCGCCCGTCCGCCCTATCACATCTTAGGATGTGGTATCCCGGAAGTGAGAACTCAGCATTTTCTATCGTACTATTTAACCCTGTTTCTGTCATCACAAATAAATCTGCTCCTGACGACTCTAATAACGCCAGGAACTGCGTAGTCTTTGTACGCAGTCCTCTGACATTTTGATATAAAATGTTAAAATGTTTATTCGGCTTGCAGCGGGGCTTGTTTGGTTGAGCGTCGAAACCAAATCCATTCGCTATATTCTACATTCAGAGGCCACACATCCGGTTCACACAACTTTTCAAAATTACCTTCTGTGATACCGACCTTAAAAGAAGCATACTCCCGTTCGGTTTTAGGTTTCAGTTTTTCGATATCGATTTCACAGTCCTTGCCGAGTATATTTTCTATGTAATCCTTCAAATATTTTTCGCTTGTGCTCTTATCTAGTCTCCACACATGCAGGAATTTCTTACGTTCGACAGCTTTTAGGGATACTGTAGACGTATTGCCGCCTCTTTTTATCGGGTTTGTACGTTTACGATTTCTAACTTGTATCCAATTCAGACCTCCGACTTCAGTATTTCTGGTCACCGCTGCATAGGAATTGACATTGAGCTGCAGCGGCGCGGACACCGACTGCGACGCGTACACCGGTGGCGGCGCGGACACCGGCAGCGGCGCGGACACCGGCGGCGAGGGCCCTTGCGGCGCGGGTACAGGTGCAAGTACCGGCGCGGGCCACCGCGGCGCGGGCACCTGTGAGTGCGGCGCACGCAATTCATGCTTGGCGCTTCCGGTGGTGCGGCCGGCGCCGGCGCCGGCGCGGTAATATAAAAAATGAATAACTTTCGGTGACGCGGACGGTGGAGGCTGCAGATTACACATATGTCTTTACGTAATTAATGAATTGGCTTGTTTTCATTTCTCATTCCCATACTTATATGGGACCACCATAGTGTACCCTATCCAATAAAAAAATAATTATCAAAATTGGACTACTCAGTAAAAAGATATGCGTGGTCATACATATATAACTCCCCACACCGATTTCAGTGACGGTGGCCAGTTTCATTGAAACCGGGCCAGTTACGCAGGAGTCATTTTATAGCGTCCAAGTGTGTGCGCAGTACACAAGAGCACTCTCTCTTCCTTTACTCTCGTAGCCCAGTGGGACGGATAACCGACACGACTGGCGAAAGATCAGGCGCAGGTCATACTTTATACATGCCCATCCGCATGGATCATCTTTCTTGTCAGACAATCAGGTGATCAGCCTGCATTGTCCTAACCAAACTTGGAAAGAACATTTTTTGTTGTTCCAATGCGGGAATCGAAATCACGATCTCCGAGTCGAGAGCCAAGCTCTAACCACTAGACCACGGCGGCTGTTGTTTGAGGTAATAACCACATGAATGGTAAGTAAATAGTAACCTAAGTACATAGGAGACCGATTTAACTTTTGAAAAATTAATATTCAATTAATACGCAATAGTAAATATTATAATATATTAATTGAGTATTAATTTATTTATTTAGTAGATGTACCCCGCGACTTTGTGCGCGCATAAAGAAATCTCGCCGGAACTGTACATTTTGCCGCGATAAAAAGTAGCCTATATCCTACCCCGTAGTGTAACTCTATATCATAAAGCAAAATTTTATCAAAATCGGTCCAGTAATTTCAGAGCCTATTCAATGCAAACAAACAAACAAACTTTTCCTCTTTAAATAATATTAGTATAGATTTTAGTGAAATAGCCTCTTTTCAGAAAATCTTTTTTTTTATGGATACAATATGTTTTGTTTCATTTTTTTTTTTGATTTTCAGTCCCCTTTAAATTTTTTTTTAGGGGACAGAAAAAATATAATATTTCTTAACATTACAAACATTACAGAAGTTCCTTGGTCGATTGAAAGCTATAGCAATTAAGTACTAGATATTCGTTTTTACAATCTAGCCACTGTAAAAGGAGACCTAGGGAATAGTTTGAATACCTAGGATCAAGTCATTACTGGCAATAAATATGGTATAAGGCGGTTTCTGTAGCGTCAGTAAAAAAATATTTACCATTTTTTATATCGATGAATTATAATAAGCTATTATTCATAATAAGCTGAATCTTCTGTATACTGCGTTAATCCTACTACTATTATAAATGTGAAAGTATGTGAAGATGGACGTTTGTTACTCTTTCACGCAAAAACTACTGAACGGATTTCGATGAATTTTGATATGTTAGTAGTTTAGGCTTTGGATCAAAATATAGGCTACTTTTTATACCGAGAAAGTGCAGTATTCCTGCGGGATACCATATTTACGCGGGCGGAGCTAAAAAGCTAGTTAAAATATTAAAAAAACTTTTCTCTATTCTTCGATGCGGTAGAATAAGAGATGCGCCAATTTTTAGAAAGTTGTACCTATCACTATATAGATTTCGTGTAGCTCCGAGAAATGTGTGGACCAGTGACGTGGAGCTCCTTTAACTCCATTCCTATCGGCTTCACTTACCATTTCAAGACCCTCATCCAAATCCCTGCCTATTATACAGACTAGGGCTTCCCTATGAAGGAGAGCCCTTCGCCACCGGTGTGGACAACTCGGCAATTCAAGACAATACTTGCACGCGTTAGGTAATACATTTGTCGAATGTATATTTCATGTCAATCAGCGCGTGAAACCTATTTTAACCCCCGACGAAAACAGAGTGTGTCTGTGTGTCCCAAACAGATAAACCGATTGATATGACATGATCGATTGTTCTTAGATATAATTCATCATCATCAGCTCGCTCACTCCTTGACTCACTCGGGGGTTATAATTGTTTATTTTTTTTTGTCTATTGACGCAAGATAACGCTGCTCATATCGATCGAGATTATGTCGACTCCTTGCCGTGAGTCTTCGTTTTTACTCGACTTCCGAAGAGAGAGTTATGTTTTACGAGTGAATGTAATATGTATGTCTATAAAATATGTATATTCCTTTGGCCTACAGCCTAAACGGCTTGATAGATTTTGGTTTGAGTGGTGTCATTAGATTCGCCACGATTCGAAGACACTGGGTGTTAGTCAATAGATTCAGGCTTTACTTTTCGGAAATCTGAAACTAAGTTTTTAAATTAAAATTTTAATAATATATATGGACGCTTTCACACTACGTCAATATGGTCCCGTGGTAAGTTCCCGAAGAACTTGTACCCGTAACACGGGTACCAGGAACGGAATATATTACATACTTTTATATACTTTACTCATATTTAAGATTTTTATTACTTACACATCATTAATACACATTCATGACCCAGGAACACTGAAAACTTTTTGTTCCCTGGCGGGATTCAAACCTGTGTCCTCTGGCTTGAGCGCCAACACGCTAACCACTAAACCACAGAGATCCACAAATGGACAGTCAAGGTTTTGATATTTGATTAAATTGCCATACTTAACATCGAGAGACTAAAATTACTCTCGATTGTTTCGCAGACCGTACACATTACTGGTTGTGGACTGCGGTTGATTAGAAACCAGTTAGTTGATCGATTTCACGAAAACTAGTCCGATCAAGGTTGGATGTTGATGAACCCGAATATTTTATTAATTACTTTAAATTATAGTGAAAACACTTTTAAGTAGTCTGTGCCTACTTGTTAGCTCTCTCTCTTTGAGCAATGATAGAAAGAGAAAACGCTTTGCCGCTACATTTCAAAGACCTTGAGTTGCCTTTGTGGGATGTTTGTCACATAATTATCTTACTAGACGTCGCCCCATGATCAAAATTCGCCCTTAATAATTAATAAAATGTTATGTTTCGAACTTTATAAATGTTTTTTAGCCTCTTGGATGGAAAGAATAAAGAATGAAAACGTTGTGACGGATTGGCAAACGTCCACGTGTGATAAAATTGATGCAAAATTGCATGCAAAGTTGTGTCTATCAATCGCACGGTAGTGTGTGTTAATAGTCTAAGGTAGTGTATGTTGTCGTTATTTTTATTAGTTTTGTGTATTTCTGACAACGAATTTTAATTAAATCAATGGTTTCTGAACATTCGTAAAAAAAAACGCTTTTGCACGCTTTTCTCCACATGAACTTTAACTTCCCGACCAAACATCATACTCCTCCAGTTGCTCCTCTTACTCTTGTAAAACTGTACTGAAAGTTTTGTGATTGATTGAAATTATTTATTTTACAAAATGAAGACGATCTAATGATAAGTTTATATTTTTCTAACCTCCTAATTATTGTTTTCGTGGCGACACGTTACACTGTCACTGCAAAAGATTACAATAAAACATCGATTGATCGAATCGGGGGACACAGGTCTTCGGATATCGGATTAGTTCGGACAATCGAACTACATTGAACTTTGACATGTTTTATGTGCATGCAAATACTTACATATAAATATACTTACATAATAATAGTTAATAGAATCAGTCGTTACTTTGCGGATCCATAGCATACAATTTAATTAATAATATTATATCTAGCAATATCCCGAGAAAAAACACCCACAACCTGCAAGCAAATGTGTGTTTCTTGCAACCTGCATGGTGGTGTGGGACCTTGCACGATCTTGCTGACATTGTTGCTTGTGTGGTGGTGGTGTTTGCACGATCTTTTTTGTGAGCGCACGCATAAGCTTTGTGGGTAGAAGGAAGCGCTTTACGCATGCTAATGCGTGTACTCACACATTTGCTTGCAGGTTGTGTGTGTTTTCTCGCTAGATATTGCTAGATATAATATTAATTAAATTGTTAAATACATATTTACTATTTTTATATATTTAATGACAAACAGGAATATTTAATAGAACAGAACATAAGTTATAATATAAAATATAAAAACTTTAACAGTCTCGTATTAAATTTAATTAAAAGATGTTACTGTTAAGTGTTAACCCAAAAAAAATAAGAGGCTGTAGGCATGTCAGAGTCAGGCCGCCATGAGTTCGGATAAGTGGTCGTTCGGATAATCGACGCTTTACTGTATCTTTAATGATGTGAATCATTACTCAAATACTACTTAATGTCAATGTAATTCACTAAGTTTCCTGAATTCTGACAGATTAATAAACGGAATCTAAGATTTCTAGGAAATGGATAAAAAAAATTATCGCCCATAGCCATAAAAGTTTACAGTTTTTAGTCTAAATCTAATTAAAAACTGGTTTTTTATGTAAATTACAAAAAAAACGTTACATAAGTCATAGATGTAAAAATCTAGATTCAGATAATTAGGTATGTAATTTATTTTTTATCACGCGAGATAGATTTTATCAGGAATTTTAATGCTTAGTTTATTTTACCATGCCAAATAAAATATTATATTCATGAGTTTCCAAAGATGAAGTATAAATAAAAAATTATTAATGTGTTGTGCAGCAGAATTAAGAAATTATTTTGGATTTAATAATTTACTGACTGAAGAATGTGGTTTTCTAGATGTTTCAAGTATATCCAATTATTCTAATAATTTTCAAACAAACTAACTCTTTAGCTTTATTACACTGACTGTCTTTGTCTGATACGTTGGAAAAGTTACTTGACAGGCAAAGATAGCAGCATTGTATAAGATTAACAGTTGTGTAAGTCTTTTTATTAGTAAGGGGGTATAATTAAAATTTTGGTCGATTGTAAAGCTATAAAGTGATATATAGTTTCCGTAATAGATACATTTTTCTGAGTTAAATTTCTTAGACCACATACATTACATAAAAAAAAATATAAAGTAGAATTTGGTTTTGTCTATGGAAAAGTATAAAGAAAATGATAGATTGATACAGAAAATCTGTAAATTTTGTCTATTCTTCCGCAGACAAAGCTCATTTCTGATGACCTCTGTGGTTCAGTGGTTAGCGCGTTGGCGCTCAAGCCGGTCGTGGGTTCGAATCCCGCCAGGGAACAAAAAAGTTTTCTGTGTTCCTGGGTCAAGGATATGTATCAAATATAATGTGTCTTACATAAAAATATCTTAAATATATGTATAGTATAAATGTATTTCCGTTGTCTGGTACCCGCAACACAAGTTATTCGCGAACTTACCACGGGACCAGATTGACGTGGTGTAAATATTATATCTAGCCATATCCAGCGAAAAAATCACAACCTCCAAGCAAATATGTGAGCGCACGCATAAGCATGCGTAAAACACTGCTTACGCGTGCACAGACAAACAAGATCATGCAAAGTCCCACACCACCATGCAGGTTGATAAGACGCACGTTTTGCCCCGACCCCGGAGCATCCTCAGAATGTGGACTTTGCGAGCATTTTCTTTAAGACCCGTAGTAGTAAAAACGTTTAAGGTTAATAATGATTATGGCTAACAAAGTTACGCTTCTTCAGACCTCACACGAAGTAAATGTAACGTAATATTGAGATGTATTAAATAATATAAGTATTAAAATGATTATATAATAAATGATCATAAAATTCGATACGCTAGGTGCCAGCTTAGTATAAAATATTACCGTTAGATTTTATATAGTTTAATTTCAATAGATTGTATCATACGGGCAGCTTATGATTTTAAGGCAGAGGCTAAAAAAGGATAATAGGGGCCGAGAGAGGTCGCGTAAGTTTTTTTTTCCATATGTAATAACTCAATTTTCGTCGCCGCCGCGTGATTCAAATGTAACTTTTCTCTGAAACCGAATGCAGCAGAATTTCTGCGACTCACAATTCACAAAATTACGTTCGTTTGGCCTCACCCTAAGGGTCAGTTCACATCTCGACTATTCATAATTGAAGTTTATTCACTACACAAAAAGATAAACGTTCCTTATGGCATCAGTAATACACCGCACATGCGCTGTGCAGTGCGGTGCAACATGACATTCGAACTCTTAAAAATGAAACGTGTATCTTCTTGTGTAATGAATAAAGTACAATTTTAAATAGCTTATAATATCTTAAAAATGCAGCATGTTGTGTATCGTTTCATTTCGGTGTGAATTAACCCTTAGTGTGCCGTCTGGTGTGCTGTTATAACTTTTATCCGGTAAAAATTGATTGGTATATTATTTACACAAAAAATTCATAACTTTAGTACTCCAAAATTATTATTACACAGTGAATATGGACCAATAAACAATACAATGAATGACCTTTACAATTTACAAGAAAATAAGAATAGAGAACAAGAAATATCACACTCGCGATGAACTCACGTGAACACTCGTGAACTATAATTTATGAAGTTTTTATGTGAATCTAGTATAAGTTCATATCGATGGCAAAATGGCGTCTCGACAAATGATATTCAGAAATCAAAACTAATTTAGTAAATACATTTACTAAAATATTAGTTTTGATATACCTGTTTACCTGTTTCGACATATCTCAGAAATGTCATTCCAAAAATTTGTTACAAGAGTCGCTCAGGACATAAAATAAATTGTATTATGAACTATCAGGGAACTCGATCCTATAATAATGATGATAATATGGCATTCATTTTGGCGTATAGGACGTATAGGACGAACAAATTACGAGAACGGTCAACCGGAGAATTCTCTTCCCTGACCGACGACGGCGACGCGTCACACCTGCACAAAACTATGATGTACAATCGCGAGTATCTTTTTAGTTTTAAAAGGTGTTACCCTTTTTAGAACTACAAGGAAAATGAGGCTAAAAATGAATGTGAAATGAAGATGAAACTAAAACAGTATTGATTATGAAATCTTTATGGACTTGCGGAAACTAATATTTTTATTTATATTTTATTTTAATAAGCGACACTGTTTGGCACTTTGGCATAACATTAAAGCGCTTTTTTTACAACATCAAATTATTATTATCAATGAATTCAATTCCTGGCTCGAGATATCGAATGATGTTCAAAATAATGCAATGTTAAAGTTTTGGTTTTTTACTTACAGTCCCTTTTAAGGTTTAGGGATGTACCAACCGGAATGGTTTACAAGAACCCTTATAGTTTCGCTGTCTCTGTCTGTCTACCGCGCAAAAATAACTTATATAATGTTTACTCTAATTAGTTTTTAAATCTGTATTTTTATGAAATGTAAATATGTTATTATTAATTACATAGTACACATAATATAATAAAATTGTATTAAAAGTCTTACATGTTTAAAATGCTGTTCATGATTTTAAAAAAATGTTTTTCATTTACAATGCTGCTTGATATTAGGTATTTGAGCAGTTTTCGCTCAGAAGGCATTTCCCAGAATTTCGGCTGGTCCACTTAAAAATATCACCATAACCATAAATTTGCTGTCAACAATATTTTGTTATATGCAACAGTGAGTAATGTAGATTCACAAATTATTATTGCAGGACTATTATCATTCAAAAACAAAATTGCATAAAAGTTTAGGTATTTCATGCAACTAAATTCTAAACTCTAAACCATCCGGTTTTTGCGTGTATTTAAATATTTACAAACCATGAAGATTAAGACAATAGTTTAACTTCTAATCGATTGTGTTCGCCGCGTGGGAACAGTACTGGTGATAGGGAGAATGTCCACTGTACTTACTAGGTTTGGTAATGTTACTACTAACTAGCTTTTGTACTTACTACGTTTACTCGGTTTAGTAATGTTACTAATATTACTGTTGTTACTAATTATAACTAAACATATTGTTAATATGTATCCTTAGACATGCTGTAAACTATATGAAGACAGCTTTTGTCCTTGGCTCCGCCCGCGTAAATACAGTATCCCACGCAAACACTGTACTTTTGCGGGATAGTAAGTATTCCAGAAGTAATAAAGTGTTAATCCAGAAATTAAAATATTATACTACCATACTAAATTTCATCAAAATCCATTTAGTAGTTTTTGCGTGAAAGAGTAACAAGCATCCAGCCATCCATCCATACATACCACCTCACAAACTTTCACATTTATAATAGTAGTAGGATAAATCCAAAAAAATCAAACAATTGTAAGGTGCAAAATTATATAGCATTAGACAATTTGTCAAAATATTATGTTGTTTAATAGAAACAGGAAATAGCCAATAGTTTGTTATAAAAAACACGCAAAGTAAATATCTGTATGAAAATTTTCACAAAAATAAAGTAAAGTTTCACTGACGGTTGAAAGCTTTTCGTAGAACTGAATTTAACATCACAGATATTAACAAGAACTACAAATTATTTTTACATTAAGACAGAAAGGTATGATGAAATTGAAATTACAAGCTTGCCGCTTGATAATTGTTTTTTTTATTTGCTGGTGTAGCAGAGCACAATTTGTTCGAGTCTTAGAGCATTAAACCAACTTTAAGTTCGTTTTATTGGGAATAAACAATTTTTATTATATTATATATTTTTATATAAGGTTTGGTAAAATCAATTACGGATATTTTGGGCATACGCTCTACTACTTATGTTAAGACATTTAGGCAGAAAAAAAAAACAAAATTTCGAATAAAATATATTATACTATATAAAACTTCATAGCGCTCTCTAAGGCTCTAAGGTCATTAACCTCACAGAAACCTTTGCCGAAAAAAGTATTTGCCTAAACAGTATCAATTCAATCAGCTGTGTGAGGTCAATGACCTCCGTAGCGCCGCAACAAACGTAATGTAATTTTATTTATTCTCCGACCGAGCGAGGTGGTATGCCCGGTCAGGCCGAAGCCCACTTGTAGTCATTTCAGCTGTTGTATATATAGCGCTGAACTACAGAAACTTCGATAGCGCGATTCAGGATTGTGGAGCTAATTGGTCCGCCACATCACTCCCCCCGAAGACTGGAGGTGGAATCTTGACTGAGTTGAGTCGTCTGCTAGAGTCGCCCGTGCCAGAGAGTCCCAGTGAGTCGGAACTGTGCTCCTGCTGCACGCGGGCTCCAGTGTGTCAGAGTGCTGCCGTGCGTGGCCAATGCTACATGCTGACCAGGAGAGATGTGCTCGCTCTGCTTGCTGACCGATATTTGTAATGAGAGTACCCGATGAAGTGGACGAGGGTTCGACCAGGCCGCGGTGCGTTGAGGCTGGTGGTCGAGTACCCGATGAGGCTAAGTGCTGGCTGGCGTGGTGCGGGGGGATGGGGAGTGATGATGGTGATGATAGCGCTAATTGGTCCGCCACAAGTATGTTTCTTTTCCGGATTAAAAAAAAACTGCCTAAATGTATTTACTTAAGCAGTAGATCATATGCCCAAAATATCCGTCATTGATTTTACCAAACCTTATATACCTATACCTATCCCGAAAAAGAGGGGTGTTACAAATTTTATGTGTATATCAGACATACATACACATCAAACTGATAATATATTAATCTGTGCGTCTGTCTGTGGCATCGTAGCTCCTAAACAAAAGGTCCGATTTAGATGAGGTTTTATTGTTTGAAAACTGACGAGATCGAGAGTGTTCTTAGCTATAATTTATCATCATCATCAGCTCGCTCACTGCTTTGAGGGTTACTTATTTTTATTTTACTTTTATTGTCACCACAAAAGCTATAGTTAAAGCCTTAGGATTAAATTTTGACTTAAAAGAAAAAACAATTTCATTTCTATATACGTAATATATAGAAATGAAATTGTTTACCTACCTTACCTACTATAATTTTTTTTAACGGTAAATTATCATATTTTCAATATAGTAAAACTGAAAATACAATGGTTTTTACGATACGATTTACGGGAGCCCTAAACGTCTGTAGCTACGTAAATTATAATAATGATAATAATAATAATAATTTATTATTGCAAAATAGCAGATTGTAGTTTGTACAAAATTTACTTACAACTAGACACCATTTTTAGATACAATCCAGTCACTGTGGGTGAAGTCCAGGACTTTACCCTTGACAGGTTGATAAACCTGTAGTAAGGGTATTATAATATTAATGTGCGATTTGTGATCAAAGGCATTAGTCAGTCAGTGGAATGGTATAAATTTTATAATATGCTATAAAAGTATATTGATAAAATAAAATAGTACAATAGTATACAAACATTTCTGTAGGAACTGTCCAGTGTATACTCTCCTTTAAATAGACTGTCTATGTTCACGATACAGCAATTACAATTAAGTTTGTCAGTTCAAAGTGTATAACGAGCCGACAGCTATGATGGAGATAGGCTAATTTTGCGAAAAACAGCCTATCTACCTTGAGGTTATGAAAAAAAAGTTTTTTTATTCAAACAAATTATGTTTGTAATAATTGCTCGGCAACATAGATGGATCTATCTGGACTCTGGAGCAATTAGGGGAGCGATGTGGAGCGCAATTTCAAAAATATTCGGCAATTATTACGACAATATTGCTTCCAGTTCTATGTATTCCATATTGCTCAACATCGCTGATACAAATTGCCGATTATTGTTTTTCAAGTGAATTGCTCGTGTATGAAAGTATTGTTTAGTTTTTTGGAGTTGCTCTTTATCGCTCAATATTGTAGTTGCACAACATATTTTACCTACCCAAATTGATGCTTGTTGCCGTGGCCGTAAATTGCTTAGTATTTTGTCACACCGCAATTGACCAAAATTGCTCATAATTATTGATCAATTATTGTTGCCCGTGTAAGCGCACCTTTAGATAAGAAGGGAATCTAAATTCCGGCGACCCACTTGTATCTCCTCTGGTGTGGGTGTTTGTAGGCGACCTTGCTCGTCTGCCCCCTACCTTCATAAAAATAAAACCAGCCAAGTGCGAGTCTGACTCGCGCACGAAGGGTTCCGTACAATAAAAATTTTGTATGGGAGTTTACGTACGTTTGTTGTATGGGAGCTCCCCTTAAATATTTATTTTGTTGTTTTTTTTTAGTGTTTGTTGTTATAGCGGCAACAGAAATACATCATCTGTGAAAATTTCAACTGTCTAGCTATCACGATTAAGGACACAGAGTGGTGACTGACGGACGGACAGCGAAGTCTCAGTAATAGGGTACCGTTTTTACCCTTTGGGTACCCACGGAACCCATAAAACTTATTTTGTTAAATAACTACTAAGTCTACTTCGTGCGCGCAAAAGGAAATCACGCGGCAACTGTACTTTTTATACTGCCCATGCCCTACCCCACGGCTCACTCTATATCTGAGCTGAATTTCATCAAAATCGTTCCAGTAGTTAAGCAGCGTATTCAATGCAAAACAAACACTATACAAATCTTTCCACTTTATAACATCAGTGACCAGTGTGGATGACACATTGGCATGCCGACGCGTCATTCGCCCTCAACATGAGATCGCATCGAATATATTCACATAAAATCACTTTCCAATACATGTTTATGCAGCCCATTTTCTAATAACAGCGAGCAACTTCCTGTCGCGATAGACAATTTCGTTCGGAAATTACTTTGCTGTGGCACAGGCGTTTTAAAATATCTATCGGAAATCTCTGTTGAAAAATGTAGGTACAAAACGTGTTTAAAATAAAACCGGCGATAAGTCCCACCCTTGTCTATAATACGCGTTAAGTTTGGGGAGAGTCATCAGAGCGAATGTAAATATTGCCCAATGAAGGCCGTGTTCATATTTACCAATCGAAGTAAATCATATTATAATCGGCACGGAGGCAAAGAATATATATTAGTTATTATTATCACTAACCTAAAGAGCCGTCATTCAATAGACCCGCACGACTGACAGCTCGCATCCATGTGTGCGTGGCGTGGTGCGTGCGTGGTGGAGTGTCGCCCATGTGACGGAAGTCAATTTTGACATTAACATCGATCACTCACTGCAAACTTAATACGAATGCACAAAAGTAGGAAAGATATCACTGCAGCTGTGACAATTTTAAATCCTACTGGCGCGGTCAGCGATCACCCATCCAACACCGTTCCGCCTGACGTTGCTTAACATTTAAAATCGATTTATGAATAATTAACATCGAACTGATTACACCGATAAATTGTGAAGTATTTAGGCTTTTGGGGCGGAAATTTTAAATCAATTAACGGAATTGTCCGGACGGTAACGTTGGATCAAAATGGTCGCATGACGGACGCATCCCAAAATCTTAGATAAATTATATTGGTCTCGGCGAGGGGAGAGTTTTTAAAAAATCTAGGGATCGAACACGGAATAATCCTTAATTTATAATCTCTATATATTATGTACTATAAATTATAATTATATATTAGGTGTGTCACAAATTCTTGTCTGCTAACGTTTTCGGCATCTAAAACTGCCCTGGGGCAGGGCAGTCGAATAGCTACGAAATAGTCGAAAAGCCGATGATTCGCGAAACACTACATTTTCTTCCTACTACTAATAAATGTGAAAGTTTAGAGGTTGGATGGATGGATGCCGGATGGACTTTTGTTACTCTTTCACGCAAAAACTACAAGTTAACGGATGTCGATGATTTTTTTTGTGGCAAACATAGGCTACTTTTTACATTCATTTGACAATTAAAACACTGATTTAGACATTGACATTGATATTCGGCATATTTCTGTCGGTTGCCCTGCCCCGGGGCAGTTTAGATGCCGAAAACGCCATGTCCTTTTATTGTCAGAGTAGGTACGGTATCTGTTGTTAATAATTTTGTGTATGTAAACATTTCGGTAACAAATGAGTCACATTAAATTGACCGTCTGCATTTTAATTGTCCTCATTCGTGTAACATGTTACATGATACACAAAACCTTGGAACTGAACTGATATTGACAATGTTTTAAACATAACGAAGCCGCAAAAATATTATCAAATTTAATCGAGACAATTCCTATGACCATTTTTATTTATTTGTTATATTAATAAATAATACTAATAAATTAAACAAATTTAAAAAACAAGAAATAACAAGTCTCGATTATTGGACTTTCTTGTTTTTTTTCTTTTAAGATGAAAAACACAGCCGGTTTTTTTTTAATAAACTTATTTTATTTTACTCTTTTACGATCTTTGTTGTCTTTCTTTTACGAGAAGACCATCTGCAGTCAGCAGCGCCGTGTCAATATCAGCTCCGTCTAAAAGCCTATATTATGTGAGAATCTTTACTAGCCAACTTAAAATCGTTATAGATCCTAAACGGCGATTGAAATTGAAAAACGATATGCGAAACTCAAAAATAATTTATAAAACACATAATATTCAACGATATCCCACTTGACATAGTTTGTCGATTTAAATTTTTTTCCTTTTTCACAATATGCCGTCCAAAATAGGCCATTTTGATATTTCCAATTTTTTTTTGCCTCGACATGCCTCGTCTATAAACGTGCATGAATACCTTCCAATATTGCCTAAAATCACGCCTCCAATTACCAGTATAACCTGACACGTGACGCCCAATAAGTTACAGTCACGTAACAATTTCCGAGGGACCAGCATACGCTGGTCAATGTGTTGACACCTGTCGGAATTTCGCTACGTAACAAGCAAAATAATAATGTATTCTCCACATTTTAAAGCGATTTAAAAAGCACCAGAGGTCGTCGTGTGTTCGAAATTCGTCCGTAATTCATATTTTAATTTATAAGTTTAAACTTTTTTTAGGGTATGTATGTATACCTAGCAAATAGACTCAGTTCTGCAGCATATGCAGTCAGGAAAATTAGAGAAATTTCAGATGAAGAAACGGCACGCCTGGTTTATTTCAGCTACTTTCATAGTAGAACGTTTTATGCCATACTTTTATGGGGAAATGCTGCCGACATAAATCCAATATTTGTGCTGCAGAAGCGAGCTATTCGTATTTATAAAATGTCCCCTTTTTAATCTCTGAGAGAAAATTTTAAAGATATAGGTGTAGTGACCGTAGCTTATCAGTTGGATAATTTGTTATACGTTAGAAAAAACTTAAGCAATTTCAAGAAGAAAAGTGATAATCATTGTATCAACACTAGAAATAAGCATAATCTAGATGTACCAGTGATAAGTCTTAGCAAAGTAAGTAAATCTTTTAAGGGCCAATGTATACGCCTATACAATAGGATACCAGAAAAGGTTCAAAACCTTTCTATTAATAAATTTTAAAAAGTAGTCAAAGAACGTTTGTGTGCTAAAGCTTATTATAAAGTAAATGATTTTGTTAACGATTGCACACCTTGGGAAAAAGATTCTCCCCTGCAAGGCTGTCTCTATGTACTTGAGACATTTTTTTTTATATTTAACAGATTTAAGTTTACAATGTAAGGTATATTTCTTTCAAAAGAACAATTTTCCATGTGTTTGCTAAAAGATGGCCCCGTGCGAGTTTCTTACGCCGGTTCTTCTCGGCGGGTTAGGGTTGAACCGGTGGTAGCTTTTTCTGTTGACTTTCCGAAAAAAGCTTGTTAAGTTTAATTTGAAAATAAAAAAATCATTTCCTTTTATTTCATTTCACTTATTAAAAAATATTATGTAAACATTGGCCATGGAATGTGAAAGAAACATTGACAATTGTGTCAAATCAACAACTACTGCTGCTATACAAACGCGACGTAGTGTGAGTGAGGTAGTGTGTGTGACTTTATTTTTATTAATTTTATGTATTTGTGTGTACATAGTAAGTATAGACTACAGTAGTAATGATTAATTTAAAAAAATAGCTTTCTGCACATCTTCCTCTGCATAAACTTTAAATGTGTCTAATTTCATACTTCTCCGTTCGCACAGTTCTCGTAAAGCTATACTCAAAGTAATATTTAATTCACACAACATGCTAAGCATTTGAGAAAAAAAAAATTGTATGGATTATTTTCACTATTTACTCGGATATTAGATTTTAGAGTTACATATACCCAAAGTACAATTTCGACAAAGTCCCCGCTCGACCAGTTTCTAAACATTTACCTTTACACTGGGACGCCTCAAAGTATTCCAACACAAAGGAAGCGATCGCAACGACAGCAGACGTGGTTGAACTAAGTATTTACACGTGAGTATGTGTGCGCGCGCACGACTCTGCGATTTTCACCTTATGCCAGAGTGCGGAGTGCGAGTTTGTGACAGCTCGCCGTGAAGATGTTACCTAGAACAATTTGTATGGCGTCGAAACAACGCCCCCAGCGGCAAACAATGGGAACTAATTTGATGCCATACAACTTGTAGTTTCACGTTTGTAGTCTTCACGGCGGGTAGTGACAATAGCCTCTGGTCGAGCGGCCAACTTGTTCGATAGTACCTGAGTAATACAATGACGGAAAAGGCGAAGCCAGTTTCCCCTACCTATATTTAACAACACACTACAACCATCAGTTACAACCATATAGTATACAGAATTATATTAATTGCGATGCACATATTTATTTTATTAAATAACTAGATGAAGCCCGCGCACGAAGGAAATACCGCAATAACCGTACATTTTGCCGCAATAAAAAGTCTGTTCACGACTTTTACCAAATTTCATCAAAATCGGTCCTGTAGCTTCGAAGCCTATTCAATGCAAACAAACAAACAAATATTTCCTATTTATTACATTACGTTTTATAAGTATAGATAAAGCGAGGATTTAGCAACATTCTATACACCTATACACTAATATACAGAGTGATATAATTGTGACCTGAGCCAGTAATTACCCGGTGGAGCGATATCGCTATAGAATCGTTCCTCGCGTGTGTGACATGCATGTAGGCCGAGAGGCGGCTGTGCTTTGTGTTTTAAACTCAGAAGAAAAACTATATTTTACTAAAAAACTTTGCAACACCCATGGAGCAGATATCTATATGGCATGGCATGGCAACACCTTACAAGTATATACCAATTGCTAATATACAAAGCGATATCACAACATAAATAATGTTCAGTAGAGGAACTAAGCCGTGTCCTTGAAATTGAGATAGAGCGCTCAGGCTGGTACGTCTACAAAGAAGTCGTTGACAGTGCGCAAGCGTAGCGGCACAACTACAGCGACAGTTCTTGGCGGCGCGGCGCGCGGCGTGATACTCCATGCTTTTGCTGTTTGAGGTTTCGTTAGCGGCCGTGTACATGACGCGTATGTGTGCGTGCGCGGATTCGGGCGTAGTATGAATATGGTTTACTGTACATTATTGTGGCCAGTAATCACGAGGTGGGGTGATAAGTGCCCTTCACAGGAAAAGTTCGGGCCGCGGGAAACAGCACGAACCATTCCAACCGCATACATCTGAACCATAATACTAGTATTAACTTCCGTATCACTTTTTACTTTTATTGAATTATAAATTAATCGTCTTGATATCACAATCAGATTTTTACAGTTTGGGCCAATCAAAACGGATTTGACGTTCATGAGGATACCATTTTTGCAGTTTTAACATATCGGAACTGGATCTTAACTGTATTATTGCAGTATTTATTCAGCGGAATCGACCTTCTGATGCACGGAACTGACAGTCCGATCTAGCATGTCGATGCGAGCGGTTTTAGCCGCGCACTCGCCCAAAGACACCGGCAGTCCAAACCGTGGACGCAAATTTAGTCGTATTATGAACGTAGGTAGCAACTAGCAAGACAACGACAACTTTTACTTTTCGAATTTGTTTCACCGGAGCCAACTCCTAGACTATATCGCTTGCTCATCAAATAGTTAAAGAGCCGATTAAGCATTCATATCATGTTCTGACAGAGCTCCACATTATGACATTTGGCTTGTAGCTGCATCACATAGGCTACATTTTGGATATTATGAGCTAAATTATTATGTACCTAAAATCTAAATGAATCTGTATGCTGGCTGGTTAATTTGTCTTTGTGTAATCTCTTGTTGGATGTAGATCTGATTAGAATAATGTTGATTGAGTATTTATATTAATTTGTGAGTGTATAAGTTTGTAATTTTGTTTTTATAATAAAGAAAAAATAATAATTATCTTGGTCGATAATAGATAGTCGCGATTAAATAATATTTTATCTAGTAAAAACCGGCCAAGTGTGTGTCGGACTCGCGCACGAAGGGTTCCGTACAAAACGGCCAAAAATTCACGTTTGTTGTATGCGAGTCCCATTTACATATTTATTTTATTCTGCTTTTAGTATTTATTATTATAGCGGCAACAGAAATACATCATCTGTGAAAATTTCAACTGTCTGGCTTTATCGGTTCATGAGATAGCTAGACTGATAGCTAGCTAGTTTTATTCAGCAGAATTATCCTGAGGGTCAATTCTGTTAAATAAAACCTGCAATATTACAATTACAATCAAGTGCCGATACGCTAAAACTGTCAAACCGGTATCCTCGTAAACGTTAAAGTAGCGTCTAACGCCTCCTGATTGGTCCTAACGTCACAAAGTCAGTTTATGATAACAAGTAGCTTCACTTGCAATACAATCAAAGTGAAATTAAATACGAGAGTTGAGGTTCTGGTAACAGACGGAGGGACAAACAGCGAAGTCTCAGTAATAGGGTCCCGTTTTTGCCCTTTGGGTACGGACTACGGAACCCTAAAAAGTGTTATACCAAAGTGGATGAAGTAAGTAAATATATTGTGTGCGGTTCAAGCGAAACCTTTAAAATATCCGTCCTATCTTATCAACTGTGTCTTTTGAATTGCTGTAGATTTTTTGTTTCATGGAGTTTTAAAGTTTAAACTATAATTGTGTATTTAAGAGGCCCTATTACAAATCTGCACTCTGCGAGATTAGGTATTTGAAGCGTTCCCGACATTTCGAAATTTTGTAGTAATTTTGCAGTTATATTTATCGTTTTTATTGAAATAGGTTAATAAATTCATGCTTTAAAATTATAAAATCTTTATTCCTCATGAAGTAACAATTGTGCTGGTATAAATTTTGCTTAATAATATTATCGTAGATAGGAGTAATTCACAGTTAACTTAAAGCGATTTTCGAAGTTTTTTTTGGCTTAGAATAAGATTTTTTTCTATATTAAATCAAACATATTTCAAAATTCTAAGGCCGCTACAAACTATACGACTATATATAGGAGATAACATTCTCATTTTATTATTTCATTTGCTTAGAACAGTAGTTCAATCCAGGACCCAAAAAAGTGCCTTCGCGCATTTTATGAAAATCTTTCTCTGCAATTTTGGGGTGCAAACAAAAAAAATTAAAATTAAAAAGTTAAGCAAAATTTACAAAATGCGAGGCCGCTACGAACTAGGCCAATAGCTATTCTGCACTATTCAATACGACAAAACTGTTAATGTATCTTTGTTTCTGAGATCAAGAACGCCATAATTGGCCATTTTACGCAAAAATCACAGTCGAGATGTAATATGCTTCTTAAGACGTCTGTCTTTTGAAAAATGGCAGAAAAATTATTTAAAACTGGTATGTCTGGAATAGACTAAAACTAGCTTAGAGCTGCTTCAAAGCTTCTGTATTTCCAATAATCTTATAACATGGCGCATAGCGAAAAAATTAGTTATCATGTAAATATACCTTACTGCATCTCTGTCTGTTACGTATGAAAAAACGAGACAAAAAATCACGAACTAAACACCTGCTCTAATTATCAAAACCTGATTATATAAAAAGTTATCTTAATATGTAACATTGTAAATGCAACTTTCATGTCTAGTCAATAAAGTATATTTTCCAATGGACTCATCTCACAAACTTGTTTATAGAATTATTGTAGACAACTTGCGCCGTAATGGATTTAACGAATATAAGCCTTATACTATTAGCTATAAAGTTTATATTGAACGCTATAAAAGTAGCAATAATAGCCAAATTAATGAGGCACACGTAAAATGAACTTGTGCTCTTATTGCCTACGCGACAAGGCTGTTTTTGGTTTGTGTTTTTGAAATTATACGTATTTTTAAGTTTGCAGTGTGTTCCCGTATTCCGCGCCATAGATTATGGGTTTTTTGTTCAAAACCATTTGTTTATGGAGTCGATACGAGAGAAGATCCCATGGAATAATGACATCATCATCATCATCATCATCCGATGATAAAAAAGATATAGAAAGGACAATTTGATAGCATTTGGAATAGCCACGCAAAACTGTAACGTGAAAAGGCTTTGTCGACGGCGAGCGACATAATATTATATCACGCGTCGCGTCGCGTCACCACAACCGAAGAAATAAAGCATGATCTTCCAAAATCTACATGTAATATAACCTTGGTAAATGTAGAGATAACATAGTATCATATCATCATCATCATCATCATCAATATATACCCCTTACTAATAAAACTATTTACACAACGGATAACTTAAACAACGTTGCTGTCCTTGTCTGATGCGTTGGAAATGCACATGATAGAAAAAGACAGAACGTTGTTTAAGTTATCCGTTGTGGAATTTTTTTTATTAGTAAGGGGGTATTTATATATATATTAATCAGGGCCAGGTTCACAATCTATGTCGGAAAGCTTATTCAGAAGGGTTGTCGCTGCTTCTTATAAATCGAGCGACAGAGACAAAACACGCAAATAAGCTATCCGAAGCTTATCAGTAGATTGTGAAGCAGGCTTTGTGAATTATTGTAATACTAGCTTTTGGGCGCGGCTTCGCCCGCGTGGAATAGCGTTCTTGGAGAAAAAACTTCTTCAGCAAATAACTCTACTGACTGCAATATATTTCTGTATACAATATTGAAAATGTTTTTACGGTATAGTACCCAATGAATAAAAACGGGACCCTATCACTTCGACGCGACGTGCGAGACCGCTTGAATTATATTTTTCGCTCTTGAATATAAATTTTACGATATCTTCTAAATATAAGATATTAATTTAAGCTGTATAGTTTTAAGGGCTACTACTATAATGTGTATAAAATGCTTAAAGTGAGTAACGTTAATTTGATAAGTATCATTACTGTATTACTACTGACTGATTACTTTTATTTTGAAACTTTTAACAACCGACAAATTAAAACATTAAAAAAACTTAAAAATCCGAAACTTCTTTGTATAACGTATTTTAAATCAATATAATATCTTACTCTTTGAACGAGACAATCTTGTATATTTATAATCGGTTTTTGGAAAACGGCTGGAAGTATTACCATGAACTTTTTTTCGAAATTTACTATGCAGGGAGATTTGGGGGGGGGGGGGGGGGGGGGCAAAATCGTTCTAGCTGGGTCTAATCCCTGGAAACTGCGCATTTTTAAGCTATATAATAATATGTTTCTTCTTTTTTGTTTGGTATGCTTGTATGCATGTTTTGTTGGCAGTTTGGTATGCGTGGGTATGTATAATTTTGCTTTGTTCGAAAATTCGGCATGTGGTGGGTTCGAATCCTGGTCAGATAATTATTTTGTGATTCTTTGTATTTTTTTAATTTATCAGAACTTTATCAGAATAGCGGAGCTCGGTTTCCCAGGTACTAATTATTGCATATCTTTCCTCATAATTTATTTTTCATGTCTATCATAAATTTAAAATTATATAGTGATCGTATACCAAAATTTCTTTTGTAGGGTTCCGTACCCAAAGGGTAAAACCAGGACCCTATTACGTCCGTCCGTCTGTTACCAGGTTGTATCTCCTTAACAATGATAGCTAGACAGTATAAATTTTCACAGACGATGTATTTCCGTTGCCGCTATAACAACAAATACTAAAAACAGAATAAAATAAATATTTAAGTGGAACTCCAATACAACAAACGTGAGTTTTTGCCATTTTGTACGAAACCCTTCGTGCGCGAGTCCGTCTCGCTCTTGGCCGGTTTTTTATATTTCCGTTCACAGTTCCATTGTAATTTATTTACTTTTAAGAACCAAAAATTGCTTCTCATGGATATCATTACAGTCTCGAGCAAAACAGGGTAAATAGTAAATACCACTTCCTTTTAAAAAGGACCGATCAGATAAAAAAAGAAAAAAAACCTACTCTAGTAGCCCGTCATTATACCTTCTTACCTGAATATCCGTTCATAAAAAGAAAAAAATATTCGGTCGTACTTAATTATGTTGTTTAAACGATTTTGATAAATGTATGACAACTTGTTACATAGGTACAGTGAAAGGATAAGAGAAGAGGACAGAAAGTACAAATTTTAGGCTATTATTCATAATGGCAGTTGAAACGATACTAGGTGTTTTTTCACTCAGTGTTCAAACTCTCAGGAGTGAATCTACTCTTGAATATAAGCAACTTTTACTATGGGATCAACTTTACTAGTTGAAAAAAAAATCAGCCGTGTCACACAAAAGGGCTTCGGCGTAGATAGCATTTTGTAGGAAACAGATGTTGATTTTTTTTTCAAGTAGTATAGTTGATCCCATAGTAAAAGATGCTTATATTCAAGAGTATATTCACTCCTGAAAGTTTGGACACAGATTGCAAAAACACCAAATATATTAAGTGTATTCTTAAATTATTGATTAATACAGTACCCCATGGGAACACTGTACATTTCGGGATAAAAAGTAGCCTATGTGTTAATCCAGAGCTTAAACTACCATACCAAATTTCATCAAAATCCGTTCAGTACTTTTTCCGTGAATGAGTAATAAACATCCATCCTCACAAACATTCACATTTATAATAGTAGCAGGATTACTAGGATGATTATTATTAGGTATTAGTAGGATTAGGTCGTCCAGTGGTCGAAAATCGACCATAACTCATTTAACTTTTAAGTTTGAACTTTATAAGGGTTCTTAATTCGCCTCTCAGATACGATATAAAAAAATGTACATGTTATCTATTCAACGTGTTGAGTGCCAAAACAAAAAAAAAACGTTGCCAACGTGTGACAAAGTTGTCTCAAACGCACGGTAGTGTCAAGTGTGAAATATTAATGTGGAGTAGTGTGCGTAAATAACGTTATTTTTATTAGCTTTACGTGTTTTTAATTATTATTATAAAAAAATGCAGCTCACTCCATAAAAACTTTAACTGTGCCAAATTTCGTACTCCTCCGTTCGCAAAAAAAAATTTGCAGCACAGCGAAAAAAAACGGAGCACAAAGTTTTTGCTTCGCGTATTAAAACAAAGTATGATATGCCGCTGTTGAAAATTAAAAGCATACAGTATAAAGTTACAGTTCGTTTCAAGTAATTTTGAATACGAATTTTATTAGCATTTCCTTCGATCTTGTATGTTCACAAAATAAATAATTAATTTTCTGATTTTCCTCATATTTTTAAAATTAATACTGCTGGAAGCAATTGTAATCAAAATACAACAATATATTTTTCACTCACCCCTTCAAACACCTCCAACTAAAAATCCTCGCGTCAAAAAACAATATCAATTCGTAACATAAATTCACCGTCACAATTATTGTCACAATCCAAAAACCCGGCGTCACAGCGTCACAGCGTCACAACGTCACAACACGACCGTCCACTAGCCTGCCACTACACCAACTAAATTTGATAAGGCTTGGCGCGAAAAACTTACGGAAAACTGTTGCATTCGCTTCTGACAGATGATGTTTTTTAGAAGTGAGAAGTGCTGTTTTATCTGAAAGGGGCACAGACGACGAAGATAGGTAGGTACTATATTTTCATATTACGTAGGTACTTTAAATATAATAATATGAAATATATCCAGGCATCTTAAGATAAAATATTATAATATCTTCGCCGTCTGTGACGCCCTTTTATAGTATATTTTATTTTATGGAATGTTTTGGATAATTAGGTAAGTACTGATTCTGTGAAATATTGTTTTTTTTTTTTAATAATGAACAGTACATGATTTAGCGAAAGCATTTTATGCTTCTGTGAAATTAATTTCACTAATAGCTTAATCGGAAAAAATATTTTTAATAGGTTTATTTTTATGTGAATATTTATTTTATTCGGTTGTGAAAATCCTAACTACCTTGAAAACAACTTTTTGATGCCTCGGGATTCGAACCTACCACCTCCCAATACCACTATAACAACTGAGCCACTGGCACACAATAAGCTTGCTCCTCACGTAGCGGTGCACCTACCGATAGCAGAGAACCGATCGGCCAGAAACAATTCGAATTTCGAAGGCCATCGATGTAAATTATTTAGACACATGCACGTTTTTAAACGCTGCTCAAATTAAGTGACACTCATGTCACATGACGTTATGTATATACACCCATGTCGTTTAGATAATTATAATCATCAACAAACACCTTTTTCTTACTAAAAACTCACGTTTTAAAATCAGCTGTGAGGTGAAACAGCAGATAGTGTGACGTCAATGGCCTTCAGCGGCGAAGACAGTAGCAATATATATCTTAGGGGTGGCTCTCCATACATGTGATTTGTGAAGCAGGGAATTAAAAAATGCGTTTTCATTCTACCCCATAGTATCGTATAGCATTGAATAAGTCTTTTAAAATAAAGGCAAGGTTTCATACATTACTTTTTTACAAAGTCAACCACTTTCGAGTAATCGGCCTCGAAAGTGGTTATAAACCACTGTATAAACCACATAAGTTGCCCCCTGGTATTTGTAAACTACTTATAAGACATAGAAACTTGTAAGTTTCCTTAATGATAGATTATGCTAAAAACTCTTTAGGAAAATTATTTTGGGCGAAATCGGACGAAAACTTTTAAAGTAATTTAGCCTAGAAAGTTAGCTAGCCGTGTTGATAGTTACGAAACCCTCAGGCGTGTCCTGACATGCTCTTGCTTAGGTTATTTAACTGTATTCCAACTTATTAAAACAAGGAAACTGCTACCACAATACATAATGTACATTAGAGCATCTTCATACATGCCCGAATCGGCACACGCACACATTCGCGTCATTTACACGGCCGCTAACGAAACCTCAAATAGCAGAAGCATGGAGTGTCACGCCGCGCGCCACCAAGACTTGCCGCTGCATTGAACGACTAACGAGTTTTATTTAGTTGTGCCGCGACACTTGCGCACTGTCAACTCCGCTCGTCCACGCTCAATCGCAGGTAAAAATTTCAAGGACACAGGTGAGATCCGCTACTGTAGATTATTTTAAACAATATGCTCTTACTATGAACCAGCGAAACCTCTCTCTATTCCACAAAAAACAGACGGCAATAAAATTAGGAGCTAATCATTATTAATTTAAATTTAAATAGCGATAAAACCAGGATGATGCAGCAATTATTTTTTTTGTAATTAAGTTTATAATAATTTATGTTTAAACTTTAATTTGAAATGATAAGATTTGAGGTACAGCATTTTTTATTTAAATCTTTTGAACTTGGAAGCTTAAAAATTTAATAGTTTTTTTTATGAAATGGACAAGGAAACGAGCAGACGGATTGCCTGATGGTAAGCGATTACACTTTTAACTCCTCTGATGCTGCGCACTTGCGTTCCCGGTCCTTAAAATACCCAACGTCCCTAGGGCCTCCGGTAATCTCATCTACTTGCCGAAACACAACGCAAGCGTTATTTCACGCCGGTTTCCTGCGAGGCCGAGGTAGGTCGAGTCAGCAGTTTTTGCCGAAGCATCGCTCTCCCAGGTGCGTTAAGTCGAGTAAAAATTAATGATTATAAGTTAAATCATTCTTATAATTAGTTCATATAACTACATCGATGTATCTATGTTTTATTTCACATCGACCCGTTCAATTCATGGTTACTACGAAGTACGAAGGCAATCAGTCGAATTTTATACCGTCTTCGAAGTCAGTATGTCTTTAAAGTTTTGCCGATTCCCATGCAGTGAGCGAATGGCTCAGTGGTAACTCATAGGGGTACAGGTTCTATGTACCTTTACACAGATATCCCATACGGGAGCCGCACTTTAAAGTTTTGCCGATTCCCATGCAGTGAGCGAATGGCTCAGTGGTAACTCACAGGGGTACAGGTTCTATGTACCTTTACACAGATATCCCATACGGGAGCCGCACTTAAAAATTAATTTTATTCAGTTTTTAGGGCTCCGTAATACACAAGGAACCCGTATAGTTTCGCCCTGTCCGTCCGTATGTCTGTTTGCTTGTCCGCGCTTCTAGCTTCTGTAATTATGAATATAAATGGATGAAATTTTGGTATAGTTATAGATTGTGTATATATCTCAGATTTGGCATTGTAAAATAATAATAATTTTATATTTTAGGGGGGGGGCTCTCCGTACATGTGAAGTGGGGTTGAAAAATATTTTTTCATTCTACCCCATCGTGTGGGGCAAGATTTTCTACATGATATTTTTACAAAGTCAACCATTGTCGAGTAATCGGCCTCCAAAGTGGTTTGGTAGTTTTGTTTTGTTTGAAAGCTAACATGATCGAGAGTGTCTTTTGCTATAATTCATCATTATCAGCTCGCTGACTTCTTGACAATTCGGGGGTTACATAATAAATGTAATTTCGTTTATTCATCATTAATTTACAGTTTATGTCCTATATTATAGGTAGTACATAAATGCATACTTTCTATTAATTTTTGAAGCAGAAAAAAATATTCGCTTAGTGAAACTAAATGTTATATTATACCTATTCAAAAATTCTATACCCACGTACAAAGTCTTATGGCGCAATGGGGATAATATAAAACCAGTATAATTTATGATCACATCAATTTACATTTATGGCTCGCCATACTAAACGTTATACGATAGATAATATAGCGCTTAAAAGATCTTTGTGGCCTCAGTGGTTATATCGTCGATTCAACCCCAGCGATATCGCGAAATTTTTCTACAGCCTGAGACTGAGCTTTCTCGCATTAGGCAAAATATCTATCGCCGCGAGAAGCCATGTCGAGGCATGTAGACATATAAGGAAATTATTGTGCTGGCTGAAAAAAAATTGTACTTAAATTTTTATAATAGGTCTTTACCTATGAAATTGCCGTTCTGCAGTACTGGCCATTTCAAATCAAAATAATTTTTATTTGCCTAAGAATTCTAATTTCAAATTAATTTTATTTTAAAAACATGGAATTCTTTTTCCAAAAGTAGTCATTTGTCTATTGATTAGTGTTACATTTTCGTCGCATTTCAATCTTTTTCGTCATCATGGATACGTTAAAAATTGGAGTAATTATGGAATATGAGTACCGTCGTGGCAGCAACGCGGCACAAGCGGCACGCAACATCAACAACGTTTACGGAGCTAACACTACAAACCAACGCACCACCTGTTATTGGTTTGATCGCTTCCGTTCTGGAAATTTCGACCTGAAAAATGAAGCTCGCGGTCGTCCGAAGACTTTGGTCGACAATGACGAATTAAAGGCGATTGTGGAAGCTGATGATACACAATCTACGGCTGTATTAGCAGCAGCTTTCGACGTTAGCATCGAAACAATATTGACCCATTTGCGTCAAATTTGCAAGGTAAAAAAGCTTGACAAATGGGTGCCCCACGAACTCAATGATCGCCAGCGCAAAGTACGCGTCGAGACGTGCCTTGCACTGCTCAACAGACACACAAATGCAGGAATTTTGAACCGCATTGTTACCTGCGATGAAAAATGGATTCTGTTTGATAACCGCAAGCGCTCAGCAAGTTGGTTGGATCCTGGTTCAGCACCTAAACTATGCCCTAAACGAAAACTTACCCCTAGAAAAGTGATGGTCACTGTTTGGTGGTCTAGCGCCGGTGTGATTCATCACAGCTTCTTACCAAACGGGGTGAGCATTACTGCAGATATTGTGTACTGTGAAGAACTGAACACAATGATGGAGAAGCTGGTACATCTCCAACCAGCATTGGTCAATCGCTCGTCTCCGCTGCTCCTGCACGACAACGCGCGACCTCATACTACACAGCAGACGGTCTCCAAGTTGCAAGAACTGGGGTTGGAAGCTCTCCGTCATCCGCCTTACTCACCAGACCTTGCGCCTACAGACTACTACTTATTCCAGAATTTGGATAACTTCTTGGCGGGAAAAAAATTCAATACCCGAGAGGCAGTACAAAATGCCTTTGAAGAATTTGTTGCCTCCCGTCCAGCCGATGTCTTTAAGAAGGGAATCAATAACTGCCACTGCGTTGGCAAAGATGAATTGATTGCATGGGTGATTGCACTTCGATTAATACAAATAAAAAATACATGAAAAAAATTCGTTTAAATTTTTTCATACACAACAGCAATTTCATATATTATATTATATATCTGGGAACGAAAGGCATGTCTATTTAAAAGAATTTATATATAATATATATAAATTAGCCGCTTATATTATAAGCGGCTAATAATATATTATGGACGAGGCATGTCGAGGCAAAAAGTGTCCACACATAAACTGCGCTACTTTTGAGGTTGTTTCGGGGCATTCGAGGTTTGACATTTGCTTTCCGCAGTATAGGTAATCAGTCCGCAGATAATTGACAAAATGGGAGTTTTGCCGGGGAGTTCAATGGGTGACATTGTGGAATTTGTAATATTTCATAAATTTGTGTTATCTCGGTTCTTAATGTGTAATATTGGTAGAATATTAACCATTAAATATTCGTTAACGTTCACAAGTGTGGGCAAGTGGTACAACTTCTAAAAACGTGCTATTTTGTGTTTCCCGCCAAACTCTCTAGGAACTTTCAGTAAAGCGTCTACCACTATACTGAATCGACTGACATGACTCATTGACTGCACTGACTATTTATTTGGACTTTGACTAGACTTAAGACTTGACGATAATATAGGAATACAGTGTTGAAAATTGAAACGAAAGTTCTATTTCCCGCCTTTTTTACTTGACACTGGCAAATGGTTTTAAGATAAGCCGACGCCATACATTAAAAAAATAAATAATAATAATTGACAAAATCTTCTGAAATCAAGATGGCGTAACTTATTTTATGAAGATAGATTTTTTCTGTCAAATGTGAGCCAAACCTTTGGAAAACCTTCAAAAGTTTAAAAAAAACTGTACCGAAAATTATTGCTCCACGTAATAATAACGCCGTCGTTAGATAACCTTAAATGTCACAGTTTCGAAGCAACTTTGTATAATTATAAAAAAAAAACCAACTTAGTTGAATTTCAATGATATTATTAAAAGTGTTACAGTTTTTCACCAGGAAAATGAAGAAATAAATCGTGGAGATATTTGTAGATAATAATTATGTTAATCTTATTACACAAGTCATTAAAGCCGTCTGTAGATATTGTTACACAGCTCATTACCCAAACGTCTGTAGTCTGTACAAAGGCGACGCAAAACATCCCTTTACTCCGTATTAGGTCAAGTTATTTGTTTTAAACTTAGCCCTTAAGTCTTAAGAAATAAGACCATTTTCGGAAGCCTTTCAACTTTTCTTATAACTGGATTAAAACAACATAGATTAATAATCTATCCTTGTCGCCCGCCACGCGACGCTATCTCTGTCTCCTTCTGCCGTCAAGAAGCGGCTATATGCCCGTCCCTGTTGTAAGGCACACTTATATAGCTATCTCGTTCTTTAGGTGAACGCTCTATACATCCGTTAAAACAGGTCTCAGTAAGATGACAGGTGCAAAAGTTAGCCTCCGAGGTACATTCTTTGGCCAGTTTTTTTTTCAAAATGGCCGCGCAACCATATGGATATTTTGATTCAATGCGTTGTTGTATTCAGTATTCATTAGCATATTATAGTTTCATTGTGTATTTGTTTGCTTAATCCGCCAACTGACGGTTTAGAAGATCTCGTTTTCGTTTGACACATCTAAAAATAGACGTCCTCACAGAAAACCGGTGTGAAAAACCGCTTGCATTCCGTTAGCCAGGACTCCGTAGCTACCATGGGGTCGATAAGACCAGAAACACCCTTTTAGATTCCCTATTACTGATGCGTTACATCAGGCGATGCATGTGCTCGTTTATTACCAAGCCAGCGATATGAACTTAACATAAGACGCCTAAACCGGTAGCGAATGCTACTGTAATATAATGCTCTCGATACTAATGATGAGTTAAAATGTATACGCGGCCTTTTTGACCTCAAAACGAGTCGACTCGCCCTCGTGCGTAAAGGGTTCCGTACAGAAGGGCAAAAAACACGCTTGGTGTATGAGAGTCCCACTTTTTTTTTTTATTCTGTTTTCTAGTATTTGTTGTTATAGCGGCAACTGAACTAACTTTCACGACCACGAAGTACGGCCAGGTGACATATATACAGTACCGGATAAAGTAATTAAATATTATATAAAAGAAAAAGAAATAATAAGAATCACAAACATCTCACCTGAATTCGAACCCACCGCATTCTGAATTTCCAAACAATGCAAATATCGAGCGTAGGTACGCATACCAAGCTGCCAATCAGACTGACGCAAGAGAGTCGAAATTATTGACATATTGTTGCACGACGAAAGAAAAAACATATATTGCTTAAAAATGCACAGTTTGTAAGGAATAAGACTCTCTAACCTGATATATTGCATATTGACAAAAGTAAGTGTCAATGTCATTTTTGACATTGACAGATGTCATGAAGTAGAGCCTATTGAGTTAGTTTATTTCAGTTGGCCAAAAGGCTATAAATAGTGTAGACGTAGGTATATTGTTATGTTAGGCATATACCTCATATGAAATACGTAATCAGTGTTAAGCACCAATAAAGGAGAATATAAGAATTGTTGCTGTATTATTATCATCACCACTCAGACACACATCAGGACTTACAATCAAGAGGTCGTAGCCCGCAACATAACCTAGATCGATTTTTCTCCCCCAAAACTCCCTGCATACTAAATTTCATGGTAATACTTGAAGCCGTTGTAGAGATACCGATTATATACTCGTATATACAAGATCGTCTAGTTTAAAGTATAAGATACTATCAGAATCTCGAAAACAGCTGCAAGTGTTTCCTCGAAATTAGTAAGTAGTTAGTAGTTAAGGAAGAAGAATCTATCTAGGCCTTATCCCTGAGAAACCGCGCATTTTACGGTAGGTATATAAGTTTTTTCGTCGTGACAATATATCAATATTTTGACTCTACGAGTATGTCAGTCCAAATGGCAATTTGGTATGCGTATGTATGATTTTTGCGTTGATTGCAAATTGATATCTCGGGTTCGAATCCAGATCAAACATTTTTTTTTAATCTACTGTAATGTCTTAGTTATTGTACTATATACTATATCTTACATTAAACTGAAGTCGGCGCGGCGGGCGGCGTATATTGAGATAAATGCACATGATGTCATGTTGCCAATATTATTTAATTATTACGTATGTGGGAGAAATTTTGACTACTTCAATTTATAGTTTCTTCATCACAGTCCGAGGGCTAAGCTCGGGGGCCCCGGGGCACTGCCCTACCTTTACCCTTAGTAGCTATGCCACTGGTTATTGCTGAAAATTCTACCTGACATCACCATTTCGTTTCACATTTGCCAGGAATCATTGATTTTTATATTTACATATTCACTGACATATAAACATGGAACTAGACTCCCAAAACTGGTATTTTATAAAGCAATGCTACTGGTTTACTGATATTTAAAACAACAGTAGCCATATTTGAACCTAATAAAGACGTTTTGTTACCTTAACATGTAAAATACAATTCAGAAGTGGCTGATCTGCATAAAGAATGTGTAAATATAAAATATAATTACTCCCCATTTTTTATAATAAGTCACCGATTTCGGTGACGGTGGCCGGTTTCATTGAAATCAGGCGAGTTACGCAGGAGTACTTTTATAGTGCCCAAGTGTGTGCGCAGTACACAAGAGCACTCTCTTTTCCTTTACTCTCGTAACCCAGTGGGTCGGATAACTAACGCGACTGGCGAGAGATCAGGCGCAGGTACGACTTTTTACATGCCCGTCCGACGCATGGATCATTTTTCTAGTCAGACAATCAGGTCAGCCTGCATTGTCCTGACCAAACTTGGAAATATTTTTTGTTGTTCCAATGCGGGAATCGAACCCACGACTTCCGAGTCGAGAGCCAAGCTCTAACCACTAGACCACGGAGGCTGTTAAAAATGTAACTCTTTTAGTAGAAAGACAGGTGCGGACTGCTGTACTTAACTTTACTCTTAATTCGGGGGGCCTAGCAGGAACATTTGACAGCGGCGTAAACGTAACGTTAACGAATGAAACTTGTATGGGCGCTGTCATGATTTTGACAGATTTTTATACAATTCTCATTCGATAATTATGTTTTTTCGATAAAAACGCCGCTGTCAAATGTTTCTGCTAGGTCCACCGAGCATTCGTAATAACAGTACATGAAAATATACTCTATAATGTATTATAGGTACAACCGTACAAGAATAATGGTGTGTCACCGCAGTGGCTTCCAAACTTTCTTATATTTGTAACTAATCGATATAAAATAAACCAAGAAAGAACAGTTTTAAATCCTACGTGTCTATGGCTGGGACTATATTGTCCGGAACCCGTCGTGTTGTCTGAATTTGTCGTGTGTGAATGTCGTCGTGGTCGTGGAAAATTCAGAGCACTGTAAATAGATCTCTGTGATTATACAATAGAGCTGAAAATCGAACACACAATAATTAGCGTCGAGTGAGTAAATTTATTTGTCAACGTCATATAAGACAGCTCGACACTCGACAGTTTCGATTTTCAACTCTATTGTATTGTATTGTTTAGCGCAGAGCCAATTTTAGTGTTCTGAATTTTCCCGCACCCGTCGGATCCCGGATCATACATAGTTATTGATAGATAGGTTATTGAAACGGGCCGTAAGACCTGTTGGCAACTATTTTAAAATTGAGTAAATATTTAATTAGCCTACATGAACCATTTCAAGTACTTAGTCAGGCCATAAATACCGTTACAATTAAAAATAAACGGAATATTACATTTGAATTTGGAATCTGCCATTTTTATATGATTGTTCATTGATTAATGCTACCGGGCTATTAATAGGTACAATGAGACCTCCTCTATTTGTGACAGAAAAGAACTGGCCGTCCACGTAGTGTTCTTATGAAAAAGGTGGTCAAAACAGTAACGTAAAGAATTAGAAGAAATCCTGTCCGAAAGCAAAAGATTTTATCTCGGAAGATGAAGATAGGACCTAGAACCATGTCGCGTATTTTAAAAGATGGCTTAGGACTTGCAGCCTATAAGAGTCTCTCGGCTGATCGTTTCAGTTAGAACTGACGATTCGAGCATACGGAAAAATCGCATCAGTTCGTTTTGGTTTGCCACGAGCTACGGTCGTGTTTATTAATTGTAAAGTCACTACGCTTATACACGATATACGGCCGCACGGCCGCGGCTCCTGCGAGAATTTAAGCAATTTGTCACACATGGTCTGTTCACTCCATCCGTTCAGTCCAGAATTAATGTTGCCAACTTAGTTGTTTTACAGAGTTTTACTACGAAATTAAGTATTTTATTCCCTCCTTAGTAGGAATTAGGTTGTTAGTAATGTTTTAATAGGAAAAAGCCAGACAGTATTCATACTATGATTAATTGGCCTAGGCTAGACACAAAAAAAAAACAAAAAGAAATTGATATCATAGTAATACATCGTAGTATTCGTCTGTGATTTGCTTATAACTACCCGTTTAATTACAATATACGCAATTTGTCCTAGAATATTTTAATTTAACGGTAAAATTTATAACAAAATTCAATAAATAATGAAATTTTAATATAATAAAACCTTAAATGCAGTGGTTTTTGGAGGCTTTAGGGATTCCGAAGCTTAGTACCTTTTTTTGATAGTTTTCAGTATTCTTTTAGAAGTTTTTAGTAGAAATCGACGCGAGCATAGTAGTTTCGCTAAAACAGGCAACACTGGAACGAATCGCTTCAGTCCAACCGGCCGACTGATGCGATTTCGAAATTGCACATAGACGATACGATTTTGCATCCATTCAGGCCGAACTGAAGGTACGCCGGACAGTATATGGCGGTCCATAGACTTTCAATTTACTTTCAATGAATTGCATTTGATATTATAAAATGTTTCTTCTAGTTTGAACCAATCAAACGCGTTATATGTTGGTTTGACGTTTATGAGAATACCGTTCTGTTGTTTTAATATATCAAAACTGCATCGAAACTGTATTATTGTAAGATTTAATTAGCAGAATCGACCTACTTATTTATGATAATCGAGGCTACAAATTATTTAATGAATGCCAATATTTCCCTCTGAAATGCTTCTCAAAAAATTCACGTTACTAAACGAAAAAGCCAAATAAAAAAAAGTAAATATCTGTTTTTGAAACAAAGACGTTCCTACCACTGTTTGTTGTAATCGTTGATAAAAATGCACAAAAAAAAGTATGAAATAAATCTTATTTTCTAAATAATTCCCCTTTTAAATTCGGCTAGAATTTTAAGATTTATTTCATACTTTTTTGTTCATACTTTGGAATTCGGTTTATTTTTTTCTTTAAAAATAATATTTTTTCCCATTTTAGTCATATTTGTTATATTATTAATAACACATTTTAAGAACGTTAAAAATAAACGATTGAATTTATAATTGAATACGCGCGAAGCTTCCATCAGGTATTGTATAAGATGATGATGATTATTACTGTAAGTTACATAATGGCATATGCTTGCAGTTCTTAAAACAACGCCGAAATTTCCAAACGTGTATCTTTAAAGACTGAGGAGTTCTGTTCAGTGCTTTTGGATCCAGGGTACACCCTTGGCACATACTTTTGGTAGCATATGCTTAATTCATTTCACAAAAGTCAAACCCCTATAGATGTCCCTATAAATTTTGAGTTTCCTCGATTCCTCATGGATACCATCATCAGGTCTCCACTTTGGTGAGTAAAGGACGAAATTCGAATTATACTCTTTATAACAACAAAAGAGTTTTCCAAATGGGTCTACAAACGGCAGAGTAATATTCAAGGATATGTATCGATGTAAAAGACTATGAAAAGTACATATTATCATCATAATGTGATGATGACGATTACTGTAATTGACATAGTGACATATGCTTGCAGTTCTTTAATCAACGCCGAATTCCCCAAACATGTATGTAAAAGGACTCAAGAGTTCTGTTCAGTACTTTGGATCCAGGTATACCTTGGTACAAAATCTTATTTTTTGGTAGCATATGCTTGGGTATCTTCAGAAAAAGTCGAAATCACTATACGTGTCCACTAAAATTTCGTGGATTTCATCATCAGGTACTTTGGTATCAAAAGGACCAAATTGGAATTATACCCTATACAGCAAAAAAAGAATTTTGAGAATCGGTCCACAGATGGCGGAGTAATCGTTGAACATACAAAAAAAATAAAAATATACACAGCCGAACGTATAACCGCTTCCTTTTTGGAACTCGGTTAAAAAAGATTGGTCATTATTTTTGAATGGTAATTTATTCTTAATTTAAGCCAGGTTTGAGAACCGCTGAACACACGTAACACCCAGGTGTGCAGTTCCCGTGATTTGTACCGCGGCATCTGGATACTCGGGATTGTAGATACTATAATATTGTATAACTGCTTGAAGAATAGCACAGTAGTATTATAGGTGACTAAATGTTTCCCGCGACTTCGTGCGCGTAAAAGTTTATCCTGCGGAAACCGTACATTTTTCAGTTAACAAAAAGTAGCCTATGACCTTCCCCGTGGTCTACTTGATATCTCTGTCAAATTTCATCAAAATCGGTCTAGTAGTTCCGAAGCCTATTCGATGCAAACAAACAATCTTTTGCTCTCTATAATATGAGTATAGATGAAACAGGCTCCGTGGTCTAGTGGTTAGAGCCTGGCTCTCGACTCGGAGGTCGTGGGTTCGATTCCCGCATTGGAACAACACAAAAAATGTTGGTTACAAGTTTGGTTAGGACAATGCAGGCTGTTGTCTGACAAGGAAGATGATCCATGAGTCGGATGGGCATGTAAAAAGTCGGACTACGCCTGATCTCTCGCCAGTCGTGGCGGTTATGAGAGTAAAGGAAGAGATAGTGCTATTGTGTACTGCGCACACCTTTGGGCACTATAAAATTACTCCTGCGTAACTGGCCTGGTTTCAATGAAACAGGCCACCGTCACCGAAATGGGTGTGGGGGAGTAATTATTGATTTAACAAAGGTTTAACTGTACTAAAGGTTTAACTTAGATACTAAATAATCCCCTTAAATACTAATAAAAAAATATTGACAGTAATAGGGACTGCCGATAGAAGTGTAAAATAAAAATCATAAAAGAAAAAGAAAAAAAGAGAATAAAAATATTTCGTCTAAGCAAGATTCGAACCCGAGACCAATTGTCAACATCAAAAACGTTAAATCCAAGCGCCCAGTTCGAAAATACTCATATATATTATATTTTGTATTACACGACGAAAGAAAAAACATGACAAACTAAGATCCTTATGTCGTCGGCATAAAGGTCAAGTCGTAGGTAAAATAATTTTTTGAACGGACTTTCAACAAGTCAGTCATGAGCATGTAAGTGACACGAACCTATAAGATTTTCCCCTACCAAAAAGTGCCCAACGCAGCTAAAGCAGATTTCACTTCAAAAATATTTGCACAACGGACAACTTATACAACGTTGCTATCTTTGTCTGATACGTTGGAAAAGTCACTTGACATAACAAAGACAACAACATTGTATAAGTTATGCTTCATTTATTGTATAATATAAAATATTTAGAAACTGGTCGAGCAGGAACTTTGCCGATATTGTACAATGTACATATAAACCACAATATAAATACAATATTTATATTGTGCTACATACTTCTGCTATTTGTGGTTTCGTTAGCGGCTGTGTAAATGACGCGTATGTGTGCGTGAGCCGATGCGGTCTAGTATGAAGATGTCTGTACATTATTAATATTGTGTGTAAGCCGTCTGTCCGTGCGTGTCGGTAATAGATGAAAGTCGTGATAGTTAAGTATATTTACAGAGCTACTGGATAATCATCATCATGATTATAAGATAATCAACGCAAGTAAGTAGGTACGGCCAAGAAAGCTTCGAGTACTGCACTGCACGCACATCTGGAAAAATATCTCGGCATTTTTAGGGTTCCGTTGTACTAAAAGGAACACTCTCAGTTTTGCTCTGTCCTGTCTGTTTAACGAACTTTGTTCGCAGGTCCACTCCCTGAGGTTGCTCCGGGTTCGGGGCGTATCGCTCGTCCAATTTTGCAACCTGTATGGTGGTGTGGGGCATTGCACGATCTTGTTGACATTGTTGCTTGTGTGGTGCTCGTTGTTGGTTGCTCGTGCAAACACCACCAGTGTTTGCACGATCTTTTTTCTGAGTGTACGCATAAGCAGTGCGCGAGGAGGGAGGTGCTTTACGCATGCTTATGCGTGCACTCACACATTTGCTTGCAGGTTGTGGGTATTTTTCCGCGGGATATTGCTAGTTATAATATTTATTAAATTGTTCGCTCTGACCATCTGTCCGCCCGTCTCTCTGTTTGTCCGCCTCTGCTAACTGTAATTATTGACATAAATTGATGAAAAGTATACTTAAACACTGCGTATAGACTTTAATTTTGGCTACATAGTAAAAAAATCATAGATCTATAAATATATCATAGACGAGGCAGGTCGAGGCAAAAAGTGTCCACACTGAAACTGCCCTATTTTTGGGGCTCACCGTTTATACCTTCCCTGTACTTCCACAATTATTTCAAGACTAAAATTAGCCAAATCGGTCAGCCGATTCGAGTTTTAGCGATACATTTGAATGAGGGTTTCTGATATTTGTTCAGGCCCAACTCACATAAAGCGTCATCTGATGGCGTAAGTGGTATCAAAAACGGTCAATAAGGATTTTCGATTCTTTTTCTGCCACCAGGCGGCGCTTGGTAGCCCGTTAGTCCTTGTCGTGTCAAAAGCTGTCAGATGTCACGAATTTAAAAATCCTCTTTGCAATCCATTTTTATATATAAGAGGAAGATACACATATGTAATACACATCCATTACCCAGGAACATTGAAAACTTTTTGTTCCTGCTGCGGGACGACGGAACAACGCGCTAACCACTGAGCCATAGAAGCCGTCAAAGATGTTATCCACTGATCCAATCGGTGATGATGCTGAATTTCAATTACATTATCAAAAAGAGAGCCTATTGGCGGCATAAAGGATATCAATCTCAAAATCAAAATGTATTGTGAGATATATTATCAAAAACGTATGGTAGGGTCGTCGATGTTGAATAATAGATACACAATTGTAATGAAATTTCACTAGGCGTTTAAATAAAGAAAGGGCCTGAGACAGTGTAATCAACTTTCGGAGGTACCTATATCAAATTATCTGGCAGGGACATAGGTGCAACGATTTTTTAAATGTCCCCCGAAAATTATCGTATAAAACTGGGACAATGTCATATACGATCCGGGATCCGGTCGGCCGGCGAAAATTCAGAGCGCCGAAAATATACCTCTGCCTAATACAATAGAGATGAAAATCGAACACACGAGTGTCGAGTCAAATGTCAATGTCAAATGTGACAACTCGACACTCGACACTTCAATTTTCAAATCTATTGTTTGAGCGCAGAGTTCTATTTTCAGTGGTCTAAATTTTCCCGGGCCCGCCCAATTCCGGGACACAATTATCGTCGCAGCCATTACGCTATATTATGTTCCTATTAGCTTAGATATTAATCTATATCGGCGAAGAATGTAGCACCCCGAAAAACATCAAGACAGTAGTTGTACGCTTACTACGTAAGCGTTTACATAACGAAAGTACATTTAGTCCTCAATTGTGTAGGCATACCTACACAGGTATACCCTTACGTGTAGCTTTACGGAAGTTCAATCGGCATGACGCTGCAGGCCTGATCCCATCTGCAGTTCGTCCATATATGTATACCACCTGTCGTCCAATCGGCAGCGTCATGCCGATTGAACGATAGGAAAGTATATGGCTTGAATGACATTATTTAAAAAAAAAACAACATCTAGTCATTATAACACATCGATGTTTCAATATTATATTTTCATTGTAAATTTTATTTAATATCGTTTCGCAGAAAACAAATTTTATGAAGCCCTGTCCAGATGGACGGTCCGTGTGAACGCGGCCTAACCAAATTGGCGATTGTATTGGCGATTGTATTGGCTACTGCAAATGTATTTTTTCGGTAATCGAATTAAGAAATAGAAAATACAAAATAGATAAAGAAAATAATATAAAATACCTACTAGATATTGCCCGGTATACCATGGGAACACTGTACTTTTTCGGGATAAATATTAACTACCAAATTACACCAAACTCCGATCAGTAGTTTTTGCGTAAAAGTGTCGCAATTCAGAAACGCCCATCCGTCCCTCAATCCATACGTCCTCACATACTTTCACATTTAGGGCCTGTTTCACAATCTTCTAATAAGAGACAGATAGCTTATTTGCATATATCGTCTCTGTCGCTCGATATATTATAGTGAGCAGAAAACAAAACGTGCCTACAAATAACCCTTACAATAGAAGTAGGAGAGACATTCAACCTTTTTGCGTTTTAAAATATCACCAAAAAATATTATAAAAATAGGTAAATACGGTAGGCGAGAACGCGATTACAGCATCTCTGTATCCACGGTTATCGCTTTCCATCAGACGCTCTTTTTGCTCGTTTGATCGATCTGATATCATTAAAATGGTCCAATACGATCATACCTTTACCTCCACGATACTCCCGCGTCATTTGTATTAATGATATTTTCATTGATGTGTCATTATTACAGAAATAATGATATCTACATTATAACTTGTAAAGTTAATGAACACAATACATAATATCGTTATTTTATTTATTTATTTATTATACTTTATGCACACAATATGGTACAAAGGCGGGCTTAATGCCTTGTGGCATTTTCTACCAGCCAACCTATGGGTGATGCAGAGACAGTGTGAGGTAGATGCATAGTATTAAACGGAAACATAGACTTAGACATTTTGAGTATATATACAATATATAATAATAATAAATACTACCATATAAATACTAATATAACTCTTTATTTAAAATTAACCTACTAAATATTTTAAATATGCAAACCTAATAATATATAACATAATAAGATATCTAAATAATTTACTTATTTATTCTAGTCTATTTCTAGTCTGCCAATGATTTTAAGTATAGTTCACGAACTCTGCGTTTGAATAAATTTTTTGTCTCAGACATCCTAACGTCTTGGGGTAGTGAATTCCAAAGGAGGATAGACTGAATATGGAAAGATGAATGAAGAAGGGAGGAGCTATGAGAAGGACAAAGAAGGAGCAAATTATTTGTAGAACGAAGATTTCTATCATGGCTACTGCACAGATATTTAAAATGAGGAGTTAGGTAGTGAGGAGCAGAGGGGGAGTGAAGAAGGGAATAGAGTGTACACAGAGCCCGTAGAGAACGACGTTGTCGTATTGGCAGCCAATGAAGCTTAGAGCGGAAGGACATGTGGTCGTACTTACGGAGGCCAAAAACAAATCTTATACAATTATTAAGGAGCCGGTCGAGTTTGTTGAGTAGGTCTGCATTAAGGTCGAAGTAGCAAATATCACAATAATCCAGTATTGGGAATATAAGGGCTTGAACAAGCATAGTTTTTATATTGGAAGGCAAGAAATTTTTCAGACGGTAGAGAGATCGCAAGCAACTGGTAACATTTTTCATATTATAATATGAAAAATGTTATGATATAAATTTCATATTATATTTTCCAGCGGATGTAGGGAACCTTTCTGATATTAATAATAGCTCCCCACATCGATTTCGGTGACGGTTGCCGGTTTCATTGAAACCAGGCCGCAGGAGTTATATTAGAGTGCCCAAGTGTGTGGGCAGTACACAAGAGTACTCTCTCCGCCTTTACTGTCGTAACCCAGTGGGACGGATGACCGACACGACTGGCGAGAGATCGGGCGCAGGTCCGACTTTTTACATGAGCGCCGCGCCCGCATAATAATTGTATTTATCCCACGGGAACACTGTACTTTTACGGGATAAAAAGTAGCCTATATTTTAATCCAGAGCCTAAACTACTACCATACAAAATTTCATCAAAATCCGTTATGTAGTTTTTGCGCGAAAGAGTAACAAACATCCATCCATACATCCATCCATCCACCCATCTGTCGTCACAAACTTTCATATTTATAATATTAGTAGGATATTAGTAGGATAACGCGCTTGTGAATCCTCGGGTGGCGTTAGTTTTCAGTTCACCATGAGCTGTTTGCTTGTATGCTCATTAGGTATTTCAACGTACCATGTTAACCATGAACAATACCATGTTCGAAACCGACGTTTAAAAACCATCATCAAATTGATGACATACATCAGGCACTCACAATCATTAAATTCTTAAGTTCCGATACAATCGAGTAAACGCCCAAATTGTCATAATTGTACCGGAATGGCAATTAAAAGTAAATCCCTTAATTGTCAAAATACATCTCTTACTGTAGTTTCGTGAAAACGATGCCTTATTTAGCTAAACGGTTTCCGATTGATCTTTGATTTGGCGACAACGGCCAAACACTCGAACGGTTCTTAAAGCACTTAAGATTTGCTCAAAGTGAGGCCACCTTAATATATAAAAGTAACGAGTAGAAGCTAAACTTTGAGAGGCTCCAAAATTTCAAAATCCCCTTAGGGTCAATTGACATCGAAACGAAACTATATGTGACATAGCCCTGCATTTTCAAAATAACTGTTCAATTTTGTGCTTTACTCATTACACAAGAAGATACACGGTTCATTATAAGAGTTCGAATGTCAAGTTGCACCGCGCTGCACAGCGCGTGTGCAGTGTATGACTGATGTCATATGAAACGTGTATCTGTTAGTGTAGTGAATAAAGTTCAATTTTGAACAGCCACCTTTAAAAATGTAGCGCCGCGTGTGTTGCGTATGATCGCGGTGTGAACTGACCCTTAGGTAGCTAATCGAATAAAAAAAATAATGAAGTAATCCCCCGAATCTTCAAGCTGTGATCGGGCTGAAGCTGAATTATAGCTAAGAAAACACTCGATCATGTCAGCTTTCAAACAAGAAAAACTAGATCAAAATCGGTTCATCCGTTTGCCACGGACACTGGACAGACACACACGCATACCCTCTGCTTTCGTCGGAGGTTAAAAACCGGCCAAGCGTGAGTCGGACTCTCGCGAGGGGTTACGTTGAAAAACGCAAAAAATCACGTTTATTGAACGGGAGCTCCACTAAAATGTTTATTTTATTATGTTTCTAAGTAGCACTTGTTATTATAGCGGCAGCAGAAATCCATCATCTGTGAAAATTTCAACTCTCCACCTACCACGGTTCACGAGATACAGCCTGGTGACAGATGTGGTCCTCCTATTCACAGGCTGCCGCTGTCTCCGCCAGCCGAAATGACAAGGACAGCATGTGACTTGAGCGTCATTTAATTTAACTATCGCTTCAATATTCGTCCGTTAGTGATAGGGTAATATTTTAACTCTTACGTTACGGAACCCACTGTTCAAATTGTAAAAGTTTTTGCATAATTTTTATGTCCGCAAAATGAACGATCGCCATAGCAAAGATACATTTTTATACACGAAAAATGTCACAGGTAAGGTAACAACTAGTAATAACCGTGTACACAATCATTACTATCGGTTACGTAGCTAACCATCGACAGTCAACCGTCACATCACTAGTTGTAATTTGTAAACGATTTTCACGTGGTTGTAGGAAGCATTAGGTGCAGCGCGGCGGCCGGCGCTGAGTTCGATATCTCACAGGTTAGCAGTACACATACCCACAGCGTAAATCTTGTAGGGATGGGATTTGTCGATAAAGTTCAATAAATTTAATTATTTTAGCTATATAAGTTTGTTCAAAATCAATTACGGATATTCTGGGCCTATCGACTGCTTATGTTATGTCGTTTAGGTCGAAGAATACTTTTAAATTATTTTTCGCCATTTACTAAAGTATTATTATTATTATTAACCTCACAGGTGCAAAATCTTTGTCTAAATAACAGCATACAATCAGCTGTGTGAGGTCAATGACCTTAGCAGTGTCGTAAAGAGGGTAATGTAATTTTATTTAGTATAAATTTGACTTATACCTAAACGCCTTGACGTTTATAAGCAGTAGCTCATAATAATATGCAAAAAAAATCCGTAAATGATTTTTTAACAACCTCTTATTATAGCTAAAGTAATTCAATTTATATAATATGATATGATAAATAAATAAAAAAATAAATATCTATGGACGCTTCACACCACGTCAATCTGGCCCCGTGCTAATTATCCGAAGAACTTGTGTTACAGGTACCAGAAAACGGGAAGTATATTTAATACTTTTATACTATACATATATTTAAGATTTTTATTATATTATACACATATTTAATACACATGGAACCAGGAACACAGAAAAACTTTTTGTTCCTTCGGCGGGATTCGAACCCGCGACCCACGGCTTGAGCACCAACGCGCTGAACCGCTGAGCCACAAAGGTCGTCAATGATGTAAAGGTCTCGTTACATAGACCATTAAAAATGTAATATGATATAATGTTAGTGATGTTAATATAATACAAATTATTTTCTTATGAAAAGGAGTGGGTTGAGAGGACAAAATCAAAATTAAGTTTTGTTCAACAAGTATAAGTTCTTTTACAACTGTTTAGTCTCTGTAAAAGTCAGGCCTGGTGTCGGGTGTGCTTCGGCAGTTTCGACTTTTCAATGTGGCAAAATATTGTGAAACTGTATTATAAAAGCCAGTGAAAAAAATATATATCACTAGATGTTTCCCGCGACTTCAGCGCAAAAGAAAATACCACCTGCATTTTGCCGCGATTAAAAGTAGCCTATGTTCTTCCCCGTGGTCTACTCTATATCTGTGTCAAATTTAATCAAAATCAGAACTGTAGTTTCGGAGCCTATTCGATACAAACAAACATACAAACAAACAAAGCTTTCCTCTTCATAATACTAGTATAGACTAGCTGTCCCGACACACGTTGTTCTTTCTGTCTTAACTATGAACTGGAATAAATGCACCAACACCAACACCAACACCTACACATACACCCACCAACCTACTGGGAGTCTGGGACCGGCCGATTTTTTTTATAAACTGAACTCACTTTTAAATATTTGACACTCGAGTGAAAAATTGAAGTTGAATCGTCGTTTTAGCATTTTCCTCGCAATTTTTCCAATATCACTCACCGCTTAAACCTTCCCTGAACTTCCACAATTATTTCAAGACTAAAATTAGCCACATCGGTCCTGCCGTTCTCGAGTTTAGGCGAGACATTGGAATTGCAAGCCATTTTCATATACATAAGAAGAAGAAAAATATATGTGTACAATTTATTTCAAATCATTAATTAAAGAGTGTTTTCCATTTAATGAAAACCCCGTATGTATTTGACGATTAATTTTATAAATGGAACACGAAGTATGTTTATTTATTTTAGTTATCAGTTAAGGAAATTATTTTAATTTCACTTTTCATCAGAACTACTATGTTTTTTTTAAAATAATTATTATCTGAATCTTCTAACGCGGTGTACTATGTTGCTTAATGACGCGTCGCCACAAAAAGCCACTGTATTTGTACAGCAGATTTGTTCGTGTTGATTTCGATGTGACACATTTACTAGCCGTCCAGCTTACTGGTTTTAAGCCGAGAAAAAAATGGAGGACATTCTTAAGTCAACACGTTTATAATTTTTTATGTATGCCTCCGTGGTCTAGTGATTAGAGCTTCGCTCTCGACTCGGAGGTCGTGGGTTCGATTCCCGCATTGGAACAACAACAATAAGTTGTTTCCAAGTTTGGTTAGGACAATACAGGCTGATCACCTGATTGTCTGACAAGAGACATGATCTCTCGCCAGTCGTGTCGGCTATCCGTCCCACTGGGTTATGAGAGCAAAAAGAAGAGAGAGTGCTCTTGTGTACTGCGCACACACTTGGGCACTATAAAATTACTCCTGCGTAACTGGCCTGATTTCAATGAAACTGGCCACCGTCACTGAAATCGGTGTGGGGAGTTATATATGTATGACCACGCATAGCGTTTTACTGAGTAGTCCAATTTTGATAAAAATTTTTTATTGGATAGGCTATACCTTGAAATTAGTACCATATAAGTATGGAAATGAAAAATGAAGATGAAAACAAGCCAATTCATTAATTACGTAAAGACTTATTTGTGTGTAATCTGCAGCGGCGGCGCGGCTCGACATGCCCCTTCGCTGGAAAATTCCGAGTGTTTCTTTTTGTGTATTAAATTTAAGGTAATTTACAGAAATTGGGAAGGTACATTTCTGATTGTGATTGTTTGGCACCAACTCAAAATTACTTAAGTATTCTTACATTCGTTTAAGAAATTAGTTATTACGGTGAAATAACAAAAGTTTTATTATATTTTGCTGTTCAGTTTTCTCAGCGGTTAATTTTTCTATTAAAATGTTACTGGCGATACTATTTCGCGGAAGGACTAAGATTTCAAGAGCCAATTTTATCGACACATCACCGTACATCACTACATTAAAATATAGTTACCCTGACCTGGAATTGCTATAGATCCTGTATTATCCTGTGGTTATACGTGTTAGGTATGCGCTTCGTATCTCAAAAACTGTTGTCACAACTTCACTAAATATAATAATACTAATATAGATGGACGCTTCACACCACGTCAACCTGGCCCCGTGGTAAGTATCCGATATATAGTTGAGTGAGTGGAAACTCTTTAAATTGGATAAATGTATGTCAGTGATCATGATAACTTCATTAACAAAATAATAATCAACTTTGTGTAAAGACTAATTTGCTGTAACTAAACTTAATCTTACAAACTGAAGATAGCCCGAAGTTCGAAGGACCGAAGTACCTTATACAAGGTATTTAATATTTTAACTGGATGTTACCCGTGGAATTAATCGTACAACAGTTATTCTTTGTTTGAGCTTATATTATAAGTACCTGGGTAACCGGGTTTTGCTCGGAGTTCTAGTAGATAAATTTTTAAATCTAAAAAAATTGTATAAAATCATCAAAAATTGCAAAAATTAAAGAAAATTGGGATTATCTTGGCATAAAAATTGAAGGCTGGACGGCCTAAACTGACTTTAAATTCGTATTCAGCTGGTCGAAAAACATGCCCGTAGATAGGTGGCGCCCGGTGTACAGACAATTTTTTTTTTTTGTTGCCGGTGTAATTTACCGTTGTTCGAATTTCCGAACAACGCAAAAATTAACCAAACTGCCAATCGGACTGACGTTATAGAGTCGAAATTATTGATATATTGTTTGTTGCACGACGAAAGAAATAACATATATAAGTTAAAAATGTGCAGTTTCCCAGGAATAAAACCTAGCTAGTCCAACTTTTCTCCCACAAAACTCCCTACATACTAAATTTCATGTAAATACTTGCAGCAGTTGCCGATATTACGATTACATATATACAAGATTGTCTCGTTTAATGAGATTATCTTCTCCCGCGGCTCCGCCTGCGTGTAGCTTCGCAGATCCCACGGGAACACTGTACTTTTTCGGGATAAAAAGTAGTGTTAATCCAGAGCTTAAACTACTACCATACCAAATTTCTTCAAAATCCGTTCTTCAAAATGTCACGCGACAGAAAAAACAGCACTGTAAATAGAACTAATAGAAATAGAGCTAAATATCGTGTAGAGCTGTCAAATCTGACATTAGACACTTGACATTTCGATGCGATGCGATGCGACAATGCGGACGTTCGCTTTCTTAATTTCATAAATGAAGCACTTTCCATCAGACACCAAGCTCTTCTCACTTAACTGTGCAAAGCTTTTTCATGTGACAACGTTAAATTCTACACATGAATGTTGAAGTCTCGTACACTAGTGTTCAGGACTCGTTAAGTACATAAATAACACAGAGTGTACACACGCGAGTATATTTTGAATGAAAACGGTGTTTATAATATATTTAGATAAATCATTCGTAGTGTGAGTGCAGCTACACTATATGCCTATCGTCTAATTAGAATGACGATACCGATTTGATCAGATAGAACTGACCATATATGCGTAGATTGGCATGACAGTTTGTACTGTTTACGTCAATATGATAATGATCCAATCGGTAGCGTCTTGCCGATTGGACGAGTCCATGATAAATCTAATGTAATGTATCTGATTCCCGATTCTCGTATTAAACTTAGACTTTCAACTTCATTATAACCATCAATTCATTATAAATTAATCATCCTGTTATCATAAATTGACCGAAAGTCGGTATTCTACTACACGACTGTAGTAAATTTAAAATCCGTGGATTACAATTCATATTGAAAGCGACTATAAAGATTTAAGACAGCTGTTGCTTGACGTTTGTGCGAGCCATTGTTCAATTAATTAATATTATATCTAGCAATATCCCGCGAAAAAATACCCACAACTTGCAAGCAAATGTGTGAGTTCCTCCCTCCTCCTCCCACACTGCTTATGCGTACACTCAGAAACAAGATCGTGAAAACACCACCACCACACAAGCAACAATGTCAGCAAGATCGTGCAAGGCCCCACACCACCATGCAGGTTACAAAACTCGACGCGCGTTTCGCCCCGAACCCCGAGCATCCTCAAGTAGTGGACCTGCGAACAAAGTTCGTTAGTAATACCACCAGTCAAACCACCACCTTATATACCCTACTAATTACTAGTACCCCTGTAATGTTCGGTGGTCAGGAGGAGTCTTGAAACACAAACAGCAGCGTGGCGTTTAGACGTTTTATTTATCACAAAACAATATTATTAAAATAATATAAATTTCTTACTTGCGATATTATAACACTGACGAACTTAGTAGGTACTACTGTAGCTGACTCGGAACTCGGAAGGAACTGTCGAACTGTATGGGTGGAAGACATTATAAACCAATACAATGTAAACATATTTGAGAAAAGCAAACAGTCTCGCGGACTCTGCACTCATTAGTAATTATTGGTAATTTCCAAATGTTCTCTAAACGTTATTATCTAATTACTGTACACTCAGTCACAACAATATCTTGTTACTTACGCGTTTTTAAAATATACATTCAGCTACATAATATGATATAAAATATCCAAATATTACAATCCTCCCCCTTTAAGAAAATAAACGCAGTTTATTTTAGTAACAAAAAAGAAAACAAAAAAAAAACTGAATAATTATTCTAAACATTTTACATACTTAACCTTATTACAATCACGAACAAAATATCATTTTCTTAATTAAATAAATATTGAATTATACAAATTCTTAACTACTTATTTATTCAAATTTCTTAGTTATTAATTTACTTTTAATTGAGCAATTCTTGCACTACGTCTTAAAGGTATATCTGAGTTCTCTGATGTGGAAGGCATTTCTTCAAGTTCAATATCTCTTTCTCTATTATCATTGTTTACCTTTAAGGTTATACAATTTGTAATTCTTGCACAACAAGTTCTAGTATCTTCTAATGCTAATAATCTACCATTTCTATTACAAAAGAAATGTCTTTTCCATAAATATTTAGCTACACGATAAACAACATAAATTGCAACCATTTTCAAAATAGAAAATAATATATATGCAAAATAAATATTATTAACAACTTTATAAAAAACTGTTTCATTTTCCATTTGGTCAATAATATCATTAATCTTATCTATCTTATGACTTGCCAAAATTCAAACTTTCTAAATCTTATTTTTCATGAATTTTCAATGGTACAAAATTTATTTTAGTTATATTCTTATTTTTCAACTTTTTACAACATTCATCTGATACAATATCTATCTGTGGTAACACTGAATTATAATTACTTTCTAAGCCTAATGTTTGAGTTTGTAACATAATATTAGTAGTATACAACTTACAGCTATCCGAAATTTTTATTATTCCAGTATTAATTAATTCAATATCAACAGGTTCTTTATTTTTACAATTCAACGTACCTATGGTTTTTCTCGGCATAACAAATAACCAATTATTATTATGGTGTAATTTATACCGATGTTCTGTTTGTATATAGCCTACTCTTGTATCACATTCACCAGGTAATTTTGTATCGCTATACATCAATTCAGTTTCGCATGTTTTACTTGTATGTATAGAATATAAGGCAGTGTCTAACTTACATATGTATCTATTATTATCATTGAGAATTTTACATTGATTTAAATTGTCTATACTAGTATAATGAATTTTATTACTCGACATTAAAAAATATTTGAAATTAGGTAAAACGAATATAAATGTGTTATCACTACTCTTTATTGGTACTGGAAGAACATGATATAAATCATAACTTACTTAAGTTATTAATGGTGTTTTAATTACAAATACAAGTTTCTCATTAATTATATATGACACTAAATTAGTTAAAGATAGTAATTCTGGAATATGTTTTTCATTTAGTTCTAGAGGATATTTCGTTTGTGATGGCAAATATGATAATGTCTTTCTTAATTCTACTCCGTATTGTTCTGGAGTGATGATTACTGGATGGATGGCATTGTTCTTCGCGAATAAAATTGCATTAATAATTGTAGAAATTTCATTGTTTACTTCGGTAGTAATTAAAGTTAATAAGGACATATGTTCATCGATATCTTGTTTCATTTGAATACTAAATATTTTATCTCCTATATCTTTGGTGTAGTTTGATAATAAATTTAAATTTTCATTGAATATTTTCTCATTATTATTTAAATCCGTAATGGTTGTATTAAAATTAGAAATCGTTGATTTAATAATGTTAGATTGAGATTTTAGTAAATTTAAAACTTCGTGTTCATTTTTGTCTAAATGTTCAATTGCATCGTTATATATTTTCGCGTCATCGGCATCTAGAGTACCGAAAAGAACTTTAAAAATACTTCCAACTCCATCTATGTATGACCTTTTAACTCTATTGCTACGAAAACCTGTTAATTCTTTAAGAATATTTTCTTGAATATTCAATTGAGTAATTATCTGTTCTAAAATCACAAGCGATGTTTGACAAAGAGAAAACTTTGTAAAAGTTTCATGATTACAAAGATCCTTAGTTCTAATATAGGTATCATGAATTAAATTTATTTTTCTATGTATATCAGCTATATCTAAATATGTCATTAAATTCCATTCGCTGTCAAAAGATTAACTTTTCCTAAATTTTCAAAGTAAATACCTCCCTTATCTATTATGCTTATATTATATAACTTATCACTACTTATTACGTACGGTATCCATGTCAGGGATATAATAACAGGAATCAGGTTCATTCTGAAACAAACGCATGTTTCAGCCTGTTAGTATGTACTTTTAACTTCCTATTCCTAATCTTAATTGTAACGTTAGTTGAAGAATTCACTTTAACTATTTTATAAGGGCCTCACCAATAAGGTGATAATTTTCGAGATTTTCCCAGTTTAATTACTTCATTGCTTAAATAAACTGAATCTCCTATTTTAAATTCTATGTGTTTACATTTCTTATCGTATATCTGTTTATTATACTCCTTTGAACTTATCAATTTATTTCTAGCTATTTCTCTTGATTTTTGTAACTTTAAAATAAGTTCGTCTAAATAATTATCGTAGAAATATTTAAACTCGGGTTCTTTAATTATAGAACTTGGTAAATTAGCCTTAAATCCAAATACTAATTCAAATGATGTAAACTGAGTTGAAGTGTGAACACTTGTATTATATGAAAACATAGCGAAATCTATACATTTGTCCCAATTAGTTTGATCTTCATTAACGTAATGTTTCAGGTAATCTGCTAATGTTAAATGACTACGTTCTAATGCTCCATTGGATTGTGGATGATACGCACTAGTATTTATTTTTTTAAATTTAAATAATTTCGCAATTTCCTTTATTAAATTAGAAGTAAAATCTGCTCATTGATCAGTTAATAATATATCTGGTATTCCAAATTTACATATAAAATTACGAACAAAACAATCTGCAATCGTTTCAGCATCATGTTTAGGCAATGCCTGAGAATATTTTGTTAAGTCATCTTGCAATGTTAAAATATATTTACTTCCGTTTTCCGATAAAGGTAATGGACCTACGATATCAAGAGCTATTTTTTCAAATGCATTTGTAGAAGTTGAAGTAATTTCCATAGGTTTAATATTTTTCTTTCTGTTTATTTTATTCTTTTGACAAGATTCACATTTCTTAATAAAATCTTTAATATCTTTTTTCATAGTATCCCATTGATAGTTAGCTTTAATTTTCTTATAAGTTTTATGAAAGCCTGTATGACCTGATATAACATTTGAATGATTTTCTTAAAAAATGGATGGTATATCATCCCTTTTTGGCGTTTGAACTCTCCCATGAAAAACGTTAATTGATATTTCCGTATCTTTAAATATGTACCTAATTATAGTCCTGACTTTACGCCATTTAAGATGACATTTACAAAAACTAGTTAAATTAATTTCTTTAATTATTTTTTTTAATAGTGCATGTTTTAGATTTTTAAAGCATTCAAATATATCTTCATACGTTACGCTATCCCAATAGTTCCGTTTTGGAAAGGTAAAATAAACTTTACTTCCATTATTTTCTATACTTAAAACTTCATATTGAACTGGTTTCTTTGATTTTAATTCGTTTACATAAGGTTTATATTCTAACAAATTCTTATCATTCTCTATTTCTAAGTCAGTTGACGTAAATACAATCTTATTTCCGTTATTTGGTAGCATATCGTTATGTTCTTCGAGTTTGTTATATAGAATCGGTTTTCTTTCCATTTCTTTTAAAAATTATGAATAACTTTCTCCATTTCTAGTAACATTGTGAATTTTAATGACCTCGCCTGTTTCTGTGTTTTCTGGTTTTATTCTACTTAAAGCATCGGCGTTTTGATTTAACTACCTTGTTTATACACTATTTCATAATCATATTCTTCTAAAAGAAGTCTCCACCTAACTAGTCTAGATCCAGGATCTTTAACATTCATTAGCCAAGTCAAGGGTTTGTGATCTGTTATTATTCTAAATTTACGCCCATAAAAGTATGGTCTAAAATGTTTTACAGACCATACGATAGCCAACAATTCTTTTTCAGTAGTTGAATAATTAATTTCGCTTTTATTTAAGATTCTACTAGCATAAGCTATAGGCAAATCTTCTGATCCTGAGCCTTGTGATAAAATACTTCCTATTGCGTAATTACTAGCGTCTGTAGTTAAATTAAACGTTTCAGAGAAATTTGGGTATTGTAGAATAGGTTCCTCACATAGTTTTATTTTTAATTTTTCAAACGAATCTTGTTGTAAGCTTGTCCAAATAAAAGGTTCGTCTTTTTTCAAAAGTTTAGTTAATGGTTGGCTAAGTTTCTAAAATTCTCAATAAATCTTCGGTAGTAACCGGCTAATCCTAAGAAAGCTTTAATATCCTTTGGATTTCTTGGTACTGGATAGTTTTTTTAAGCCTCTATTTTTTTCGGATCAGATTTAACACCGTCTCGAGTGATTAAATGACCTAAATACATAACTTCAAAAATTCGCATTTATCCGGTTGGAGTTTTAAGCTATGCTGTGACAGTCTTTCAAATAGCTCTTTTAATTTTATATTATGGTCTTGTAAAGAGCTGCCGTAAATAACAATATCGTCAAGATACACAAAACATTTAATTCATTGTAAACCTACTAAAACATTATTCATTAGCCTTTGGAATGTTGCAGGTGCATTTTTTAAACCAAAAGGCATTCTAGTATATTCGTAGTGTCCCAATGGCACACTAAAAGCTGTTTTCGCTTGATCCTTTGGACTCATTTTTATTTGATGAAACCCTGACGCTAAATCTAGGGTTGTAAAATATTTACTATGACCTAACTGATCAAGAATATCATTTATTTGAGGTAGTGGATATACATCTCCGATACTTATTTCATTTAACTTTCTAAAATCTATCACAAGCCGCCATTTCTTTTTACCTGATACATCCATTTTCTTAGGAACCACCCATACTGGTGAGTTCCATGGACTATTCGATGGTTGAATAATTCCATTCCAGTGCCTCTGGATACCTATATGATTGATAGGAATGTTACTATTAGTAGGTATTTCATGCATTACTGTATTAATTGTCGATGTCAATTTGTCACCCTCTAAATGAAATATATGATTATATTGTTTACACAAGTCTACTAACGATTCCCTTTCTTCTTTGTTCAAATGATTTGTTCTTAATGATTCTATTAATTTATTTAAACGGTGGCTTGGTAAGTTGTATCATTATTTATTTTGTTGACATTAATTATCTGATTTGTTTCCCGTAGCTCGTTAGCTAATGGCTCTAACTTTACTAATAACTTATTTATTTGAACTTCTTTATCTGTTGTGTTCGAGCATACAGTTAATGCTTTGTTATTCTTGACTGTAACAATGCTCGGACACAAATATACACCATCTGCTATTTTAATTTTCTCTAATATTATTCCCTCTTTTAAATTAGGGTTTTCTATTGAAATACAAACCACTTTTTCACAACTTGGTCTACAAAAACTTTCCTATTATTTACGCTTTCACTCAATATTTGTGGCTTAACTTCACAACTACTTCGATTTATAGAACTTTTCTTAATTTTTATTTCCTGTGGATAAACTTCACAGCTTCTTTTATACGTATTAGTCTCAATATTCATCTCTTCTTTCAACATATTTTGTGGATAAACCTCACAAAACATTTTAGTTTCTAAATCATCACAACATCTTTTTTCTCTTTCATACTCATCATCGCATATATTATTCATATTCTCACTCAAATTTTCATTTGTAATATCATGCTCGATTGTAAATTCTCTACCACATATTTTTATTTTATTCTCCTTATAACTTATTATTGAATTTGTTTTCGACAAGAAATCGCTACCTATCACGCCATTACATTTAATAGGAAAGCTATCAGGTACCACGTGAAGTGTTTGATATACTCTTTTGGTTTTTGTTGTACATTGAAGGCTAAATAGGTACAACCGATTGTTTTGGTTGGGCTAGCTTATTTGTCAATTCATTTTATTTTTTATTTTTTTCTTCATATATTAATGTTTCTCCTTCTAAAGATGTTATTTTTATTAACGTAACTTCTGCCCCAGTATCAATTAAAAACCTATTTCTATTCTCTAATATACTATCTGACTCTAAGTATACGTATGATGAAATACGAGTATCTATGAATCTTATTCGGCCTGGATTAAATATGTGGTCCTCGGGTTGGCCGCGGGCCTCGGACCGTTGGAGTTTAAATGTTTATTTTCGTCGCTTCTATTATTATTATTATTATTTGTTTGCCTATTACTTTGCCATCTATTATTTGAATGATTAAAATGATTATTCTGAATTCGGGGTTGGTAGTTATTACGATTACTATTACGATTTACGTTCGGATTATTCCAACATTGTTTGGCTACGTGACCATGTTTATGGCAATAAAAACAAGTAGGTATATTATTATTTATTTGATTTGACTGCATATGCCTGATCATTGGAGGATGTCTACATTGATGTGATAAATGATTAAATTTATTACAGTTGGTACATTTTTTTATTCCTGAATTATTATGATACTGTATGGCGCTCATTTCTTGCCAAGATTTAATTTCTTGTTCTTCTGAAATTGCTATTGAAACCGCATCTTCAAAAGAGGGTTTTTGAGACTTTAACAGAATATGAAGTTGTGGTAGAAGACCACTGATAAAAATATTTAAAGAATGTTTTAAATGTTTAAAATGTTTGTCTTTTTAATAATTCTATATTTGCTTCGCGAGCTTCTTTAGTTAGTTTTGAGTCTAAAGATTTAATTAACTTTATATAACAATTCTCAACTCTACTAGAATATTTTGAAATTGGTTCGTTTTGACCCTGTCTACATGAATTTAATTCGAGTTGCCATTGTGCAAAGGTTCTTTTTTCCGAATAATTTTCTAATAAATGGTCTTTTAAACTTTCCCATGACGTAAAAGACCTATTTAATAATGTCGACCTAATATTCCCTTCAATTTTAGATAGAACTACTGACACGAATGCTATTTTATAAACTGGATTTAATAGAGCGAATGCGTTATTACAATTATCTATGAACACATGTAAATTTGCCTTATCGCCATCATATTTATTTATCATTCTTTCCGCTAGGTTGATATATATAAAGCCACCAGAAATTTTATCCTCTGAGCTATACATGTTAAATAATTATTTACTTTATTTTACAAAGACAAATTAATAATCCGAAGTAATCGTCTAAAATTCTATAACCTTTCAATTTTCTTTAAAATTACTAATAATTCTCTATTTAAAAAAAATATACTGTTCCCTATAATACACAAAAATACACAGTATAACAACGATTATACTACTCACTTGAGTTCGTAATTGGTATACTGCGGAGTTTCTTGTTCTGTCTGCTATGTCGTCGCGTTCAAGCGTAGCGTTGCACGTGGAAGCGCGAATGCTGCCGAAGGTCAACTGGCTCGTTGCAGAGGTTGCGGTACTGGCTGGACCAGTGAAGAACCACACACCACACGATGTACAGCTGATGTGCTCGCCGTCTTCGTTGAACGTCTTCTACTTCGTCGCTGCCAAGGATTGTCGACTGGTTGTCGATTGCCTCTATTCGTCTCTTGACTCCTCGTTCTCCAGTACGTTGTAAAACGTTTTGAAACTGGATATCCACCGTCCAAGTATTGTTCAGGAACAGAGGGACTCTAATATTTCAAAAGTTCTTTGTTATCCCACTTCTGACACCAAAAATGTAATGTTCGGTGGTCAGGAGGGGTCTTGAAACACAAACAGCAGCGTGGCGTTTAGACGTTTTATTTATCACAAAACAATATTATTAAAATAATATAAATTTCTTACTTGCGATATTATAACACTGACGAACTTAGTAGGTACTACTGTAGCTGACTCGGAACTCGGAAGGAACTGTCGAACTGTATGGGTGGAAGACATTATAAACCAATACAATGTAAACATATTTGAGAAAAGCAAACAAACAGTCTCGCGGACTCTGCACTCATTAGTAATTATTGTTAATTTCCAAATGTTCTCTAAACGTTATTATCTAATTACTGTACACTCAGTCACAACAATATCTTGTTACTTACGCGTTTTTAAAATGTACATTCAGCTACATAATATGATATAAAATATCCAAATATTACACCCCCACCAAACCAGTTAATGAGCGGTGACGTAGTCAAGCAAGTTTGGTCATTCAATAATGCAAGTCTATTGTTGTTCTTTTCTTTAATTATTTCTAATTGTTCCAACACGCTCAGTCGAAAGTCTTTGTCACATTTATGTAACATATTATAGGAATGGCCATCGGTCAAATAGACGCTCGCCATAAAAATTAAAATAAGCCGTCATGAATTGCACAAAATGCTTTTTTACGACCCCATACTTTTTAGCTTTTAGATTGCTCCAACTAAGTATAATGTTTTTTTTGTAGAATACACAGAGAAACGATGGATTACTTGATGAGAACCGATTACAGAGGCATCTGAACTATTAAGCCTCAAATCTCCCAGAGGCCTCCAGTGCCCTCATTCAATCGGTAAAACAACGCAAGCGTTATTTCACGACGGTTTTCTATGAACCAGAAGTCAGAACTCCGATTCTCGTATTTAACTTAGGACCAGTTTCACAATCACTAAACAAGTGTCGGATAGCTTATTCGAAAGTTTGGTCGCTGTCGTGGCGTCATTTTATCGAGCTACTATGTTCATCATCTACTGACGTCTACGAGCGTCAGATAAATTTATTTGCATGTTTCATCTCTGTCGCTCGATATAAATTAAAGTAAGCAGCGACAATACTTCCTAATAGACTATCCGACACTGATTGGAAGATAGCGCTAAGACTTTCAATTTATATATCTTTTTTTTAATTTATGGACGCTGCACACCACGTCCATCTGGCCCCGTGCTGAGTATCCGAAGAACTTGTGTTACAGTCTGTAATACAAGTTCTTCGGATACTTAGCACTGACTTAGGACTGTAACTTACCAGGTAACAGGTACCAGACAACGGGAAGTTATACACATATTTAATACACATCCATGACCCAGGAACACAGAAAACTTTTTGTTCCTTTGGCGGGATCCGATTCCGCGAGCCCCGGCTTGAGCACCAACGCGCTGAACCACTGAACCACAGAGCGAAACACAGTAGTGAATCAATTATAAATGAATTGTCTTGATATCATTAATTATTTTTTGGAGTTTGAATCAATCAAACGACGTTTTGTTTGACGTTAGTTTGACGTTTATGAGCATACCAGTTTTCTGTATAACATGTAACATATCGAGACTGCATCGAAACTGTATTATTGTAAGATTTAATTAACAGAATCACCTACCGCATACTTGCCGACTGCTGATGCAAGGCAGGCTCTCCTATGGCTATTTAATTGCTCTATTTATACAAATTGGTAGCTCCGTGGCCTAGTGGGTAGACCGTTTGATTCGCACTCGAAAGAGTTCGGGGTCGATTCCCAGGTTGTGGCGTGTACCAATGAGACTTTTTCAGATCTCAAGTACATTATACGGACGTTCCAACGGTGAAGGAAAACATCGTGAGGAAACCGGCCAGACGTATTGACCTGTCATTCCTCTCGACTGACCGACTATGCTGCGAAAATGCCGTATGTGCTTGGGCAACCATACGACATTTAAAAACCAACTGTCCCAAGCGCTACAGTGTTTTTTTTTTTTTTTAATTAAATAAGGGGGCAAACGAGCAAACGGGTCACCTGATGGTAAGCAACTACCGTCGCCCATGGACACTCGCAACATCAGAAGAGCTGCAGGTGCGTTGCCGGCCTGTTACTTCGCTCGGAGAATACTGTTTAAATCATCCAATAACGGATGAAAAGGCCTAAGTGATTTATACAATTATAATAAAATAAACCATAGCATTTCAATACAAACTACACACTCGTGTGTTTACACTTTCATGTCATAACGTAAGTGCCCGTAACTTTACACAGTTATAGAACAATAGCTAACCCACGGTTAAGGGAGTTACTGTCGCTAACTGATGGTTAAGGCCTAAGGATCAGCGCACACTGAGACGAAATTACTCGACGATGCTTGAAGATGCTGTAATAATAATGTATGACGCCGCGCGCAATTGCGATTTTTCATTTGCTATTAAAAAGTGCGCGCCGCGTCGCGTCGCAACACGTCACGGGGTAAACTGACCCTAAGGGAAGTTAAATATTGAAAAGCTTATTGTCTATTGGATAACGTAATAAGTTAAAGCAAGGAGTTAGATAGCCATAATATGAAAAAGAAAATAAGCTCGAATGGGCTTGCTCGAAAGGTAATTTTAAGTGTGGTAATTTAAGTATCTACTAATTTTAAAATAAAACCTTTACAGAACGGAAGCCATTACAAGACTTAGTTTGATCGCTTACATCGTCGTCCAACCGATGTTCAACAGATGGCGGCATTTCGTTGTTAAATTATTGCTTTTGACTCTAAGTTTGCAATAGCCTGTCCTTGTGTATTAAACTACGTGTTTCTGCGAGTGACCGGCGCCAAGGGGAACCAGAGACAAGAGGGGGTTTTAAAAGACCGGCAATGTGCTGAGAACACAACACACCCGTACGATAGTACATAATACGTAAGATAGTACGAACACAAGCGTATGATAGTAGTTGTAAAGTAAACAGAGTAATTCTTAAAAATAAATTGAAAAAGTTAATGTTACCAAATAATACCAAATAATATTTGCGTTTTAAAAATGTTGTTGTTCTGTTTAATAGGAAATAAGTAAAACATTACTTACCTGTTAAGTGTGATAGTGTTAGCGTTGCTAAACATGTTTACTATAACTGTTGTTTAGTTAAAAAGTTTATAAAGATGTTATTAAACCGAGCGCAATACCTGCCGACAAACTGTGACGCAGTGTGTCGGGCTTAAAACTATAATACGATGTTTATTTGCCAATAAAGATTTTTTTTTTCATTATGTTTACATTAATTACGGATGGGAGATAATAGCTTATGATCAGGTGCTCCCGCTCGTTTGCCGGTAAATAAAACACCATAATTTATTGGTCATAAATATTAGTCAAGTACAATTACTCATAAGTATCCCCACCACTTCTACTCTCACCCCCTATGAAATTAAATTCATCGCCGTCCCCCATAAAACGCCTTTTCCAAATTTATTTTGTACCATTAGCATATTAAAACATCTTACCTGTGTAGCGACAGCAGAAAAATAATATTTAATTATATTTTTCTTTGTGTTTGTGTGACTTGGAGATGTGTGTAAGTAGTGTGTAAGCAAGTTTTAGTGGTCGAAATCAAAAATGTACCAATAGGCATGTTGCCTAAAAAGTTTTTGTTCGTCTGTTCGATGTTAGACAACATGTAAATAAACAATCTGAAATAATCATTTTTTAAGATATACGAAAAAGAACCTATTTTCTTATATCTTAAAAAATTACGAAAGTACAAACAATTTAAATTTTCAACATGAAAGAGAGCGATATATCGGCCTGTGCCGTCACGAGCCGTACATTTGTCATTACAAAATGTATGGAGGTAGCAACACTTGTGACGTAACAAATTGTTTTGCGAGAAAGAGACGAGCAATATTTTTTATTTACTTATGATTTTTAATCACGTCAATCTAAATACCTATTTCTTTTACATTTATGTATCTATAATCAACAATTTTTAAATTTAATTTATGAAAATGTGATATTCCACACTAGGTAACATCCCTATTTGAAAAATATATTATATTCAATGTAATTAAGCTTACATAATATAATAGTTTGGAAGTTAGGAATATACCCTATACTTTTATTTTTGTTTTTTTTTTAGTAATGAAACTAATTGTCAATCTTAGAATTATTTTTAACAATTGAAGTCTCTGCTATGATTTTTTTGTTTGTTAGATTCAACAGATATGAGGATTTTGCATTTAATAGAGGATTTTTAATAAGGATTTTAAGAGTGTTTTATAAAAATTTCGGACCGAGTTTTATTCCTTCAGGCAGTAATATAAAACAAGCTCTGTTATGAGTTTGACGAATTTGACATGGTTACAGATACAATTAAATGCCGGCAACGCCCTTGCAACTCCTCTAGCGTTGCGGGCGTCCAATGTTCATATTATTTCATTAAAAAATACAAAAACACGTCTAACGTATAACAACGCCTCTGTGTGTGTGTATATGTCTGTGGCATTGTAGCGTCTTAATGAATGGACAGATTTTGATGCGGTTTTTGAAGGAAATTTGATCTCGACATTCACAAGTTAGTTATTAAACTCAACCCAAATTCTCGTAATTAACTTTCACTTTCAATTAAATTTAATTGAATTAAAAAATTAATCGTCTTGATGTCTTAAACTGAGTTTTGACCAAACAAGAAGAGTTTGACGTAGGTTTGACGTTTATGAGAATACCATTTTTCAGTTTCAACATCTCGGGACTGGATCGTAATTCTATTATTGCAAGATTTAATTAGCAGAATCGACTTTAAAATATTTGTATAAAGCCTTTAAAATGAATAACAATATGAATATAAAATATTTTGCTATCCCTACCTCTCCTTTGCCCTGACATGCTGATCTTATTTACTAAAAGTAAGGTATGGTATGACAGGGAAAAAATTGATATTTTGTGCTGACACCCATCACCCATGTGACCCCAAACCGCTCTGTATTCATTTTTGTATGATACTGTATTAGTTATTACTGTATTAGTTTCGAGCTGACGGGTTCACTCATATATGCCTATAGTGAATAGTTAATATTGTTAGATAGATGATTATTAATTTATATCGAGTTGATCGTGCGTTCGATTCCGGTAAAATAAATTAAAATTGTTTTTTTTATTTGTTTGTCTTTATAAGAGATGAATAAAAGGAACAATATGTAGTTTAAAAAACATACCGGTTGTCTGTAAAGTCGGCTTACTGACGATAGTTGAACGTGACAACGTCAACAACATCAACAACAACAACAACAACAACAATAATAATAATAATAATAATGAGGTAAAGGCAATGCGAGATAACGCTGGAACTTGGTACTTGGTAACGGTACTTGGTAACGATAACGGGTAACAGGTAACGCATGAGTCATGTTTTTCGTGCGTGCGGCTCCATCGATTTATAAGACGTTATCACGTCAAAAGCTTAATTCCTCATTGCATAAGGGTCAGTTCACACTGAAACGAGACGTGATGCGACTAGACGCAACGCAGCTACATTTTTATTTTCGAAATTTGAACTCTTATTATGAAATGTGTATGAAATAATAATCTAGGTTTTTTATGTACTATACGCGTAAAGTGACTTGAGCACGACGAAAGAAAACAGTCGAATAGCCAAAGGCTTCTTTAAATTAAGTGGCACTCAAGTCAAATGCTGCACTTGACATTCTGCCAAGCAGAAACAGTGCAGTGGTGTTAGGAGGCTCCTAATTTTAATTCGCCTTTGAGGTTTGACCATTTGTAGCCAACTGCCAAAAAGTCTATTTTGGCAGTTGGCTACAAGCAAAATGTTATTTACCTTTGTGACTCAGTGGTTAAGCGTCAGTGCTCAAGCCGGAGGTCGCGGGCTTGAATCCCATTAAAGGAACAAAAATAATGATGTGTATTAAATATCACGTGTATAATATAGTAAAAATCTTAAATATGTATAGTAAATTGTGTATAGTATAAAATGATTAAATATATGTCCGCTGTCTGGCACCCGTAACTGGTAACTTAGCACGGGACAAGGTCGACGTGGTGTGGAAACGACCATAGATATTATATTGTTTCTAGATATTTAATTTATGTACCTACATGAAGTAGGTACATAAATTAAATATCTACTATATATACTTTATATACTTTTGCTCCTCACAAATCATTGCTTTTTACCTATGCAATAACTTGAGCACTAATGAGTTCGCCCTATGGTCGAAATTCGCCTAACAATATTTAGTATTTAATAATAATTACTAATATTTTAATTTTGAAGTTTCAATTTATGTTTAAGGTTTCTTTTTTTTCCCATTTTTGACAGAAAATTTCCCGGCAGTCATTTTAAAAATATGGCTATTTAGAAATGTTGACTTCTATTGACGACTTTGTTACCATGGATTTAGAACTATTTTGCAACGACCGATTTTGGATTGAATATTTCTTCATTCAAATTATTTCTTCGGATCTCCATGCTAAGCCCGCAGCACACCTTCCTCCACATAAACTTTGGCTGTGCCAAATTTCAGACTCCTCCGTTCGCACAATTTTCGTAAAGCTGTAATATATGATTTGATATCCTAGGTGTTTCTTCTTGAAGATAAGCGCCTCTCAAACTTTGGTAAATTTAATCTCAGCTTAACTTGGCCCGTAAACACCGACCTTTGTTAAGTTAACTAAAATTATAGCGAAGTAGCTTTTGTCTAGGAAACATTTGCATCTAAAGGGTTGGTACTTCGTATATATGTAAAATGCTGTTAGAGATTACTAATTTTTAAAAAAAAATTAAAAAAGGAAAAATTTGTTTGTTCGTTTGCATCTAATAGGCTCCGCAACTACTGAACCGATGTTGATGAAATTGCGCACAGATATGGAGTAGACTGCGGGAAAAGACATAGACTACTTTTTATTGCGGTGAAATGTAAGGTTCTTGCGGTATTTCGTTTTGCGCGCACAAAGTCGCGGACAACATAATTTTGCGTCTTGCCTTGAGTATGCAGTGTAAATGTTAAAATGGCTTATTTCAATTGGTGAATTGCGTCAATGATCAATTTTGTCATTTGCACTAATGATTCACCGCAAACTTAGCGCGAATGGACTTTAATTATAAATATTAAAAGAAAACTCGTTTGTGGCAGCCCTATGCCACCTTGCGGAACAAAGGCGTTCGTTCAAAGTTGAAAATGTGTGTTTTTAACTTGCACAGTTTGACAAGAACCGAGAACTTCGCGCAGATAGCGCATTATATTTACTACCAAGAGCAATTCGCCATTTCAGTGGAAAAAAGTATGATTTTTGTAGTTTTCAAAATTCATTTTAATTATATTAGGTCATTACATATGAAATTGGAGTTTTGTAAAGAAAGAACATAAAATCGATTTTTTTTAAACATAATATATGGTAGCGCCATCTATGAGCGTCAACGCCACTATGAATGGCATCTCATAATATCAATAGATAAGCAGTATTTCCCCTCCGTTTCCTCTCCGACGCAAACCGAAGAAATGCGAAGAGACACGAATGCAATATATTGCGAGGAGTCGTCGCTGAGAGTGCGTGTGCGATGGTCGACGCCGCATGTGTTATTGGACTTTTCCGCTACTAATTCCCGCCCACGAAAGTAAGATATATTCTTATAGGAACGTGATAAAAATTTTGGAAAGACTACAGTGTTGTGAACAGAAGGAAGTGACAAAACTCCAGCTGCAAGACGCCATTTACCGAAGCTATTTCGGTAAGCGTATCCCTTTACACCTTTCCATTTTCATCTAATTATTACTGCATATTCACCTGGCGATGCCAGATACCTTCTGAAATACAGTCCACAAAAATATCAAAGAGAAATTATTCGCTAAACGCCAGGCAAAGGTGGCCCGCGTGGCCAATATATTTATTTAATCCAAGTATATACCATTGCTATCTATGCACTTTTGCCATCTCATAGGTGGTTCATTGATTCCTTTACTAAAAAAACCATTCGGACAGGAATCAATAAATGCTTTTGACTGCCCCATCGGAGTTGAATTCTTTTCCCTTGCAAGAAGATATCCAAATTTCGAAAAAAATGGTAATTTGTTGAAGCAAGGTCCGTGGAGTACGGTTGATGTCTTAGACATTCCAATTGAAGCTCCTCTAATTTGGTAGCCGTCTGTTGTGCAGTGTGTGGTCTAGCGTTGTCCTGAAGCAGCAGTGGCCTAGAGCGAATGACCAACCTCGGTTGTTTAGCAGCTAGCTTTTCCATCATGATTTGCAGTTGCAGGCAATAGACATCTGCCGTAATCGTCTGGCCAGATTTAAGAAAGCTGTAGTGAACGATACCGGCACTAGTCCACCAAACGCTCACAAGTAACTTTTTTTGAGTCAATATTCGCTTGGGGCAGGCTTTGGCTGGTTCGCCAGGGTTCAGGCAATGCGATGAGCGTTTCCGATTATCGTACAGGATCCACTTTTCATCACAGGTAATGATTCTATTTAAAATCCCTTCATTATTGTGCCGGTTGAGTAATGTAGCGCAGCAGTCGACGCGCATTTGTCGGTTTGCCGCACTCAATTTATGAGGTCACCTTTCAAGCTTTTTCACCTTTCCAATTTGCTTCAAGTGGATTAAAACAGTTTTATCACTAACACCGCAGCCTGCAGCTAGCTCGGACGTGGTTTGCGATGGATCCGCTTCTACAATAGCCTTCATTTCTTCATTATCAACTTTGGTCTCCAGCCGTCCACGGGGCTTGTTCTTCAGGTCGAAATTTCCAGAACGAAAACATTGAAACCAAAAACGCATTGTGTTTTCTTTTTCGACACCGCCGCCATACACATCATTAATCCATCGTACCATCTCTGCAGCACTGGTGCCACGGTGGAACTCGTACTCGAAAATAATACGATATTTCAAGTTTTCCATTTTGTAAACAGAGTGACGCGAAGAAAAAACCAAAAGAGGAAAAAACAAATGAATTAAGGTTTAAATACGGACCTAATATACGCCATTATGTAACTTACAACCACATCATCATTATCATCTTATACACAATACCTAATGGAATATTGGCGCGTATTCGATATACATTCGATCGTTTATGTTAAACGCTCTTAAAATGTATTAATAATAATTTAACAAATATCTATAATAATATCAATAAAAAGGGAAATATTATTATTATTTTTAAAAACAAAATATTAAACCGACTTTCAAAGTAAATATGCACAAAAAGTATGAAATAAAACTTATTTTCTAAACATTCCCCATTTTGAATTTTGCTAAAATTTTTACTCGTTCTCTACTCAATCTTCAAAATTTTGAAGTCGTTACCAGCCAACTTGAACGTGAGTTCTATTTTAAATATTGTTTTATCAGAATGTTGTTCGGGCTGGTACCGACTTTAAAATTTTGAACATTGAGTGGAGAAATAGTTAAAATTTTTGCCGAATTTAAATGGGGTATTATTTAGAAAATAAGTTTTATTTCATACTTTTTTGTTTTGAAGGTCGGAAAGTCATTAGAACTCGGTGCAAAGCTCGGTTAGCCAGGTTCATCTTTTATTGTATTTACTTTATAATAATATTCGAACAACTTACATATACCTAAATATAAAAAAATCAAGCAATCATAAAAATTATATTTAAGGCTTCTGGGATAAGCAAGATGTTTTTTGGCAAACTTTTTGCCTGCCGTATTACGTTACTGCCATTTTTAAGGCTTCCGAGGTGTAAAGTAGCTCGGAATTGAAAACAAGTTTTTAGGCATCTGGATTCTGGGTGTTTGCTAAAAAAAAGTTTAATGTACCTAACGTAAGAGTAAAATTTTAAGTAACCCCGAATTGTGAGGTAGTGAGCGAGCTGTTAATGATGAATCATATCTAAGAACACTCTCGAACAAGTCAGCTTGTAAACAAGAAAACTATATTACAATCGGTTCTTCCGTTTGGCACATAAAATGCCACGTGCAGATACACAAACCCACAGACAGACACGTCAAACTTAAAACTTATTATAACACCGTTCTGTTTTCGTCGGAACTCGGAGGTTAAAATTATATTAGGATACCTACTTTCCTAATGTCTTTCTGAGAACTTCGTTTTCCATCGTCTGGGACTGACATAGAAATAATGATTGGCGTTATGCTAGCTTTTGTTCTGCCCGTTCAATTTCATCGTGATTTGTCACCCAATGAGGGTCTTTAAATTCGTGACATCTGACAGCTTTTTGACACGACAAGGACCGTCGGGCTACCCAGCGCCGTCTGGTGACAGAAAAAAATCGAAAATTCTTATTGACCGTCTTTGATACCACTTACGCCACCAGATGACGCTTTGTGTGCGTTGAGCGGCAGAAAAAATATGAAACACCCTCATTTCACCCCCTTACGGTTTCTGATTTTCGTAGCTGATGTCTACGCCATAAATCCTTATACCTTTCTACCTCAATACAAGAGCAATGCGTTAAGTGGTTTTAGCTGCGTCGATAAAATATCAGGTACTTAACGGTTGAGTTTCTGATGCATCCTGTATTTTCACATAAGATGTCCTGGGGTAAGCAGTAACAATTGACATGTGCTTATTTGAAACGTTATCGAAAGAGAATTGTATGAAAGTTATGAAAGCGCAATGAGGATTTGGACCCTTAGTAGCAAATCTGATTTTTACTAAGTACATCGTATGTGTATTAACTTAGTGGCCATTTTATTTTTTAAATTATTTAAATCCGTCAAGAAATGGTCAATTTATTAAAGTTTTTCTGAACGGCTAGTTTCAAACTCGCGCTTCCGCTGAATTACGTCGTACGACGTCATCTGTAGGGATCCCTGCGACAACGGCTTGATTGTACTCATACTTCATAGGTATTGGTTTATAGTTGTGTTTAGAGGGAAGGTGACGACGACAGATGACGTCACAGCGACTCGCCTCATTCTCGGGCACGTTTTTGGAACTAATGCACTAAAATTGCTGTGTCTTCGTCACTTTTGATCCGATTTAAATAATTTCTTTACACTTACTTATTATTTACTAGACTTTTTGTCGCCATAAGTCTGCATACCCTACAAAACATGACTGATCCTCATTGACATTCGATAACGTTACGAATACGTGGTTCTCAATTGTTTCTGCTTGGGCTATTGAAGGCCGGATAGTTTATCATATCTACCATAAGTGTTTTAAAACCTGTGTTCAGGTTGCCCCGTGCTTACCATCCTGCCGGTAGGATACTGTAACAGCACCTTATGTGGAGACAAAGTTACAAACAAATCTAGGCAATAATTATTAGCAGCTGTATATAATTTACAGCTTAAGTTCACGCTGTTCCGAATATACAAGCTGTTTCAACACTTAGCTAAGTAATCTTATAAGATACTAGCTTTAGCGCGCGACTTCGTCCACGTGGATCCCCATTGCACCCTCTTGGGGTACCTATGTATATGGAAAAATCCCTTTTTTAACGGATTCCTAAGAAGCGTCTGTTATAATAACTTTAAAAAGGAGTTTAGCTTTATATATTAGTGAGTCCTGGACAAGGAGAAGAAGGGATAGGGCACTATTAGAAGCGATCGAAATGTGGTGCTGGAGGAGGCAGCGGAAGCGCAAGTTGGAAGGAAAAGAAAACTATCGAAGGAGTGCAACAGATGATAGGATTAGTAAACTTATTAAAAACTTTAGAAATAGAAGAGGTAAGATGATTGGGCATCTCATAAGACATGAGACATTTCTGAGAACAATATTAGAAGGAAAGAGCGGAAAGGGAAGGCCAAAGAAAAACTAAGTAACTAAGTAGAGAAAGTAAATGTCATGTCCTATAGGGAGCTGCAGGCACTAGTGGAGGATAGAGAAAAGTGGCAGAAGCTCCACCGACAAAAAAAGAAAAAAAAAAGAATAAGAAAAAAAAAAAGAAATTTTTTTAAAGAAGATGACATAATAACTATCCGACTATCTGCGTGCCAAACTTCAACGTAATCCGCCCAGTTGTTGATATTTCACACTACATACTTTGGATTCTAGAAAATGTTAGGGAGATGGCGAAATTTTATGTCAGAATGAAATAATGCGACTCTTTGCAATGATTTTAGGATCTTTTGTTTTCGATCAATCGGATCGGATCGATTTTAGGATAAAATCCTAGGATCTTGGCGACGATCCTGAAAATTGTTAGGAAATGGCGAAACTTTTTCTCAGAATCAAAAGCTGCTCTTTGCTAATCCTAGGACTATCACAAAGATCCCAATTTATCCTACGTCATATAGATTTGGCAATGATGGCTGACATTTGGCCCGTATCTATGTTAGTATCTGCGACTTTTTTTTATTTGCTCATATCTGAAACAATATATTATTATTTATTATATCTATGTTTATAATTTTTAAATAAAAAAAATATATATATTAAAGAAACGTTTATATTATGTGTTATAGTTATACTATTTCATAAGATACTGGCTGTCCCGACACACGTTGTTCAGTCTTGCCTATGAACTTAAATATATAAATTCTTAACTACATTTACACCTCCAATATTTCTCACCGTTTAAGCCTTCCCTGAACTTCCACTGAAATTTCAAGACCAAAATTAGCCAAATCGGTCCAGCCATTGGATAGGAATTGCAATGCATTTTTAACTGACTTCCGAAAATTCCGTTATATTCTATAACCGTTATGCATTCGGCTGTATATATATATATATATACTAGGTACCCTAGGTACCCTAGGTACCCTAGGTTCAAAAGTACTGAACAGAACTCCTGACTCCTTATAGATACATGTTTGGGGATTTCGGTGTTGTTTTAAAGAACTGCAAGCATATGCCACTATGTCAATTACGGTAATCATCATCATCAACACCATCGTCACACCATATATCATCACGTTATGATGATATAATAGGTACTTCTCATAGTATTATACACCGACACGGATATCTTTGAACATTAGTCATTACTTTGCCGTATGTAAGCCTATTTGCAAAATTGTTTTGTTGTTGTAAAGGTTATAATTCGGAATTTGTCCCCTAGTCACCAAAGTGGAGTCCTGATGAGAGGATCTATGATTAATCGAAGGAACTCTTCGAAATTTATATGGACACATATACTGGTTTTGACTTTTTCTGAAGTATTCTAAGCATATGCTACCAAAAAGTAAGCTTTTGTACCAAGGTATACCCTGAATCCAAAAATACTGATCAGAACTCCTGGGTCCTTATGGATACATGTTTGGTGATTCCGGCGTTGTTTAAAGAACTGCAAGCATATGCCATTATACCACTTACAGTAATCATCATCATCATCATCATCACCACCATCTTCACAAGAAGCACCAACATATTATTATGATCACATAGTAGGTACTCACTACTCATCAGAGTTTTGTGCACCGATATCAACGTGTTCCTAATAATATTACTTTTAAACCAAAAAATTAAAACCGACTTCCAAAGTAAAAATGCACAAAAAAGTATGAAATAAAACTTATTTTCTAAATAATTCCCTTTTTCAATTCGGCTAAAATTTTAACTATTTAATATCTATTCAATCTTCCTAAGTTTGAAGTCGGTACCAACAAATTTGAACGTGAGTTCTATTAAATATTGTAGGATATTGTTTGGGTTGGTACCGAATGAATTTAAAGTTAGGAAGATTGAGTAGAGAAATAGTTAAAATTTTAGCCGAATTTAAAAGAAATAATATTTAGAAAATAAGTTTTATTTTATACTTTTTTGGTGCAGTTTTAATTTGGAAGTTGGTTTTAATTTTTTGCTTAAAAATAATTATATATAAGACTAATTTTTTAACGGAACCCTAAGAAAAAAGTAGCCTAAGTTACTCATTTTAGCATCAGCTATCTGCCAGTGAAATTCCCGTGAAAACGGATCCCGCTGTTTCAGAGATTAGCCGGAACAAACAGACAGACAGACCGGCAGACAGACGGACAGACAAACATTTTTAAATTTGATTTTTTTATCGTAAGTACCGTTCAACTTTCATATGATGTATTTGGTGAAATGCTGTTAATTTGAAATTACAAACAGACACTTCAACTTCATTTATTTGTATAGACATAGAAAAGTGACTTTCGTTATATTGAAAGAGAGAATCTGAAAACTGTACCAAATATTTATTGGCTATTCAAATATGCTGCGGACGTTGATAGACGACAAGCAATAATGGCCCTAATGCACCTGCATTTTCATTACAATTTCCTGCGGCAGTCGTAAATTCCTACAAAGATGGTGAAAACTAGAAACGGTATTAAAATAGTTATGCTATGTTCGGATCCAATTGAATGTTCACGTAAACAAAAAAATATTGCACAGTTAACAAGTGCTACTAGTCACATTCTAAATATTATGCTTTAAACGAGACAATCTTGTATAAAACTTAAAAAGCTAAGGAAAAGAAATCTCCCAGATCGTCCCCACCAGGCAGAGTGCCTAGAAGGCTCATAGAGTTTCCTCGCTGGATTGCGATGCTCACTCTTTGGGCCAGATACGTACCGAATACCGGGCCTGGGGTCTCGGGTGGCCTCAACGAGTTTTTTCGAAATTTCTCCGAAAAGTTTGTGCGCACCCGGACCCCATGTACCTAGGTTTCAACCCCTTAACGGTTCAAATATGAGATCCCCGCTGAGGTTCTCTGACATTTTCATGAGAGAGAGCGAGTGTATCGACGCAAGTAGCTTGTATTTATATGTCACCGTAAACTTGTAAATACCATTAGATTGTAATATAACGCAAATTTTGCGCGCGAGTCGCGTTCCGATTTACAATTTGACGAGTTTCAGTTCGTTATATTAATATAACGAAAAATAATGCGTAAAATTCTAAGCAGAATGTTTATTTCACAATCTGTCGACGTTTTATGATCTCGCTAGTAATATTACAATCTAACGGTATTCACAATTTTACGGTGACATATATAATTGGTTTCTCGAAAACGGCCGGAAGTATTACCATACAATTGAATATGCTCCCTGCATATTCAATTGTATGGTAATACTTCCGGCCGTTTTAATTTAATTTAATTAATAATTAATTAATTATTAATTAAATTAAATTTTATAATTTAATTTAAATAATATTAATTAAATAATTTTTACGGTTTTGGGGGAGAAAAAGCGATCTAGCTAGGTCTTATTCCTGGGAATCTGCGCATTTTTAAGCTATATATGTTTTCCTTTCGACGTGCAACAAAATATCAATTATTTCGACTCTATTATCTCAGTTCGATTGGCAGTTTTGTATGCGTAATATGTATAAGTATTGCTGTGTTCGAAAATTCGGCATGTGGTGGGTTCGTATCCCGGTCGGATGAATATTTTTGTGATTTTTTTTATTTTTAAATTTATCATAACTCCGAGCAAAGCTCGGTTACCCAGGTACTTCCAAGAAGAAGCATTTCCAGTTTCAATCGTATCTTACTTATTACACGCCGTTTTTCTATAAGGCCGTGGTATTACTATACCTTCTAGTAACAGCCTCCGTGGTCTAGTGGTTTAGAGCTTGGCTCTCTACTCGGAAGTCGTGAGTTCGATTCCCGCATTGTAACAACAAAAAATATTATTTCCAAGTTTTGTTAGGACAATACAGGCTGATCACCTGATTGTCTGACAAGAGACATTTATCCATGAGTCGGATGGACATGTATAGAGTCGGGCCTGCGCCTGATCTCTCGCCAGTCGTATCGGTTATGCGTCCCACTGGGTCTTATGTACTACGCACACACTTGGCACTATAAAATTAATTATATTAGGCCTATAAATTTAATGAAACTGGCCACCGTCACCGAAATCGGTCTGGGGAGCTATCCCTTCGCGTCATATTCCAAATTCTATGTGACGCTAAGAGCATTTCTAATTGCAAACGTATAGTAGTAATTACACGCCGTTTTTCTATAAGGCCGTGGTGTCACTATCCCATCTAGTCATATTCCAAATTCCATGTGACGCTAAGAGCATTTCCAGTTGCAAACGTATATATACACTTCGGTTCATTCATTCCAATCCATTAGTTTTATCGATTAGAATTTAGTTTATCGGTGCGCTGTTTTTGTGACCTAATCTGTAAAGTACTGTATAATTATAAGCACTATTAATTTAAAAAACGCAGATTGCACGCTAGGGGCGCTGTAGTTCTGTTAAAATTGCATGCAATTTACTTTTATTTCTGCTTTAAGCTTGTGCAATGATTTTAAAAATTAACTTTTTAGTTTATGTAGTTTGCAATTTAGATATCTATTAACATAGTTATGCTTTCCTATAATATTATTTTTCTCAGTTTCTATTGTGTACTATTTACATAGTGTATTCCGTATGCTAGCATCTGCTTTATACAAAAGTAGTTGTTTAATTTCTTTCGTACGAGGGCGGCACTGAAAATTTCGGGAATCAAGGAAGTGACACAACATTACTATTTAAAAATGTATTTATTGCTTTTTGAAGTATTCTCCGCGAAATTTGACACATTTTTCCATACGATGGAACCAATCATTGAAGCAACCATTCCATTCGGAAGTTGGGGTCTCCAAATTGGCCGTAATCTCTGACCACGCAATTTATTCTTTATTTTAGGGAAAGTATAGAAATCATTAGGGCTTAGGTCGGGGCTTACGGTGGATGGTCTAATAATTCTATGATTTCTTGCTCTAAAAACTCTTTTGTTCTTTGCGCGATGTGAGAACTCGCATTGTCGTGATGGAGGATGATGCGGCGGTTGCAGTTCTCTTTACGGAGTTCAGAAACGACCTGTGGCAAACAAATGTTAGCATACCATTCTGCATTAACCGTTCTTTGTCCCTCAAGAGGAATAGTCGCAACATGGCCGGTTTTGGAGACAAACGTGAGCACCATTTTTTTTGCAACACTCCGTAAACGAACAATTTTTGTTGGCTTTAACTCATTTTCGAACACCCAAACTTGTGACTGGTTTTTTGTTTCGGGTTCGTACGCGTATATCCAAGATTCGTCACCTGATACGATGTTGTATACAGCATTTGAGGATCCTGCGTGGAATCTTTCGAGAGTTCTGACGCACCAAGTAACGCGAGCCGCTTTTTGCTCTTCACTGAGCAAATGCGGTATCCATCGGGAAAACAACTTTTTTACACCTAATTGTTCATGCAAGATTATTTGTATTTGACTCATGCCAATGTCTAAAGTTGCCTGAATTTCACGGTATGTCACATGTCGATCTTCCTCAATCAGCTTACGCACAGCATCAACGTTTTCTTGGGTGACTGCAGTTTTTGGACGACCTTGACGGGGATCATCACTGAGCTTGACACGTCCACGTTGAAATTCAGCAAACCAGCGATAAATTGTGGTTTTGGATGGGGCTTCATCACCAAATGCAGAAATCACCCGGTCAACACACTGTTTTTGTGTTAAACCACTTCGAAAGTCATAATAAATCATCGCTCTAGAATTTTCTCGAGTCAATTCCATTTCCTCAACGACTAAACAAGTTTGACAAGACCTTGTGACAAGACCGAGAATCTTTTTTTAAATAAATAACCGGTATTCGATTTTTAAAACCAAGGAGTTTTAAATTAAAAAGATTTTAATATGACAGGGACAGTGGAAATATTCCATTCCCGATACTTTTAGTGCAGCCCTCGTATTTCATAAACAGCGAAAATAAATAAAGTGTGTATTCCTACGTACTTAATAATAATATTATTAAATAAATTTACAACACTAATAATTATGGGAAGTTATAAAGGTTACATTGATGTTTCGCAGTGTATTTGACAAATAATAATATGAATGGTGGCGATTTTTCTGCCTCGCATTGTACGGTGTAATCACTATATATTATGGTAATGTCAATTATGTGCTACTCTCTACAAATGACAGCTTGAGCACCGGCGAATGTCAGCCATGTTGACGTAAGCCTAAGGTTGACACCAAAATTATTGTAAACCGCGTCGTATATCATAATTTCATAATATTTATGAGACGTATCTATCATAAGTATTATGAATTTATACTGACAATTATGCCAAAGTACGAAACGACCAGCAGCCAGCCCCGTTTCGAAAGTCCTGGCTGGAAAAAACACACACACTAGCTACACACACACACTAGCTACACACACACAGCCGCGAGTTGTTACTCGTGTAAGTCTATCGAATGACTGTCCTTTACGTTAGTAAGTAGTAATATTCTTTGCTTATGTGCCACAATATCATCATCATCATCATCATCTTAGGGAACAGTCGCCCGTTTTTAATTTCACCCCGTTCAGATCCAATTTCATGAAAACGTAAACAAAGAGAACAATAGAACTCATAACGCTAGCGATGTAAATGTCACTTATTTATCGTGCAATCCTACTAATGTTATAAATGTGAAAGTTTGTGAGGATGGACGGATGTATGGATGGATGGATGGATGTTTGCTACTCTTTTACATAAACAATATTGAACGGATTTCAATGAAATTAGGTATGATAGTAGTTTAGGCTCTGGATTAAAAGATAGCCTAAGAAAGATACTGTATTTAAGCGGGCGAAGCCGCGGGGCAAAGCTAGTATAGAAATAAAATGGCAAATTAATTTGATACAAGTTTTATGTTTACGTTAAGATTAAATTGTATTTGAACAGAGTAGCTGTAGAGTATTATGAGGGTTCCGTACCCAAAGGCTAAAAATGGGACCCTATTAATGAGACTACGCTGTCTTTCTGTCCGCCTGTCTGATTGTCCGTTCGGCTGTCACCGCACTGTATCACCTTAACCGTGAACAGTTAGACAGTTGAAATTCTCACAGACGATGTATTTCTGTTGCCGCTATAACAACAAATACTGGAAAAAGAATAAATTAATATTTAAGGGTTTAAACTTACAGCATTACCCATACAACGAACGTGATTATTTTGCCGTTTTGTACGGAAGCCTTCATGCGCGAGTCCGATTCGCACTTGACTGATTTTGTTTAGTACACTAGGCTCATCTCTGGTTTAAATTGAAAACTATTTTTTTTTGTGTTGCCGGCCACGTTGCTTTGAACAAACCACTTTTGACTTTTTTCTCCCATGATTTAGAGACTTTTCGTCATAAATGCTGCTACAGTGACTACTTGTCTCTGACGGAATCATCTATTGAAAGAAATCCTAAGAACTTTTGGAGTTTCATTAAACATCGTTCTAAAACTTACATGCTCCCTAAAAATCTTACTTACAATGGGGCTACCTTCTCATCAGGTGAGTCAGTTTGTGATGCTTTTTCTCATTACTTCCACTCGTCTTTTCTCAGATCTGGAAATGTTACAAATTGCCATTTTGCTATTGCCAAATTATTTGAACGCATAGTACATAATCAAGTATATGCTACCTTAAAATCTTCTTTCAGCGATTCACAGCATGGGTTCCTAAAAGGCCGATCTACTGTCTCAAACCTTATCTTATTTAATGACTATTTAACAAGTAAAATGGACAGCGGCACTCAAATCGATGTCATATACACAGACTACAGTCTTACTGTAAAACACTTATGTTTTGACCGTATTGATCACAACCGACTTAAAACTAAACTTTTTAACATCGGAATTCATGGCGACCTATATAGATGGTTTTGCTCATACCTCGACAACAGGTCACAGGCAGTTGTAGTTAATAACTACATATCTGGTTGGGTACCCATACCTAGTGGTGTCCCGCAAGGATCGCTGTTGGGGCCTCTCCTCTTCATCATTTTTGTCAACGATATCGACTCATGTTTCCGCTATTCTCGTTCCTTATATTTCGCTGACGATATGAAAATTTTCCTACCTATATCATCACCAGAAGACGTGGAGAATCTTAAATCCGATTTAACCCGACTGGATGACTACTGCCTCTTCAATAACCTCGACTTGAATCCGTCTAAATGCTCCATTACTACTTTTTCCAGGAAAAGAAACAGAATCCTCACCTCATACCATCTCAAGGGACATGAAATACCTAGAAGTTCTATAGTACGGGATCTCGGTGTATATAATGATGAAAAACTGCTATTTGATGCGCACATTGATAAAATCATCGTGAAGGCCTCAAAGGCTCTTGGTTTCATAATGAGAGTAAGTTCTTCTTTCAGGCTAGCTAAAACTTTCAAAGTACTTTACTGTAGCTTTGTCAGAAGCAATCTTGAAAACTGCTCTCAAATATGGAATCCATGCTTATAACCTATATATTGATCGAGTCGAAAATATTCAAAAACGATTTATTAGATTTCTATGTTACCGACTCAAAATTAAAAATAGCTCTGATAACTATACTACACTTTGTAGGAGATTTCACATTCAGCCCTTAGCTAACCATCGACGTATCGCTGATTGCACATACATCCTACAAATCATAAATAACGAAATTGACTGTCCTAATCTACTCTATAAGTTAAATTTTAATATTCCTTACAGATCCCGTAGATATAACCCTCCACTGTTAGTCCCAGTTTACAACACTAACTATAGAAGAAATTCCTTTTTGGTGCGAGCAAGTATTACCTTTAATGCACTATGTAAGGAACTAGACTTGGATCCCTTTGTTACTAAAGTTGCTAAAGCAAGATCGGAATTTAATAATATTTTTTTTATTTTTGATATTAATGCATAATGTGAGTATGGTACTTGTATTATTTTTAAGTTTAATGTCTCAAATTTCTAAGCTCAAATTTCCATGTACTTAGATCTAGGTTCATATCTTATTGTTATTGGTGGCTTGTGATTGCTGTTAAGTTTGTTTAATTTTATATTTTATAGCTATTAGTGGAAACCTATTATTGGCTTAACTCTCAACTGTCTGCTTTCTACTTTTTATTATATAGCTGTTGGTTCCCCGAATAAATAAATAAATAAATAAAAAAAACAAAGTCACACACTTTTCAAGCCCTTTAATCTATCTCTATTTAAATAAAAGGCAAAGATGATTGACTGATGTATCAACGCACATGCCGAACCCTTAAGGCTCGAGTTCACCAAAAATAACTTCACCATTGTTTTTGTAACCGGTCGTTTAAATTTTAAACATGACTTTAAACAAGGAGTCATTTTTTCCTGTTCACCATCGCTTCTCTTTCTCTGATCAGTAAATCGAGAGAAAACTAGCCGCTTATGAATAAATTAGTGAGAAATGTAATACAACTAAATAAAAATGTAAGGCTACAACATAAAATGACATTTATGTTTCTGACATTTTGATTTGGTTACGTAAAATTTAACGCTACTAAATTTGAAAGTTGTTGTTTATTGTTTCTTTTGTTTAAAGAGCAATTCATTTTAACTAGGACGTATATTTACGTAGACCTTATGTCAATATAGTATCGTGTAGACAATTATAGAGAACCAAATTTTGTTGTTTTCTTGTAATAAATATGGATGAGAAGAAAAAGCGAACAACTAATTTTAGCAACAATGAAAAGGGTGTGTTATCTGAACTTGTAATGAAATACAAGAATATAATTGAGAATAAACGGACTGACGCCTCTACAAATTCTCCGAAAGTAGCAGGTTGGATACGACTCGCTGAAGAATTGAACTCAAATTCTAATTTATCTTCAATTAATCCAAGAATATGATGAATTGCACTCGATTTGGATAAGCAAAACCGGGTCTTGAATGCAACTTCATCGTATACTTCACAGAAATTACGGCGACTTTGAAAAATCCGAGGTCTTCTCATCATCGCTTATAACTCGTCCAAATACTCAAGTATGTTGAGATTGTAATCTCCTTCCATTCTAACATTAAAAGGCATCATTTTGTTTTAAAATAAATAATATGTCTCTTTAATAAATCTATTAAATTTAAAGCTACAAAAGTTCTGTCAAATCACTATAATCGACGGTTAAACAAGGGTCTCGGGCTTGGTTAAGATAATCGGCCGGTTAACTTCTATAACCAGTGTTTAGGACGTGGTGAACAGGATTTTTTACAAAAACGGCCGATTATTTATTTAAACGGTTGATTAAATGTCGGTGAACACGAGCCTTAGGCTGTTAGTAATGAAAGTTTTAAATTATTATAAAGATAGCGTTTAAAAACGAATTTCACGCGGGCGAAACCGCGGGCAAATGCGGGCAAATTGATATAATTTCTTGTAGTGATACAGTGGCGGGGACTGGCTTCATACAAAAGTGCCCCTTGTTCCATCCGCTTAGGCCTAGCGACAGAAGCAGTGACATATATTTGAAGGGATTTGCCTCATAAGCCAATGTTGACAGCCGCTAATAGGCTTATGCTCGCTTAGGAGCCGATGGATAGGAAAATGTTTGGGAGTTTAGTGGGCAAACGTAGTTAGTGATGGCTATTGTTGTTAAACGTAAAAAATATAACAAGACAATTTGCATCTTTGAAAGAATCCTACAACTAGTATATAAATGTGAAAGTATATGAGGATGGATGGATGTTTGTTACTCTTTCACGCTAAAACTACTGATCGGATGTTGATATAATTTAGTATGATAGTAGCTTAGGCAACACATAGGCAACTTTTATCCTGAAAAAGTGCAGTGTCCCCGTGGGATACTGAAATTACGCGGGCGGGTCCGCGGGTCAAATCTAGTAGAGGAAATAATTGAATACTCAAAATTTTAAAACTATAACCCGACTACGTAAATTATAATAACTAAGCCTATGTCACCCGGGTCTCTATTACGAATCTATTGTCACCTCATTCGCTAAAATTGGATCAATAGTTTAGGCGCTACGGTGGAAAAAACATACATACGTACATAGGTATGGTAGGTATAGGTACATTAACTTATTAATTTAGGCCTTTTCATCCGTTATTGGATGATTTATACAGTATTCTCCGAGCGCAGTAACCACTCTTGAAATACTGTAGTGCCTGGGACAGTTGGTTTTTAAATGTCGTATGGTTGCCCAAGCACATACGGCATTCACAACACAGTCAGACTAGTCCAGAGGTATGACTGGTCAATACGTCTGGGGCCAACCATGTGGGGGTTTCCTCACAATGTTCTCCTTCACCGTGGGAGCATCCGTATAATGTACGTGAGACGTGAGAAAGTCTCATTGGTAGACGCCACTACAGGAACATATTATACTGAAAACATCATTACCCCCTTCCTTTTGGCATAACATACCGAACGAGCTTATTATCGAACAAATGGAATAAAAATATTCAAGACGAAAACAGGGGAGGGGGGGTCAGGGGAGTTATAAGGTAACGTGTAACGTGTCTGTGTGTCTGCGTGTTTATCTGTATGTCTGTGTGTCTGTCCGTGGCATCGCAGCTCCCTTTCCAGAGGGCCAATTCTGCTAAAGAAAACCTGCACTAATACAATTACAATCAAGTCCCGACACGCTAAAACTATTCTCGTAAACGTTAAAGAAGCGTCTAACGCCTCCTGATTGGTCCAAACGTCACAAAATCAGTTTACGATAACAAGTCGCTTCACTTATAATACAATCAAAGTAACATGAATTACACATCAATTGTTATTGTTACACATAATAATTGATGGTTGGCTGGTAGAGAATGCCACAAGTATTATAAATAAATTAAATAAAATAGTCACAGCAAATTAATATAACTGTCTGTCTCGCACACCAACTCTAAAGTGAAACTAAACTAATGTAAGCGCAGATTACGGGGAAAGGCGAGGATTATCCCAGATTTGGTGTCTTGTCATTCCGGGGTCAGTCTAGGGAATAACGCCGTTAAACGTGGCAATGATTTCGTAAATAATCACATCCAAACTACATTACAGAAATAATTCTAGCCTGAAAAAAAATTCTAGCCTGACAAAAAAAAAACTCTACGTTATTGCTTTAATTAATCAACTAATTCTTCTAATAGCTTTTTGCCGCGGCTCCGCCCGCGTAAACACAGTATCCCACGGGAATACTGAGCTTTTTTGGGATAAAAAGTAGCCTAAATTTTAATCCAGAGCTAGAAAGAGATAGCAAATATCATCGAAATCCGTTCAGTAGTTTCCGCGTGAAACAGCAACAAACATCCATTCATCCATCCTCACACACTTTCACATTTACAATATGTGTGGGATATACTATATGCGAATAATTAACGCCGTTTTCTGGCCGTCTGGCCCCCGTAGATTTTATTCAAAGTTTGTGCCACATCTCAAAATACTTTGCCGCCATAAGATTGCGTTATTGAACGTTAAAATAGTTGTCCGACTTTATAATATTCTGTTCATGAGACTGCTTCATAGATAGTTGGGGAAGGATTTTCATTAGGCGGAAAAAGGCTTCGAATAGTTCGTACCACTTTGTTTCCATTGGGTATGCTATAGTTTAGAATGTAAATAGTTTTAGACACAAAATATGTTTGACAGACAATGTGTAAATCAATTAATTTCTCTCGCTTCTTTAGGGATGACGCACATTTGACAGAACAAATCTTCATACAAGAAAAAGTGACGCCATCTTGATTTCACCACACCTCAAGCGTCGAAATGGCCCCCAAACAATTAAGTTGGGACAGTTTTTGCCTGGACATGCCTCGTCTATGTAAACTATGGGTTTATACACAAAACGTTTGACAGACAATAAAAATAGATTCGACAACTCAAATATGTATTTCTGGATGTGATTTTGCGAAATGTAGGACCGAAAATCGCATTGTGTAACAGGAAGTCAAGTGTGCAAATCGAGGTGTCAAGTTCTCAACTTCAACAATTAAAACTGGAGTTTTGCCGGGGAGTTCAATGGGTGACGTTGTGGGATTTTGTATTTCTTAATAAATTTGTGTTATTTCGGTTCTTAATGTGTAATATTGGTAGAATATTAACCATTAAATATTCGTTAACGTGCACAAGTGTGGGCAAGTGGTACAACTTCTAAAAACGTGCTATTTTGTGTTTCCCACCAAAACTCCCTATGAACTTTCAATAAAGCTTCTACCACTTTACAGAATCGACTGACATGACTGTGCTGACTATATATTTGGACTTTGACTAGACTTTAGACTTGACGATATAGGAATACAGTTTTAGTGTACAAAGGCTGGGGTCTTCAAATTAAATACTGGATGTGCTGAATCACTTTATTTGCACAACTAGTTAGGTAGGCGGTGGGCAGACGACTAACTCTCGCAGGAGTTAATTCGCCACGCCACGAATATAGCTGACTTTACATTATGCAATTTCCGAGAATTATAACACACACTACATACACCCCCTTCTAAAAAAAAAAAAAATTATTTACATAATTGACAAATAACAAAAAAAAAATTGAACTTAGCAAACGTTAACATTTGGGAGCTTATGTTGTGACAAAACACTTAAATCTGTACCCTGATTACAATTTAATTCCTTCCTTAACATCTTCCTTGCACGTGAAACACAAACTTTGTATATTAGAATAGCACAAAATTGGAAATAAAGTGAATGCAAATATTTCTAACTTAACGTCTCATAACAATTAATATGTGCTGAGATGACATTACGCAACCTTCGCGTACCTACTTGCTAACAAAAATGCCAATGCACCATTAACCTAGTTATCATCCAAGAATCTTACAGGTCTTTTAATTTTTCTGCCACTACGTGATTTCTGTAAAGGCGTATACACATTAGCCTCACTATGCTGATCTAATCTACTGTCTTGTCTAACTTCATTTTCTTCTAAAATATACGCGGGCTTAAGTCTATCAATCGACACATTACGTTCTCTATTATCAATTAATATTTTAAAAACTTTACTATTTCTTTCTAAAACTTTATATGGTCCGCTGTACGGAGGCGTTAGCGGTCTCCGTACCGCGTCCATTCTTAGAAAAACATGTGAACAGGAATTTAGATCAGCATGCACAAAAGTACTATTACTATTTTTACATGCCCTTTTTATGGGCTTAATTTTGTTCAAAGTGTGTCTTAAATTACTTATAAATGAATGTGGATTATCAATTTTCATACTTTTATCTGAACAAAATTCTCCCGGCAACCTTAAACAATGTCCCAGAGCAAATTCCGCCGCGCTAATATTATCGTTGTCCGCTTGACAAGCAGCTCTCAATCCTAACATGACCGTAGGTAGTTCTACTAACCATGATAGATTATTATTCAATCTAGCCACCAGAGCCGACTTCAAAGACCTATGCCACCTTTCTATCTTACCGTTACACTGTGGGTGGTATGGGGTAGTTCTCGTTTTTTGGATACCTAATAATTTCATTAAATCTGTGAATAATTCGCTTTCGAACTGTCTACCTTGATCGGTGGTAATAATTTTAGGACAACCGAAACGACAAATCCATCCTTCATAAACTGCTCTAGCTACCGACTCTGCGGTCATGTCCTTCACAGGGCAAATCTCAGGCCATCGTGTTAATCTATCGATCATAGTGACGCAGTAACGGAAACCGTGCTCAGTTTCCGGTAAAGGTCCTATCAAATCAACGTCCATATGTTCGTAACGCTCGCTATGGTTAAAATCGCTATGTTTCGAAACTGTGTGCTGAATAACCTTACTTCTCTGACACCTCACGCACGTCGTGGCCCAGGTCCCTACGTCCTTATTCATACCTGGCCAAAAAACTTTTTTACTAATTAATGCACGCGATACCCTAACTCCAGGATGAGAAACGTCATGAAATTTATGAAAAATACTTTTCCTAAACTGCGATGGTATATACGGCCTAATATTCTGAGCTGATGTTTCACAATATATTTTAATATCATCATTATTATCGAGCGCTAACTGTTTCCATTGCAATTTATCATTCGTTTTCATTAAATCCGCGAGCTCAGCGTCTGTCGCCTGTGCTCTCGCAACCTCCACGTATTCGCTTGAACTAGGGCATATGATACTCTCTATTCTCGATAAAGCGTCGGCCACCTGATTTTCAGTGCCTTGTATATGTTGTATGTCGCTTGTAAATTCGCTAATATACAACAATTGACGCGCTCGCCTAGGTAACTCTTTATTAGAACCTATTTTACTTAAAGCAAAAGTGAGCGGCTTATGGTCCGTGTAAACTGTTAAATTTCTACCTTCGATTAAATCTCTAAAATAAACTATTCCCGAATAAATCGCTAAAAGCTCCTTGTCATACGTGGAGTACTTCTTTTGCGGTTCTGATAACCTTTTTGAAAAATATCCTAAAGGTTTCCAAGAATTGCCTTCCCACTGATTTAACACTGCCCCTATACTAAAATCTGACGCGTCAGTCATTAACCCTAATTTAGCATTAGATATCGGATGCGAAATAGTGACGGCATTTTTCAAATTTTCTTTACACACTTCAAATGCACTATTCGCCTCGTCTGTCCAATCTATACGCGTCTTATCTCGTTTTTTAGCCCCGTGTAAATACCTATCTAAAACTCCCTGAACTCGAGCAGCGTTAGGAATATGATTTCTGTAAAAATTTAACATGCCCAAAAATCTACGTAATTGTTCTATTGTCTCCGGTTTCGGATATGACTCGATAGCTTTAACTTTTTCCGGCATCGGACTTATACCTTTTTCTGAAACTAAATAGCCTAAAAATTCTATAGACGACTGTCCAAAAACACATTTACTTAAATTAATAGACATTTTATATTTACTCAATCTTTCAAATACTAATCGCAAATGTTCTCTATGTATATCGGGGTTATCCGATCCAACGATGACGTCATCTATGTACCCGAACACGACTGACTGACCTTTGCCCCCTGTACAGTCGCCGCCATAATTCAATTGTTCTATGCCTGATAAGACTGTATTATTGATAAATCTTTGAAATGTTTGTGCCGCGTTACGCAGGCCAAACGTCATTCTTGGAAATTCAAAAAGGCCAAATGGCGTAATAATAGCTGTTTTTTTAATGTCATCTGGATTAATACCTATAAAATGATAAGCTCTAAAAATATCTAATTTTGAAAAAAATTTCTTATTATGTAACCCATACGTAAAATCTTGTACTCTAGGTATCGGATAACGATCTGGCTTTGTAATTGCGTTTAACATCCTATAGTCCCCACAGGGTCGCATACTACCATCCTTCTTAGGTACAATATGTAAAGGACTGGCCCACTCACTATTTGAAGGTCTACATATTCCTAGTTCTTGCATCAACTGAAATTCTTTTTTTAACCCTATCGTACCTGTCGGCCGGTAACCTCCTGGCACGCGCGTGGACAGGTGGTCCAGTAGTCTCTATGTGATGATAAACGGAATGCTCTGGGACGTCCTTGAAGGTTGGCGGTCGCGTGATGTCCTGAAATTGTTCCAGTAAATCCGCGTAAGGATGGTTGCTATTTATGCTTTTAATAGTGTCGACAAAATTTGTACTTTTAATTCCACAGACCCTTAGGGTGGTCACCGTATCAATTAACTTATTATTATACAGATCTACATTTAATTTAAAATTCCTCAAAAAATCGGCACCTATTATCGGCTGTTTTACATCACATACGACAAAAGGCCATTTAAATGACCGTCTTAAGCCTAACGATAACTCTAAATTACATATTCCATAACATTTAATTTCGCTGTCATTAGCAGCGTACAACTTTAGATCGATTTTTTTATAGGCTTTCTAACACACCACTTTGGAATTACGGAAATGTTAGCGCCTGTGTCGATCAAAAAACTATATTTCGTTACATTATCTCTAATCAATAAACGATGGCTTTTGGTTACCTGACCTTGAGTACATCCGTCCACCGAGCCCGCATGTACCCCATCTAGTTTTCCAGCTGCTTGGCTCGCCACGCGCAGGGTTGCTCGCAGCGGTTAGCCCTCGATCTGTACCGAAAGTGAAAACGGCACAGCCAGTCCGGGTCCCCAGGTACTCTCCGCGGCCGCGATGTCGATCTTCTCCTGAAGTCGGTCGGTCTGTAGTTGCTCCTCGAGCGCCCGCGACCCCTTAGTTCGGCGCGGAGCGCTGCAACCTCCAGCTCCAATCTGCTCATCTGCTCGTCCGACTGTCCCTCTACTGCCTTCTTGCATGACACGGCTGCCACATCTCCGACGTTGGTGTATTCAGTAATCTTGTCTGCCATGGCCGCCAGCTTGTCCAGAGACTGATCTTCACAAACCGCCATGACTGCTCGAACTGATGACGGCATCTTCGACAACCACAGGCTCTTCAGTGTGTTGTCCGCAATTTGTGCGCTGCGCCCCAGATCTTTCATGCGCCTTAAAAACTGGGAGGGTCTTTGCGAACCCAACTCCAGCTCCGACACCAACTTCTGCATTTGTCTTTCGGCACTCTCTTCATAAACCTGCAGCAGTCTCTCCTTAAGCGCCGTATACTTGTCCTGGGCGGGCGGTGACATCACGAGGTCGCTAACCTGCTGAATGGCCTCTTTTCCGAGTTTCGATATGACCAGGTTGAATTTGGTCTCTTCACCCTGCTTCTGTGGAGCCATCACAGCCTCGAACTGCGCGAACCATAACCTTGGTAAGTCTGTCCACAATTCCGGTAGCTTGGTGGACACGCTTATGGATGCCAACGCCGCGCCTGACGCCTCTTCCTTGCAACCCGTGTCTGATGCCTTGTTCATTTTTCTCGAACGAAATTGAGCCGATGAGTCGACGAGTCAATGAGCTGATGAGCCGCCTGCCGCTGTACTCGCCACGTGCCACGGCGTGTTCTTCTATTACGTCACGCTAACTTCCTGTCGACGCGTGGAATTCGATCTCGAACAAAAAATTTAGCCCACAGCCGATGTCACTATTTACGCCAATTCCCTTCACTACAAACTTTCTTCGAGAGTTCTTCGTCGGGGTCACCAGTTTAGTGTACAAAGGCTGGGGTCTTCAAATTAAATACTGGATGTGCTGAATCACTTTATTTGCACAACTAGTTAGGTAGGCGGTGGGCAGACGACTAACTCTCGCAGGAGTTAATTCGCCACGCCACGAATATAGCTGACTTTACATTATGCAATTTCCGAGAATTATAACACACACTACACAGTGTTGAAAATTGAAGTTCTTTTACTTGGCACTGGCAAATGGTTATAAGATAAGCCGACGCCATATATATAAAAAAAAAATTATACTGGCGTGTCAAATGTCAGATTTGACAACTCTACACGATTGTAATAACGTATAGCTTTATTTACAGGGCAGTCTTTACGTCGCGACCACAAAAACTCACGCGGAAATGTAGCTTTAGGGCATGTACACAAAACCGAAATGCGATGTCGCATCGTAGTTTCGTGTAGCCTTAGGCAATCTCAGGTACCAAGTCGCTTGCCACATGACTTTCCGACAGGTCGTAAAGGACAAACTACATTGTACAACCCTACTCGTATGAACCTCATTTTAATACTATTAATTACCGGTAAAGGACTCGCCGTAAATTGTACCAGCAGCGGCGAACAAGAAGTGCTCATAGGGATGTCACAACATAGTTTTTGAATGAATACAGTCTTAAATAAAATACTTTCTAGCAATTATGTTTTCTCTTATCATATACATATTAACAGTACCTGGGAGACCGAGCTTTGCTCGGAGTTGTAGTAGAACGATAAAATAATTAAAAAAATTAAAAAAAACTCCCCTTCACTTCACTCCTCCTCTGCTCCTCACTACCTAACTCCTCATTTTAAATATATGTGCAGTAGTCATGATAGAAATCTTCGTTTTACAAATAATTTGCTCCTTCTTTGTTCCTTCCCATAACCCTATCCCTTGTCTATTCATCCTTCCATATTCAGTCCATCCTCCTTTGGAATTCACTACCCCAAGAAGTTAAGAAGTCTGAGACAAAAAATGTGTCAAACAGAGTTCGTGAACTATACATAAAATCATTGGCAGATTACAAATAGACTAGAATAAATGCGTAAATTATTTAGACATCTTATTATGTTATATATTATTTTGTTTATATATTTAAAATATTAAGTAGGGTTATTTTAAATAAAGAGTTATAATAGTATTTATATGGTAGTATTTATTATTATTATATATTTCTAAATCTATGTTTCCTTTTAATATTATGCATCCACCTCACACTGTATCTGCATCACCCAAAGGTGCCAACCTTTGGGTGATGCAGATATGCAGAATGGTAGAAAATGCCACAAGGCATTAAGCCCGCCCCTGTATTGTGTGCATAAAGTATAATAAATAAAAATAAATAAAAAAAGATATAAAAAGAATCACAAAAATATTCGTCTGACCCGGATTCGAACCCGAGACACCGCTTTGTCAACAACGCAAAAAGTCCAATGCTAACTAAGCCGCCAACCGGATTTGACATTTAGAAGTTGAAATCACTAATTTCGGAGTTATTAAGTTAATCGAAGGCAGGTCATAATCAAGCCCTGACGTCATTACAACCCAAGTGGATCTGTTGTGATTTGTGACTCATATCTTATAACGCGACGAAAGATAAAACATATCGTATAACTTAAAATGCACAGTTTCCAGGGATAAGACCTAGCTAGATCGAATGTTTTGTTCGTAAGTATTGGGGTTTAGTTAGAAAACATTAGTCGATACGCAATCTCTCTAGTCAGGCACTGTAACAAAATATTAATTAATTGTAGCTTTGTGTTTGCAAATTATTAAATGCTGAATTTGCAATTTTAGAATTGACATCAAAATTAAACTATTTTGTACTTGTTGCCACCCCTACGACACTGCAAGCTAAGTTACCCACTAGAAGTTCAGAAGCCATAATGTCCAATTGATATTTACCGTGGCCAGAACTAACTCGAGTCTGTAGACCACTCTCCAAGTCTTGGAGAGTGCTCTCCGAAGCCTGGGGGTCTGTAACTCAGGGAGATCGCTCTCCAAAACCTGAGTTAGAAACTTAATCGTGGATTGGATGGAATATTGATGGAAAAAGATGGAAAATTGGATTGGAATTAATATTGTTCAATCCTCAAACCAAATAAAAATGTGTAGACAAGCGAACCGCACAGTGAGGCCGGTCTAAACTACGCCTCGCCGTGTAATTACACAGCATCACGCACACATATGTAACGAAACGACGCCTTACCTTGTAAGGCGTAGTTTCGTTGTGTGAATCTTAAATATGAAAGTGAGTGAGGATGGATGGATGGATGTTTGTTACTCTTTCACGCACAAACTACTGAACGGATTTTGATGAAATTTTATATGGTAGTAGCTTGAGCTCTGGGTTAAAACATAGGCTACTTTTTATCCCGAAAAATATAGCCGCGGTCAAAAGCTAGTAATCGTTTCTCGTAAAATAAGAAAAATAATAAATATCTATGGACGCTTCACACCACGTCAATCTGGCCCTGTGCTAAGTATCCGAAGAACTTGTTACAGGTACCAGAAAACGAGAAGTATATTTAATACTTTTATACTATACATATATTTAAGATTTTTATCATAATATTACCCAGGAACACAGAAAAACTTTTTGTTCTTTCGGCTGGACTCGAACTCGCGACCCCCGGCTTGAGCACCAACTCGCTGAACCACTGAGCCACAGAGGTCGTCTAAATTGAAAAACTTGCAATTATTTTTGTCATAAGATCCAAGTCCTAAGTTTGATAAAAAAATAAAATAAAATCGATTACTATTAACATTTTTCAGAGCTTCTTCGACGCGACGGCTTATTTTGGTATTAATCTCATTACAGGCAAAACAGCTTAAACATGGGATGGCTCTCCCATTCGTGCTTCGGCACGAACGGACCGACTAGACCGGATACCACGGCCTTACTTAAAACAGGCGTGAAATAACCCTTGCGTTGTGTTTCGTCGAGTGAGCGAGGTTACCGGAGGCCCAAGGGGGTTTGGGAATTTAAGGACCAGGAACGCAAGTGTGCAACACCAGAGGAGTTACCAGTGTAAATCATCTGGTATTGCGAGTGTCCATGGGCGGCGGTAATCGCTTCCCATCAGGCGATCCGTCTGCTCGTTTCTTGGTCTACCTTTCGTAAAATCGCACACAATGAAGTATTGGATGAAATTCGCGCAGGTAGGCTTTTGTTGCGACGCCTAGCCGCACTATTGAAAGTTACGTAACGACTGCAAAAAAAATTTTGATAGCATTTTTATTTTCTCATTTTTATCTTACTTAATAGTAAAAGCAGCTCCATCTGCTTTATAATTATGTATTTAACATAGCGTTGACCAGGTACTATCGAACAAGTTACCGCTCGACCAGGCATAAGATGAAAATCGAATTGAATCGTGCGCACGCACACATACTCACATAGTAATTCGTAGTTTAACCACGTCTGCAGTCGTTGCGGTCACTTCCTTTGTGTTCAAATATTTTGATGCGTCCTAGAGCATAGGAAAATGTTTAGTAACTGGCCGAGCAGGAAGTTGTTGATATTGTACATATACAATAAACAATTGGTGAAAAGTGCCTTAAAATCGACTTGGGTTAAGGAGAGGATATTGCATACATTTAGCCTAAAAAATTCTTCATACATGGAAAAAACACGCCATCTATTGAAAATCGACCGGACTACGATGTAAATGATCGAACTACGGCTTGTAATGGCTTCCGTGGCCTGTGACAACAGGCTTTAATTTTAAAATTATTATGAAACACCTGATGTTTCTTGCTGCTGCTTTGATCACAACAATTATTGATATTATTCTACTTTTACCGATAATAATATAATATGTCGTCCATTTTTTATTATTTGTTTGTCGTAATTTCGCAGCCCTTTACAGCACAACACTGACATCAATATTGTCAAATGTAAAACTCGAGTGCACTCAAAGTAAGGATATCAATCTATGTTGGACTGCCAACAAAATATTAGACATACACAATAAACATACACACATACACAACAAAATGTTAGACATAGCTATTGACAAAAATTTACCGTATGTATATACTTTATTAATAAGTTACTCTAAGTACCTGTTTCACAATCTACTGATGAGTGTCAGATAGTTTATTCGCATGTTTTATCTCTGTCGCTCGATATAAAGTAAGCAGCGACAAAACTTCCGGACACTTATATTTCACCGGGATATTTTTATGTCGTCTGTACTTAAAATAAAAAGTAGTACAAGGAGAAAAGTGGACTCTCCTGCATTATAAGAAGTTGCACGAGAGCTTAATCACGCGCTAGATAAGCGACCGCCTAGGGCTGACACAGAGTAAAAATTATTTTTGTAGCAAGTGACAACCCTATTTTAACCCGACAGACACGACTGCGCTAGAAGGAGGGTTATATCTTTATCTATGGACGCTTCGCACCACGTCAATCTATGGGGCCAGATTGACGTGGTCACCGCACCACGTCAATCTGGCCCCATGCTCAGCATCCGAGGAGCTTGTGTTGCAGGTACTATATTTAATACTATTATGCTTAAGATTTTTTATTATATTATACAGATATTTATTTAACACAGAAAACTGTTTGTTCCCTCGGAGGGATTCGAACCAGCGACCTGCGGCTTGAGCGCCAACGCGCTAACCACTGAGCCACAGAGGTCGTCTACGGTCGTCGTTATGTTTTTCGAGTATGGATGTACGTATTTACACGAAGACTAATACATAAATATGCTAGAACGTTTCCAGAACAAATTTGTGCGCTTCATACATCTCAAAAGGTACGGCGTGTACCCAGGTTATCCGTTGCTGTATCCAACGCTATTTGTTCTGGGTATGGTCGGCTACTATAAATTAGAAGTTAGGAGGGAAGTGGCCCTGGCCACATATGTAGTGAAAGTTTTGCGCGGTGTAACGCACAATCCAGCTGTGTTACAAGCGGCCAGGCTGTGTGTGCCGGAAGGGTACGCGGAGCGGCGGCGTCGACCGCCGCTGCTGGAGGTGTCGCGCGCGCGCACCAACCTGCTGCGGATGGCCCCGCTCACGCGGGCGCTGCGGACGCTGAACACGGTCGCAAACACCGTCGATTTATTTACGTGCTCATTGAACGAGTTCACTAAGGTCACCTATTGTGTAGCAAGTAAGATAGATTTAAGTACCTACTAGTAACACTCTATTGTATTAGGTTTAAACCTGTAATGATAGAAGTTGTAAGTTGTAAATAAATAAATAAATAAATAAAAAAATTTCTTTGGCACGCTCGGCTCTAAAGCCTAAAAGCGTGTTTGAGTTTAAGAGGTATTATTAGATTCGTCTTATGGCCAGTTTCAAGAACCTATCTACCAATATTATATTATGAACAATAGGTTATAGAAACGGACCGTAAGTTGTGAGAGTGAAAAGCTAATCGTACACTGAAAAATCACTGTATAGCCCTCTGTATTCGTCATAATATGGCTCTTAATAATAATAAAGTGAAAGCTTTATGCGCTCTGGGATAACTAGAAAACAAGCAGGTGCACAATTTATAAAGTGGATTTTGCCTTTATCCCCGCACCTTACGTAGTAACAGTTTACTGTTTAGTAATCTCTGGCGTAGTCACTGTGACTATACTAAAGGTAACCACTACCCGTACATTTTGATTTATTAAAATATTAAAATCAATATAATCTGCGTGCAAAATTGTATTTAACACGTTAAGCGCGAGGCCATTTGCAGAAGACTTGCAGACAGTGCGTTTGAGACCTATAAGAACTCGTAACCGTGCTTAACTGTAGTGCTGAGACTTAAAATATCTCCTAAAAAATGATTTTTTTAAGCATGACTCGTTAAAAAAATAAAATATGAGCTCATGCTCATAATTTCATAATTTCTGTGGATAATAGATCATCGATAATAGATCATCGATTACTCTCTCTATAGGTTGCTTGGCACGCAAATATGACAAATGGATTAAGAGAAAATACAGAAAATAATTAGGTATCTTTTATATCGCGCATCGCAAATAACAATACTCCCGTTTGAGTAGTGACTAGTGAAGGGAAATTAAAATTAAATTTGCTATGGATAATCACATTCATTGAAGTAGATACAATAGTACTATTAATTAATGTAAAGCATTTACTTAAAAAAAGTGTTTTTCATTGAAGGAAACTAAACACATTTATTAGTTTCATTGCATGCAATATGTCATTTATATTCGTTTAGTTTTCTTAGATGCATGTACGCTGTTCAGTGTAAGGCGTAATATGTTATAGTAGCCTGTGCAACGCCTTTTTTGGTCACCACGTTGAGAAATATGATCTGAACTTCAATATTTTAATATAATTTAAATAATCACAATTTTTAGATGCTAGCACTGCACTTAGATAAACAATTTAGCGTAGTTTTCAGTACCCAAACGCGTGACCTCACGCTATCGACGCTTGAACGGCCCTGAAACATAGCGCGCGGCGCCCGAGCCGCTCGCTTTTCACTCCTTGCGTTTGCAAGGCTTCCGATTTTGGAGATATAAGAGATCTCTCTTCGCATTGAGTGTACAATACAATCACTAAGGATATTTGTGTCTTTACCTTTAAATCAAATTTGAAGTAAGAAGCATATTTGACTTAGTCACACGCACAGAAATAAAAAAATTACGATCTCCCGCACAGAGGGATAAAACACGATTTTTGGCACTGCACTGGCTGAAAGTCTCGTAAGTGATCCTGTAGATCTCCTAACGCATTGAACGTGTAAAACGACCAATATCTTTAAATATAATGTTATTTAAATAGATTGTCAGGCAACATTGGAATCAGTACGAATATATGACTTACGTTTAGTAAGAATATTACTACTATTATAAATGTGAAAGTTTGTGAAGATGGAAGGATGGAGGGATGGAGGGATGGATGGGTGGATGTTTGTTACTCTTTCACGCAAAAGCTTATGAACGGATTTTGATGAAATTTGGCATGGTAATAGTTTAAGCTTTTGAATAACACATAGGAAATTTTTAATCCCGAAATAGTACAGTGCTATCGTGGTATACTGTATTTACGCGGACGGAGCCACACGCAAAAGCTAGATGTAGTTATAAACTGTGAGTTAATCCCTACTAATCCTTACTAATATTATAAATGTGAAAGCGTGGATGTTTGTTACGCTTTCACGCAAAAACTACTTAACGGATTTCGATGAAATTCGGTATGGTAGTAGTTTAGACTCTGGATTAAAACATAGGCTACTTTTTATCCCGAAAAACTAGTGTTCCCGAGGGATACTATACTTACGCGGGCGGAGCCGCGAGCAACAGCTAGTATTTTATATGTGAATGTAATATTGTTTGTTACGCTTTCACGCGAAAACTACTGAACAGATTTTGATGCAATTTGGTATGGTAGTAGTTTAGACTCTGGATTAAAACATAGGCTACTTTTTATCCCAGAAAAATACCGTTTCCCGCGGGATACTCGATAGTATATTTACGCGGGCGGGGCCGCGGGAAACAGCTAGTTGGTAATATTTAAACCAAGATTTAATATCAAGCTAACCTATTTAAGTTCTGTCTTCTGATTGATCCGTTACAGTCGTTACAGATGTAATACTGTATTACCGAATATTTTATTATAATCCTACTAATATTATAAATGTGAAAGTTTGTAAGAATGGATGGATGTTTTTTACAATTTCACGCAAAAACTACTTAACGGAATTTGATGAAATTTGGTATGGTAATAGTATAGGCTCTGGATTAAAACATTGACTACTTTTTATTCCGGAGAAGTAGAGTATTCCCGCGGGATACCCGATTGTATATTTGCGCGGACTGAGCCGCGGGCAACAGCTAGTAATTATATAAAGTATTTGCCACTCTAGTAAAAAAAATCTACATAACAATAATTCCGTACTCTATAAACAGACCAATACTAAAAGTATATCAGCTATAAAATATCTTTACAGAAATCTACTGAACCTCAATCGAAATGCCACAGTACAGATAAAAAGCAGAAATTTAACTTAATACTATTATTATTATTGAACATTGTGAAACTTTCATGAACACACTCTTTTGTGGTTGAATAATAAAACTGTGGTTTATACCATCGAATAATACACATTTTCATTATTCAATTGAACATGTTCAACCCCTAGATTTTCAACCTTCCACCACAACCATCCTTATTACGACTCTACGTAGGACAGGGGATGGGGGATTGGAGGGGAGGACGAAGATTGATTTATGAATTGAATGGTACTAACCTGGCGGTAGACAAATGTAAGGCTGGGACTATATGACGCGGGATCCGGAGCGCCGGCGACAACTTAGAGCACTAAAAATCGAACTCTGCACTAATACAATAGAGCTGAAAATCAAACACACAAGTATCCAGTCAAATGTAAATATCATATATTATGACAGCTCGAGTCACGAAGCTTCCATTTTCAACTCTATTGTATTAGCGCAGAGTTCTATTTTCAGTGCTCCGAATTTTACCGGCATAAGAAAGGTTGCAATAAGTCGGTGGATACTACAGTTGACGTCTTCAGGCTGAAACGTCAACGATACAGCTTATATTTCATATTTAATACCTGCAAAGAAAAAAGAAGCTTAAACAAACAATATTGAAAACTAATATTATAATAATTAAATCAATGGTAGATGTTCCTTAATAAGAGCTGAAGTTTATATGAGTTAACCTACCGTATTTATTTTGCACTGTGGCCAAACCTTTCTAGAACAATTCAATTTCCTGATAAGGGTGGGACTTATCTATAAACAGAGACAAATAAAGTGGCCATCCACCGAAACAAATGGTAGTGTTGCTGGATAATATTACCCCAAATTTGGGTAGATTTTGTTGTTTAATAATTTCATACATTTCTTGCTCCACTCCAGTCTTAATCCCTATCACCAGTTTAAAAGGTTAAATATTATATCGTATTAATAATGATAGTTTCATTAAAAATCTTTTTCATAATCCGTACTACGTAAATAAATTATTTCGTTTACATAATATTATAATATACAGGGTTTATTTTGAATATAATATTTAACCCAGCTTAAGGCATGCATAACTCAAATTTCTCGTAATTTACAGAATAATAGCATGATTAACATATCCCGATAGCTAGCACTACGCATGGACACAACATATATACGTACATCACGCCGGCTTTGAAGGTCAACCGTCCGCCGCGTTGTATCGGCCTCGCAGTTTTGAACAGATTTTAAGTATTTAACATCGGGGATTCCCAAAGTAAGTTACATGGATAGTCATCTGCCAAAATTATTTACATACCACTTAGCTTACTTACTTACTTACTTACTTAGATACTTAGCACGGGGTCAGATTAACGTGGTGTGAAGCGTCCATAGATACTGTTATTATATTTATTTAAATAGTGACGATTACTTTTATTTCTCATTAAATTTTGTTCATATTTTTCGCTTATTAGGTATTATTTTAAGGACGTTCGCGTTATGACATAAAACCATGTCATGTAGATCAACATTTTTTTCTGGGGTAAATTGTATTTTAACCTGGCAACACTACTCGATACTTGAATTATATGCAAGATGGGAAGTGCACGTGATTCGAATAATCGAATTTATATTATATTGATACGAGTGATGCCGTGTAATAAGGTTTTATTGAGGAAGCAATAGAGCAATCCTGGGTTATTTCAGGGGAAATTTCGTCATTTTTATCGAAAATTCTCTCTTTTTTCTGTATGTCAGCTAATTTCATGACATTGTTTATTGTTATATATTATATACTTTGACTTTGTACCTTTCATTACGTTTTTGTATGACGTACATTTGACAGAACAAATCTTCATACAAGAAAAAAGTTACGCCATCTTGATTTCACCTTACCTCAAATGTCAAAATGGCCCTAAGCAACCTCAAAAATGGGGCCATTTAAGTGGGGACAGTTTTTGCCTCTACATGCCTCGTCTATAATATATACGTCTATGCCCCCGGCGAAAACAGAGGCGTATTATAAGTTTGAAGTGCTTGTCTGTGTCTGTCCGTGGCATCGTAGTTCCCAAACATATGCTCATGATCTTAAGACTATGTTTTTTTTTTAAATTTTGTAGTAATAATACTTACTTGGCAGTACTTATATTTAGCTTTTTCCCGCGGCTTCAACTGCGTAAACTATCGGGTATCCCACGGGAACACTACTTGTTCGGGATAAAAAGTGCCTATGTGTTAATACAGAGCTTATACTACTTTCATACAAAATTTCATCAAAATCTGTCTAGTGAGTTTTACGTGAAAGAGTGACAAACATCCATCTATCTATCCATGTATCCATCCATCCTCAAAAACTTTTACATTTATGATGTAAAATTGAGACCACAGTAAAGTCTTGTAATACCCATTTAATACATTGTGATTCCCTTTGTATAAACCAGGGGTTTCCAAACTTTCCAGCCTTAGGGCCATACTGATTACTCCAATAAGTTCCGAGGGCCAAAACCATATTATCATTGTTGCCGGTGGTAAAAAGTGAAATAGTCCACTGATGAAAAAAAAAGTCCGAAAAAGTACGCAACGTTAAAAAAAGGCTGCAAATCGGACTAAAGTCCGCAAAACGGCAACACTGCATATTATTATTAATTTTCCTGTCATTATCTGTAATTTCTACATTAGTCGTAGAGTAGGAGCCATGAGGATCTGGTGGACACAAGCGGAAATAGGTAGTACCTTCTATCGGTAACAGTGGCGCTAATAGCACGTACAGAATAATCTCGTTGGTTCGAGAAAGTTCTGGTGTCTTCCACTCACTTCTAGATGGCAGTAATTGGAATATATAAGAAGGCTAGTGGCGCAACCACAAGTCAGTTCCTATGACACTGTTGTGAAATAAAATAGTGCGTACCTCCTTAAACGTGTTTGTGCGTGTTTAAGTTTAAGACATCTTTGTAACAGTATTTTGATTTGAATTGTTGCTTTTGTGTGTGATTTAGTAGTATGGAAAAGAAGCGAAAAATTGATAGTGAATGCAGAAAATTCAAAGATCAGTGGAACATTCAGTATTTCGTAATTGAGTCCAGTAACAAGGTGCTATGTTTGATTTGCAATGAAAGCATAGCCGTTCTCAAGGAATATAACATTAAACGTCATTATGTAACAAAACATTTTCAAAATTACTGAAAATATACAGAAAGTTTGCGGACAGAAAAATTCGAAGCTATGAAGCGCGGATTGAAATCGCAGCAATCTTTATTTACAAAACTCAAAACTGAACAAGAGGCTGCAACTCGTGCCAGCTTTCGTGTGTCTCTTGAAATTGCAAAACGTGGAAAACCATTCACCGATGTAGAAATGATCAAAGAATGCATAATTGCAGTAGCCGAAGAAATGTGCTCTGTAAATTTATTAAAAACTGTCAGTATGTCAGCAAACACTGGCTCGAAGGGTAGAAAACATCGCTGAAAATATATCCTCTCAACTGTTCGACAAAAATGGACATGTTGAGTGGTTTTCTTTGGCCTTGGATGAGTCAACGGATGTGTCAGATACTGCTCAGGTGTTGATTTAGGAGTAGATAAAAGCTATGAAGTGCATGAAGAACTTCTTGATATGTATAGTATTCATGGCAGAACTACTGGTACAGATATTTTTAAAGAAGTTGAAATGGCCATTCATCAAAAGAACCTTCGATGGAAAAAACTTGAAATGTATTACAACGGATGGAGACAAAAACATGAGTGGGAAAGATAAAGGAGTGGTCGCTCTTGTGTCAAAGGCTGTAGAAAATGACGGTGGTTCAAAACCATTAGTCTTACATTGTATCATTCATCAACAGTCTTTGTGCGGAAAATGTTTGGATATATCTGAAGTTCTGAAACCAGTCATATCAACTGTTAATTTTATCAGATCTTTTGGGCTGAGTCACCGTCAATTCCGACAATTTATTGAAGAGATTGGAGAAAATTACTTACCTTATCATACTGCCGTACGTTGGCTTAGTTGTGGGAATGTCCTTCAGTGCTTTTTTGAACTTCGAGCAGTGATCGAAATTTTTTTGAATTAAAAGCATCGCCCTCTTACTGAATTACAAAACAACGCATGGCTGTGGAAGTTAGCATTCTATGTTGGTTTGACAAAACATGTGAACGAACTGAATTTGAGATTGCAAGGAGAAAACCAGCATCTTCCTGATTTATACACTAATATCAAATCATTCCGGAAGAAATTGATACTGTTTCAATCACAACTACGAAGTAAATGTTTTTCACATTTTAAAACATGTGAAATATTCAGCCACACCACTGAGACTGAGTTTCCTATCGATTTTGCAATCGAAACTTTGAGTGCTTTGAAAATAAATTTTGATACTCGTTTCTCGGACTTTGATGCCATTGCGAATCAAATTAAGATTTTTCAGAATCCTTTGCCATTGAAATGCCATTGAAACTCTAGCCCCGGAACTTCAAATGGAAATGATTGATCTACAGTGCAGTGATATAATTAAGAACAAATATCAAAATTGTTGGAATTTTATAAGGGTCTTCCACTGACACAATTTGATAATTTGCATAAATTTGCTCGTGGGCTGTTTTCAGTTTTTGGTACTACTTATTTGTGTGAGAAGACCTTCTCCAAAATGAAGTACACAAAAAATTTTTACAGATCTAAATTAACTGATGAGCATCTTAAATCTCTCTTAATAATTGGTACAAGTAAAATTAGTCCACAACTAATTATTCTGTCTGTCATTACAATTCTGTGTTTCTTTATCCAACTTATCACAAAAACAATAACAATAAGCCTACAACAATGTTATAAGTAGTTAGCCCATGACCATATCAATGTAGATGTCATATTAATAATTATTCAACATAAAATTAGAATACTTCAGTAAACTTAATTTAATTTGCTATAAAAAATATGTTCTCTAAAAGGAGTTTTCAAGTATGCTAGCTCTCCGCGGGCCGGACAAAATCTGTCCGCGGGCCGGATGTGGCCCTCGAGCCGTAGTTTGGAGACCCCTGGTATAAACCATCACAGCTGCCTATAACCACATACAATCAGCTGCTACGCTCGTTTATCCGCTACAAATACGTGCGAACCGTCACATAAAAACATATGATGACCACATTCAATTTACTCGTACAGGAATGTGCAGGTGCATGGGGATAAAACACCCCCATGAGAGGGGTAGTACGCTTCCGCGATATCGGTTGTCCCCAATAAGGGGAAAGGGGGTAAAATGCCCCATGAATAGGGGGTTTATACAACAGCAATATGTGTTCCCACTTTCAATTGCTCGCTGTATTTTGCTATGTAAAAGCGCCAGTAAATTCATCTTCACTTTCCTTACGAGGGTTTTTTAGTTTTATTCTATTTTTCTTTTTGTCTATTTGTAATAGTGTTTACTGCATCAGCGTTGCGATTTCCCAACAATATGCTGAGTGAGCACCATTTTGGTAAAATAGAAACTAGTTTTGTCGTCAATTTCATGTTTGTTGTGTTTGTTTTTTACCAATTGAATAATATATCTATCCTATTCTAAATACTCTTATTGTCGTAAAACCAACCAAAAACATAATAATTATTTTTCTTAGTATATAAATATATCTATTTCACACCCCAAGTAACATTTTTTTCATAAAATTAGTACGAAACTGCTGAGCTATAGAAAAAGAAAATAACTTTATACTCCAATTAAAATAAATCAATCTACTGGGCCACTAGGTGGAGACGATTCAATAAAAGTAAAATGAAAAGGGGTTCTGAGCTCACTGCGATCCGAGTGGATCAATGACTCCTTCGCGTTATGGTACTGTCTCCAGCTGTCATGAATGCTGCTCATGAACTGAAAGATATGATACTTGAAACCTAGGACTTGTTCTAACCCTTTGCTCCTGCTTCACCGCAAGTAGAAGAAGATCAAATTTCCATGTAAGTTACTTGGACGGAACCGACTTTGCACACCATAAAGCCAATGTCAAAGTCAAGTCAAAGTAAAAAAAAAATATTCAAAGTTGGTATTATTATACTTTTAGGATCAGAAGCAGAATTTATTAAAAAAATAACACTGAACAAGAAAACCTTTATATTCATTTAACACAATTTGTAGTTTACTTTCCTAAACTTAAATTAAAACAAGAAATTCACATAAAATAACGATTGCACACTTAAATTTAACAATTTTACAAAGAAAACAAAATGGCTCACATGACCCTTAAACCAACCGACAGAGATTCGTGTAACCGTCCATCCGATGCAAGCGCCGAGGAGTAAAAGAGGCTGACGCTTTTTTTTTTTTTTCGAAAGGGTCTATGCTAAGGGTCGGGTTAAGACCGCTGTAGCTAAATCGGACTATAACTAGCATGGTGGCTAGTTTATTTGGTAATAGTCGATGGGAGGGTTTGACCCTCCCTAACATCACCCGGGTGATGTTCAGACCGGATATTGGGGACAGCTACGGATTATGAGCTATTATTATGACAGACAGACGCGGGCCTCTCCTGCTAAGGGGTCCGACCCCTTCCTCACTCGCTGATGAGTGAGGTTGCTCGCGCGAGGTAGCAGAAACTAGCGGCGTGCGAGTTATCGCGATAGAGGAGCTCTCGTTTTGGTTGGTATCGGTACTAAGAGGGCCGTCCCTCTCCCCTTCCGCGTACGGTCGGGATGACTCGCGCGCGTAAGTCCTAATGTCGATGAGGTTCGCGGTATTGAGGCTGACGCTCGGTGTGGCCACCTTATATAGCAGTCACCACAATATGTTGTGACGGGGGATTCTTATTCCTCACAATACACTTTCTGAACGTCGGTATATGCGATGCCTACCGCCGGTTCGGGAACTAGCCCGGCGAGAAGAACCGGCGTCAGAAACTCGCACGGGGCCATCTTTTACCAACGAGATGGAAAATTGTTCCTTTACAATAAAAAAGGTATATAACAATGTTATGACTGAAAATACCTAACAAGAGCACAATAGCACATAGAAGTAGCCTTGCAGGTGGCCATCCTATTCCCACGGTGTGCGATCGTCAAAAAAATCATTGACCCTATAGTAAGCTTTAGCACACAAACTTTCTTTAACTACTTTTTTAAATTTATAAGTAGACAGATTTTGTACGTTTTCTGGGATTCTACTGTATAGGCGTATACATTGACCTATAAAAGATTTACTAACTTTACTTAGTCTGATCGCCTAGGTGCATGTAGTTTGTTTATTTCTAGTGTTCCTACAGTGATTATTGCTTTTCGTATTGAAAACAACTAAAATAATCTAGTCGCACCGTATCTTCGTCAGAAATTTCCTTAATTTTTCTGACTGCATAATATGCTGCAGAACTGAGCCTATCTGCAAGATTAGGATATGAGGATCCCACTATAATTTTCTATCTAGTGTTATACTTAGAAACACAGTGGTGTCCACTATGTTCATTTTATTTATTTTCTCATCATTTAATAGTATATTGGTTTATACTTGCCTAACATTGGGCAAAATAAACGTTTTAACATTTTGTTTTATTGTAATTTAAGAGTAAATTATTTACATTAAACCACTATTTTCGAGAGCGCTATTTACTGCGTCGTAATTTGACTGCTGTTGCTTCACATTAAAAATTAGTGAGGTGTCATCGGCAAAAAGTACTATCTCATTATCATTATCTTTGATTAGATAAGGTAAGTCATTTATATAGATGAGAAAAAGAAATGGGCCTGAAATGGATCCCTGTGGGACATCTATTTCTATATCCCCAGTGGACCTTTTACTATTTATCTCTACCCTTTGAGTTCTATTTTTAAGGAAGAATGTGCAAGCAATGCGCAAGTGGTGCAATTTACTGATCAATGTAGCATGCTCAATACAATCAAATGCCTTGGAAAGGTCGCAGAATACACCTAATGTATCCTGCGACCCCTCCCAAGCTTCAAAGATTCTACAAAGAAAACTCATACCGGCATCCGTTGTGGATCGACCCTTAGTAAAACCATATTGATTATTGTTTTATAAATTATTTGAATTAAAATGTACTAATAACTGTCTTAAAATAATTCCTTGAAATATTTTACTAAAAGTCGGTAGAATCGATATACCTGAGCTGATTGATAACTGGCCGAAACGACGAACTTAAAAAAATTATACGCAAAAAAGGAATATTACATTATATTCTGGCATCTTTTTGAAAATAGAACGCCAAATTTTAATTTAATCGAACTGATGGAATTTGTTTGAGAGGACGTTTCTGTCTTAACTTTCTCTGTCGTAAATTTTCTTAACAATGGAAAGAAACGAAATTCGTGCGGTGATAAAGTTTTACATTTTAAAAGAGAAAACAGCAACCCAGATTAAAACCAAGCTAGACAGTGTTTTAGGTAATACTGCTCCTGCATTGAGTACAATTCACACCTGGGTAACTGATTTTAAACGTGGAAGACAGAGCTGCGAAGACGCCCACAGGTCTGGCCGTCCAAATGAAGTCACGAATCCGGACATGATCACAAAATTGTATTGAATGATCGGCGCTTAAAGTTGCGAGAGATAGCAGAGATGGTGAACATTTCATCTGAACGCGTTTCTAATATTTTTCACCAACATTTGGGAATGAAAAAGCTTTGCGCGCGATGGGTGCCGCGTTTGCTCACTGTAGACCAAAAGCAACGTCGAGTGGACGATTCATCGGAGTGTTTGGCGTTATTTAACCGAGATCCTAATGAGTTTCTGCGGCGTTATGTAACAGTCGATGAAACCTGGATACATCATTATACTCCCGAGACAAAAGAACAATCTAAGCAGTGGACTGAGAGCGGAAAACCTGCGCCGAAGAAAGCAAAAACGGTTTTGTCGGCTGGCAAAGTGATGGCGACTGTTTTTTGGGATGCTCGAGGGATTATTTTAGTGGATTATGTGCAAAAAGGAAAAACAATAAATGGAGAGTACTACGCATGCTTGCTGCAAAAATTAAGTGAAGAAATCCAGAAGAAACGACCACATTTGGCCAAGAAAAAAATTTTGTTCCACCATGACAACGCACCTGCACACACGTCAATGGTTGCAGTCGCCAAACTCCATGAATTGCGGTTCGAATTGCTACCGCATCCACCCTATTCCCCGGATCTGGCCCCGTGCGACTTCCACTTATTCCCAAACCTGAGAAATGGTTAGGTGGCCAGAGATTTTCATCAAATGAAGAAGTCATTGTTGCCGTAGACGAGTATTTTGAGGGGTTGGAGAAAACATTTCATCAAACTGGTGTAACGGAATTGGAGAAGCGCTGGACTAAATGCATCGAGGTAGATGGAAACTACGTTGAGAAATAAATTTATTTTAAATAGATTTTTGAAGTTTTTCTTTGTCGTTTCGGAAACTTATCAATCAGCCCTCGTAGGCCTGCAATTTGATAATTAAGAAAGTAACACCTTACTATTATAGAGTATTTGATACCTACCGTGGTCCAGTGATTTGGAGCTTGGCTCTCGATATCGGAGTTTGTGGGCTCGTTACCCACGTTCGCGTTGGACCAACAAAAATGTTATTTTCTAGACTGGATAGGACAATACAGGCTGATCACCTGATTGTCTGACAAGAGAGATGACCCATGCGTCGGATGGACATGTAAAAAGTCGGTCCTGCGCCTGACCTCTCGCCAGTCGTGTCGGTCACCCGTCCCACTGATTTCCAAGAGGAAGAGAGAGCTCTCTTGTGTATTGCGCACACACCTTGGCACTATAAAATAACTCCTGTGTAGTTGGTCTGTTTTCAATGAAACCGGTATCACTGTCGTATCATTCATAGTGTCACTTTGTGATCACTACGGTGATACTGTGTCTCTACGACGACACCATGGTGTCATGAAGTCACGTATAACACACAAATACCAGCTGATCTCAGGTTCACTGTTCAGTATTAGTTAACCCGGCAGTGGGCACGCAGACATAATGGCCGGATGCTGATTATATGAGATGTGGAGGTGTGGAGTTGGCTATTGATAGAAATTTAGAGTATTTTTTTTTGCAGCATCGCTTAGGTACTACTTACTCTATATCTGTTTCATCAAAATCGGCGCAATTGTTGCAGAGCCTATTCAACCTTTCCTCTATTATTATAATATTGATTATACACTTACGTAACGCGTAACGCTAATAAAAAAAGAGAAACGCAGACTTGCTATTTTAACTCAAGTCATTTTATTTACAGTAAACAGTTGTTTGTTAAACAATTTTGGGGATTATGTTTTAGAATTTAAATACAGGTTACAAAAAGCACAAAATGATGCAAGAAATAATTTAATTTTAAGTAAACAACGTAGAAAGTGTAACTATGACTTATCAATTAATCCCATTTTTTATAAACAAGGCGATACATTGTTATTAAAAAATGAAACTGGAAATAAATTGGATACTTTATATACAGGCCCATATGTTGTAATAGAAGACCTGGCACCTAATATTAAAATAAGTTTAAATGGTAAGCATGTTATAGTACATAAAACTAGGACTAATTTGTATAAGTAACCGTAGATATTTAAAAGAAAAAAAATTGTATTTAGGTTACTATATTTTTTTTTCTTCACTAGGTGGTGGTGTAGTGTAGTGAGTAATTGTCTTTATAATATTTTATGTGTAATTACCTTTATAACCTTTTAGGTCAGCATTTTGTTTATTGTGCAACAGTTTCGTTTTATGTATGTTCATAATTATTATGTATTTTTGTTTATTAATAAACTGGACCCTGAATCGACGTGGCCTCACTAAGTCACATCTCAAAGTGTCTACTCCTAGACACATCTCAAGGCTTTGGGGCACTGGTTTTCCTTTAATTAGTATCGTTTCGATGGATGCTAAATCTCATAGTGGTAATTATAATTAGATTATTATTTACTACTTATAAACTAGTATTAGGTATAATTAAGGGCGGGTTTCATAATCGCCTAATAAGACGTGTCGAAAGTTTATTCGGAAGTTTACTTTAAAAAGGGTCAAAGTAACTACAAACTTGATAGTGAAATTGGATAACGACGTTTACTTGAGTTTCCAGGCCCGTCGCTCAAGCGTAGTTTCACGCTGATTTTCTGTGTGACCGTGGCATATCGACTGTTGAGCCGGTTCGTTCGTGGCTAGCCCACATTAAATTAAACGAATATAATTTAAACGTACAGACGGATTGGCAATTTCCTTCATATTTAATTTTTAAGAACGCTTTCTCCATACTTACTAACCCTAGATAATTTCGGTATCAAATTGGGGTACCGTGTATAATAAAACCAACAAAATGAGAGGTTCCGTGCGTCCGGTAGTTGTGTAAATTAAGAAAAAAAAAAGAAACTACACGAAAAAACCTTTCACGCCGAGTTAAGGCACGCATATTGCCTAAGTCAAATTGTTTCAAGGTATTTGAAAAGCATACATGCAACATGATAGATGCGTGTAGAAAAATTGTGACAACTTAAAATGAGAATTGTAACTTGAAGAGTAGTTTTAAATTGACCCTACGGAAATAACCTAGAATACTCAAAGTCCCGTAAAAAAATTGGAATTAGAACTTACCGACGCACACGACGCAATACCACGTCTTTCTTTTTTTTTTTTTATTAAATAAGGGGGCAAGCGAGCAAACGGGTTACCTGATGGTAAGCAACTACCGTCGCCCATGGACACTCGCAACATCAGAAGAGCTGCAGGTGCGTTGCCGGCCTGCAAAGTTGCAAAGTGATGGCGACTGTTTTTTGGGATGCTCGAGGGATTATTTTAGTGGATTATGTGCAAAAAGGAAAAACAATAAATGGAGAGTACTACGCATGCTTGCTGCAAAAATTAAGTGAAGAAATCCAGAAGAAACGACCACATTTGGCCAAGAAAAAAATTTTGTTTCCAGGCCCGTCGCTCAAGCGTAGTTTCACGCTGATTTTCTGTGTGACCGTGGCATATCGACTGTTGAGCCGGTTCGTTCGTGGCTAGCCCACATTAAATTAAACGAATATAATTTAAACGTACAGACGGATTGGCAATTTCCTTCATATTTAATTTTTAAGAACGCTTTCTCCATACTTACTAACCCTAGATAATTTCGGTATCAAATTGGGGTACCGTGTATAATAAAACCAACAAAATGAGAGGTTCCGTGCGTCCGGTAGTTGTGTAAATTAAGAAAAAAAAAAGAAACTACACGAAAAAACCTTTCACGCCGAGTTAAGGCACGCATATTGCCTAAGTCAAATTGTTTCAAGGTATTTGAAAAGCATACATGCAACATGATAGATGCGTGTAGAAAAATTGTGACAACTTAAAATGAGAATTGTAACTTGAAGAGTAGTTTTAAATTGACCCTACGGAAATAACCAAGAATACTCAAAGTCCCGTAAAAAAATTGGAATCAGAACTTACCGACGCACACGACGCAATACCACGTCTTTCTTTTTTTTTTTATTAAATAAGGGGGCAAGCGAGCAAACGGGTTACCTGATGGTAAGCAACTACCGTCGCCCATGGACACTCGCAACATCAGAAGAGCTGCAGGTGCGTTGCCGGCCTTTTAAGAGGGAATACGCTCTCTTCTTGAAGGTTTGCAGGTCGTATAGGTCCGGAAATACTGCTGGTGACAGTTCGTTCCAGAGTTTTACAGTGCGCGGCAGAAAGTTACGCGAAAAGCGCACGGTGGAAGACTGCCACTCATCAAGGTGATGAGGATGGTATTTTTTTCGCGTGGGACGATGGCGAAAAGTTGCAGGTGGTATGATTCCGAACAATTCCTCAGAGCACTCCCCGTGATACAACCGATAGAGGATGCAGAGTGAAGCTACATCTCGGCGTAATTCCAAGGGGTCCAAGCTGTTTGAAACACTATGGCAGTCAACGATTCGAGCGGCCCTTCGTTGGATACGATCCAGAGGGAGCAGTTGGTATTTTGGCGCCCCTGCCCAGAGATGAGAACAATATTCCATATGAGGCCGAACCTGCGCCTTGTAGAGTTGTAGGCGTTGGTCCGGACTGAAGTACTGTCTCGCTCTGTTAAGAACACCAAGCTTCTTCGAGGCTAACTTGGCCTTACCCTCTAGATGATATCGGAACTGGACTTCGCTCGATAAGCTGACGCCAAGTATCTCAATGCTAGGGGAGATGGTTAAAGATGTGCCCTCGAAACGAGGATATACGACCATTGGTGACTTTTTAGTGGTGAACGCGCAGACTTCTTGAAGTTACATCATTAAAACGAGAATTAGATTCTAAAAACTAAAACCATATCTGTCTTAAAAAGAATTATCATGACAAAATTTAACAGACATCATTATTATGACACCCATACCGAAATAGGAAGTTATGGCAGTCTTTACTATTTACTTTTTACACACACATTATAATTCACCATTATCACACAATCCAAGTTCTAAAGATGATTCTAAAGATCAGATTCTAATCTAGAAAGTGCCAAACGTGATCGACATATAAATTTATATGTAAAACGTCACAAGTGAGAGCATCGAGCAAAGTATAAAAGCAGGTAGTCTGAAAAAATATTTAATATTTAAGCTGACCCGACAGACGTCCTGTCTTAAAATTAACCATGAAGTATAAACTGGAATAAATAAAATATAAGTAACTACCTACAATCTACATACTACAATTTATATTCCAACAACTGTACCTATACCTACTTACCACACCTACAACCAACACCTACTTACCACACCTACAACCAACACCTACTTACCACACCTACAACCATGAAGTAAATTGAGATTAAAAACTATACATAAAAATTTATCGTGCGACAGTTATTATTTTCGATTGACATCTTGCAACCCTGTTGCTGACCTGTGGATCAAAAAAAAAAATTAAAATCGCTATTAAATATAAGGGTTGGTGATAGAAAGGTGAAAATCTAGAGTTGTATGCATTTTTTAATAAAACATTAAGTATATAAAAATAAAAAAAATTGGCGAAAACATAAAAAATATATATTCAGGGGTGGTGTCACCCTTATCATTGAAAAAATTGATTACGACCGATATTAATAGGTGAAACAAAACTTTGAGTACAGTTCTACTGGAATTGTGCGAGCCGAGGAGTATGAAACTTGGAACAGTTCAAGTTTATGTGAAGGAAGGTGTGCCGAAAGCTATTTTTTTTAATAATGCTTAGAAATTAATAAAAATAAAGTCACACACACCACCTCACTCACACTAACATGCTATTGTATATTAATTACGGTAGGTTTGACAGAATTGTCAATCTTTCTTTCACATTCCATAGATATTATTACTCACACTCAGGTCTCAGATACAAAAGAACCCTTAAAAAGATTATACTTAAAAATTTTAATTTTAGTTACGGTCCAATTTACACCACCGGGCGACCTCGAGTATTATGAATTGGAACTAAATAATTCGCAGTAAATTAGTGACATTTAATTTGGTAACACTATAGTGTGAATTTGACTTTTGTTCACGTTTAGGCTGGGACTATATGCTCCGGAATCCGGACCGCCGCCGGTGAAAATTCGGAGCATTGAAAATGGAACTCGAAAATGGAAGTTTCGAGTGCATGCATCGGATCAGAACAGATTAAAACAATTATAATATAAGCAAGTTATAATAATAATTATCGTCTACTCATTCATAATATTGTGTGCAAGTTTTAGCTTTTACAAATCCATGGCTCTATTCAAAACATTATTCGCGCTAATTACCTAAACGACAAACACAACTAATAGTTAAAGCTACAGGCATTTAATTGACAAATAATTTTGGCTTTGTCGAATTAAACAAATATGTTGATTTTGAAAATTCGTATTAATTTAGCTTGTGGTTCGTTTAAGTAAATTTCGGGTTTATAATAATGTCGGGAATATTATTATGTCGTCCGTCACTTGTCAGTAATTGTTGATAAATTTTTGATTAGGCATTATTAAATATTAGTTACCCTTAACCCTTGGGTTAGTTTATAGAAAGTAATATTAAATAGTCAAGTCGGTTGTAGTAACTAACAGAGGAGCATACCGATGCTAAATATATCTATACAAATAAATAAAATTGAAGTGTCTGTTTGTAATTAAAAGTTAACAGCTTTTCACTAAATGCATATGAAAGTATATACTGTACTTACAATATTTATTTTTTTTTTAAATTTTGTTTGTCCGTCTGTCTCTGAAACGGCTGGATCGATTTTCACTGAACTTTCACTGGCAAATAGCTGATGTTTTAAGGTCTTACATAGGCTACTTTACCTTAGGGTTCCGTTTAAAAAGGGTTCCGTTTCCGTTAGTTCCATGCAAACCAAATTGCGGGCATTAGCTAGTACTTATTAAAAATATAATTTTTAATTTTAATTTTCAATACACATTGGCCTGCAGGCTGCAGTTACTTCAGTCGAGGAAAGGAAAGGAAGAATGTATAAACTACTAAGTACCTGGGTAACCGACCTTGGCTCGAAGCTCTAGTAGATTTACTAAAAAAAAAAAACACAAAAATATTTTACCGTAGTTCGAACCCATATACTATGCTCTATAATACGAACCCACCACATTCCGAATTTCCGAGCAGCGCAAAAATAAGAAATACGCATATCAATCTGCCAATCGGTCTGACCTGGGGTTGAATTTATTGATATATTGTTGCACGACGAAAGAAAATACATTTATAACTCAAAAATGCGTAGTTTGAAGTTTCCCTGGGAAATAGGGATAAGACCTAGCTAGATCAATTAGTCTCACCCAAAACTCCATGCTTTCAAATTTCATGGGAATACGTGAAGCTGTTTCCGAGATAACGATTATATATATATACAGTAATTGTCTCGTTTAAACTATAAGATATTTAATTTCCCTGACAATAAGGAAAATTGTTACCCGCTACAGTCGGTCTACACGTTACTTTACAGAATTTTTCAGATGTTTCATATCAAAAATGTTTCTTTTAAAACCCCAACGTTTTTAAGATAACTAGCCGACTGCGAACTCGAGTCACTTATAATCGGATGACTTACCACTCGTTTGCTAACGCTTGACCGTTTAACTATTCAGTTAAATAGGTCATCGTATAATCTGAATTTTAACTTGAACCACGGTTACCGAGACACTTGACACCGTTAAGATCAATGTAACTTACCTCAGTTAAAATTCACTAGGTAACTTTAACTGAAGCTTTGGCACGAATGATACGGTTTGGAGAAACACGGCCTAACAGAAAACTGGCGATATGATTGGCCCTAGGCCTTACTAATATTATAAACGTAAAAGTTTATACCAACCTATGTTTGGATGTTTACTACTCTTTCATACAAAAACTACCGAACGGATTCAATATCCGTTCGGTAGTTTCTGTAATTTGGTATGGCAGTAGACTCTGGATTAACACAAAATCTACGTTTTGTCGCAGCAACATCTATTATAACAACACTAAATGTTTATTATAAAAGTTTGCATGTATGGACATACAAACTTTTATAATAAACCAGCTTTTGCCCGCGGCTTCTCACGCGTAAATACAGCATTCCACGGGAATACTGTACTTTTTCGAGATAAAATCTAGAGCTTAAACTACTACAACACCAAATTTCATCATAATATGTTCAGTAGTTTTTGCTGGACAGAGTAACAAACATCCATACATCCATCCATCAATCCATCCATACATAATCCTCATAAACTTTCAGATTTATAATAGTAGTAATAATTTTAGACGCCTACGTCAACTCAAATGTTGAGCGTATGGCATAAATTACTATTCTGTCTTCACAGGCGTTCAAAATTTATACAAAATTATTTCGACTTCTTTTCCGTTCAATCAGTAACAAATTTCCCACAATAATACAGCATTAGCCTTATCTAACAAACTACTTCCTTATACCCCTCACTTAAACCTTATTCAAGTTAGAGTGAGGTAAGGGAGACATCATTTTTCAACGATCATGCTATGTAATGAATGGATCCTTCCTACAATCCTCTCGAACCTTAAAACCAACCCTACATCTTTTACAATAAGGTTCAAAATATAATTTGCCGGCGGAAAATAAAATTTGTAAGAATAACTATTGCTATTATAACTAGAGCTGCTTCAAAGAAGTAAATATTAAGCAAATGTATGCACCAGGAAGACCTTATTAAGTTGGACACTTTAATTTTAGCGTTATGGAAATAGGTGCCAGATACTGTAAATTTAAATTGTGTGGTGGATAATGCCTGGAATATTTTAATTTTTTAAGTTAATGTGATTAAAAAAACCATAAGAGGACTTATGGTTTTTTTATATAAAATAGACCAGGATTGCCCGATGGCAAGCGAATACCATTTACTGTGGGGTGGCCACCTTTATCTTATACTTTAAACGAAGACTTAACATACTATATATATCACTACATAGTATAAAACAAAGTCGCTTTCTCTGTCCCTATATCCCTATGTATACTTTAATCTTTAAAACTTTGATGCGGTTTTTTTTAATAGATAGAGTGATTGAAGAGGAAGGTTTATATGTATAATAATATTCATTAAATAGTGGAGAAATATTGTTATTTTTGAGGTTTCTAATGTGATGTCGTAAATAATTACGTTTTTTCCGCTTACATTGCAAACGGTGGCTGAACCCTACGAGATAGATCAAAATAATGTACTACAGTTTTGTTCATCATAAAAAAGCCTACAAAAAAGTCCGCGATAGCATATATATCTATCTCTTACGGGATAACCCACAATAACCATTTTTTTATCCTTTACTTAGATTTTAATTTAATAGCTTATTTACGAAGCGATTTTAAGCAATACAGCATTAATCCTTATCCAATTTAGTACCTTAAGTACATTGTGCATTTAATATAGATCAATATGGCCCTTTATAGCATGTAATTTAAATGAATATTTTCGAAGATATTATAGATTTAAAATGCAGGGACATGTCTCGGCGGCACTCGCGAGTCGCGACTCGGTGCTCGCTCAACGAATATTCTGTACTGCAGTTCTTATGGAATATCCATAGAGGTAGTTGGCCAGTTTTGTTGGAATGTCAAATTATATTTGAATGGCAAATTAAATGATTATTCACTACGTAGTATAAAACAAGTCGCTTTATCTGTCTGTCCCTATGTACCTATATTGTATGCTTAGATCTTTAAATCTACGCAACGGATTTTGATGCGGTTTTTTTAAATAGTCTTTTTATACTCGAGCGCGATAGATATAATAATATAATGTATATCAAGCGGTCGCGCATGTCGCGTCGAGGTGATAGGGTCCCATTTTTAACCATTTGCATTGGGTAAACCTATAAACATTTTCAATATTTTATCAGAAGTAGGTATATTGCTGTAAATAGAGAGTTATTCGCCGAAGTAGTTTTTTCTCCAAGAACACTATACTACGCGGGCGAAGCCGCGGGCAAAAGCTAGTAATATTATAAACGTGAAAGTTTGTAAGGATGGATGGATGCTTGTAACTCTTTCACGCAAAAACTTCTGAACGTCTTTCGATGAAATTTGGTATGGTAGTAGTTTAGGCTCTGGATTAAAACATAGTTAAAATATATTTTAATCCAGAAAAAGTACAGTGTTCCCGAGGGATGTTGTATTTACGCGGGTGGAGCCGTGGGCAACAGCTAGTATAATATAATCGGTATCTCGAAAAGGGCTGCAAGTATTACCATGAAATTTAGGATGCTTTGTTTGTTAAGTTATGGGGGAGAAAAATCGATCAGCTAGTTTTATCACTGAGAAACTGCGCATTTAAAAGTTATTTATGTTTTTTCTTTCGTCGTGCATCAATATAATTACGACTCTATAATGTCAGTCCGATTGGCAGTTTGGTATAAACCAAAGGTATTTTGCGCTGTTTGGAAATTCGAAATGTTCGAACCGGTAAAATATTCTTGTGATACTCTTTTTTTTTTTAAATCTACTAGAGCTCCGAGCAAAGCTCGGTTACCCAGGTTACTAATATAACAATACGTTTCCCGCGACTTCGTACGCGCAAAAGTAAATCCCACAGGAACAGTACATTTTCCCGGGGTAAAAAGTAGCCTATGTAGTCCTTCCTCGTGACCTACTCTTTATCAGTGCCAAATTTCATCAAAATCGACCCAGTAGTTTTGGAGCCTATTCAATACAAACAAACAAACAAATCTTTATAATATTAGTGTAGATTAGGACTCACGTGGTGACTGGTGGATTAGGCTGGGAATATTCATATATTATTTTTATTCCCGGAATCCGGAAGGTCGGGGAAAATTCAGAGCATTATAAATAAACAAAATAAAAAACTTTTATTTCAGACCAAGGTCCATAAGATAGGTACAAATACAAATAAGATAAATTACAATAAAAAAAAACAAGTTTAAATAACACGAACACACTGAAAATAGAACTATGTGTTAATACAGTAGAACTGAAAATCGAGAACACAAGTGTCAAGTCAAATGTCAATGTCATATATATGACAGCTCGACACTCGGCACTTCGATTTTCAACTCTATATAGGTTCCGGATCATATAAGCCCAGCCTTACAGCCTAATAGCCTACGCCCTACAGAAACCCGACTGCCCGAGAACCCCAGCAGTGGGGAAATTAGAGACACAATACTATGATGACGATGAATAAATTAAAACCGGATAAATACGACAATACAATAATTGTTTATAATTCCGATTATTGTTTATATTAAATGTTTACTTTTATACATAACTGAGTTACTGATAGTGTGTATAAAAGGCGACAAATTTATATTATTTGGTTAAAGTTACTATTGTCGTCTTAAGACAGTGCCGTGTTGTTGTTGGTGCAAAATTATATATTAAGATTGCAGTGGTAAATCAAACTTTTATGAGCGAGAAGGTAATACCTAAATGTGACACAATCAATTTAAGTAAATATTTTTCAGCGGTGTTAATGGGCAAAATGTGTAATTTGGGCAAAATAAAGCAACATTTTCAATTTCTTATAATTCGAATTTCCTTACTGAAATTGTTTAAGTGCCGTGGGAGTGCCATGTTTCGGCACCAATGCCCCGGTGAAATGCCACGGCCTGACAGAAAGCCGGTGTTCCAAAAGGTATTTCACAGAGTGAGACTACCATTGTAGGGGCTTATAAAAACCGGAAACGCTCTTGTAAATCATTTGGTGTTGCGTGTCTCTGGGTGATGTTAAGCGCTCAACGTACGTACGTCCGACGTTCCGTCAGCTCGTACGCCACCCTTATTCCATTTAAACTATAACTGGTGAATCTTATAATGATTGTATAGTCTAAAAATCATTTCAGATGGCGAAACTCACAGTTTTGCTGCTGCTAGGAATAATTATAAGAACATTTTCTACACCAGTGATCACACGAAAGGATCTATACCATTTAAACGATAAAACCAAACAATGTTCGAACCTACTCAGCTTAAACAACGCCTACTACACTTTGGAAGACATAAAAAACATTGATGGCATACCGGCAGATATGACTGTACACTGGCAAACAAAGAATGTGTATTTCACTCTTATTAGTGAAACTATGAAAATGAGCCTTCAAGTTTTACACCCAGGATGGGACATGGAAGCTGTTAAAGTGACGGGACTAGGTCAATCGACATGTGTTGATAACCTTAACGACGTAGTCTATTTTGCCACTGATAACGGTGTATATAAACTAAAAGACGATACTATATTACCGTATACAGCGACAGGCGAAGACGTTATGTATATAGCTCTGACGAATGAAGGTACCGTCATGTATATAGCGACCTGGCCCCAGAATAGGGTACAGAGGATTACCAATGATGGAAACGTGCAAGAGGCATTTCAGGATATACCAAACGGCCACGGTTTGATTGCGGATACGAGAAATAATCTATACTTTACGGCTACTAAAACATCATACGTTTTGAAAAGCGGCCAAAGCGTACCTGTAAATATTATAGGATTATCGAAGGACAAAGTCACTGGGGTGTACGTTAGTCGTCTAGATGAAGTATACGCTATGGACGAGAACAGTAATTTCTATAAAATTGACCCTAATAACTCAAGGGCAAAATTGCTAGGGTCTTTTAATATAACTGGCGTGAACACATTCGGTATGGACAGCTTCGATAATGTACTTATTGGTGTGAAAGGAAGGATACTGAAGTTTACAACGCATGAAGACAATCCTTGTGTTGGATTATACAAGTAATCATTAATTGTTCGTATATTATGTGTTGTAACTAATTCCTCTTGATACATAAACAAAACTTTAAACCTACTTCCTAAGTAAAAATGTATGAAATAAAAATTATTTTCTATATAGCTCCCCTTTTAAATTCGGTATAATTTTAACTATTTCTCCACTCAATCTTCCTAATTTTGAAGTCGGCACCAGCCCAAACAATATCCTATAATATTTTATAGAACTCACGTTCAAATTTGGCACTGAAATATGTGAAATTCATCTGGCTACACGAATCTGCGACCATCAATAGAATATCAGTGAAAAAAAATATACTTATTTACTTACCTACTAAAACTAAAGATAACTGTTATTATAAACAAATTAAATGTAGTTACATCGATTAAAAATAACACTTTTTTTATAGTTACGAAATACACATAGATAAGGATTCCTTTTAAATTCGTACACATCTAAATAGCTTTTAATTAACTAATAAATCAGACTTATTTGGAAAAGTTTGCTGGTATCGTATACCTACTACCGACATGGCCACTATAAAACTAGGCGTGGGCAACACCTAATTAATCATCATACAGGCTTGGTATACTGAGTGTACGAAGTCTCCCATAAAGATCAAGTATCTCTCCTCCCGTATTATAAACCTACCATGTTTTACTTTAAAAATAAATACAGAATAATTAATATTGTGAATATTTTTTCAGTACTAATATAATCATGAAACGACAAAACGCCAAAACATTCAGAAAGAGAAAAACCACCACACCAGAGCCAGAGGATTCGGATGACGAAAAATAGATAGTAATATTAATTATTAGAAAATAAGATGTCATAAATGCAACTATTGTTTTTTGTTGAATCTATAAAAATATAATGATATTATGAAAAATCGAAACCTTATTTAAAACCTTATTTATAAACCTTATTAAAAATTATTTAAACGCCATCTGCTGCTTATAATTTGAATTTATACGTATGCTCGTGCCGTAAAGAGCCATCTATTGCAAAGTAATTAAACTATTTACATCCAATTCAAGCTTAGAGTCCTTTTCATGCAAGAAGTCATCAAGAAGTCCCCTAGACGTGGCGCTGTGATCCCGCGACAAGATGTTGTCAGCCTCTAAGATAAAGTAATTGTCAGCCTTATTTAAGGGTTTCAGACACAGACTATTACGGGGATACTACGTATTGCAATGGTGGAAGATTGGATTTTTAATTAAACAGTGTCATTTACCATAGATCAGGAAATTTTTCACGTCATGAAATGGATGAGAAGAAGTTAATTGTCAAACACCAAAGTACCGTTAGTCTATGGATCAAAATTACGTCAATTTTTTTTCTTCGAAGATTCTACCGCATGGTATCAGGATACATTGATTCTGCTGTTCTGCTTTACAAAACTCCTTTACATGGAAGATCGCCTTTATTTCATTGCACCTCATCGTGTGGGGTATTGGAAAGGTATCGTCTAATACAGAAGTTCCCAACCCAACTGGTTGGCGCGCCTCCCTAAGGGGGCGTAGAGAGATGTCAAAGGGGAAAACCAAAAATTCAACATAGCAGGTACTACATACATATGTACACTAAATACATACATAAGTATTTTTGATCAAAAATATATATTTAAAAAAAAATATCTCGTTAATAGACAAGTTTCGGGAAGTTACAATATTTATTTATTTCCTTAAAAAAAGAGATTTGTATATAAATAAATAAATATGGATAAAATGCCTATAAACCTGGTCTCCAGATGGCGTTATACCATTAGCGTACGTTCCCACAAGCGGTTTTTTTCGGCGGCGCGGCGCGCGCGTCGGCGCTAATACAATATTTAAACTGAAAATCGATCACACGAGCGTCGAGTGTCAAATTGTTGCCGAGTGTTTTCCATATAAAGAAAATCCCCTCTGTGCTTGACACTGTGTCGCACTGTGCCTATTAATTTTATAAATGGAACACGAAGTAAATAACCTCAGAGCATTAACATAGCACCTTCTTCCGTGTAAATATAACAGTGTCGACTGTGTTACACTGTGAAAAAATGTCTGCGTACAATTAAACACATAAAATATTTTTTCATAGTGATACACAGTTTACACTGTTACTTATTTTTCTAAACGGATAACGCTCACTGTGTGTTTTGATTTTCAACTCTATTGTATAAACACAGAGTTCTATTTTCAATACTGTTTTTACTTACGTAGACGAAAAAGACCGCTCTTGGGAACCCCCTTACTTCCACCGTTCAAATTCCAGACTTCTAAGTTATTTCACCTATATAAGTTATGACAGAAGCTTTATTTCAAGGGATGCCAACTTAGATGCCAATAATATGATAATAACTTAGGGATCAATCTTATAGAAACTCTGAGGCAAAATAACTCTGAATGGAATTTAAGCTTTGTATAATATAAAAATCATAAGTAATATTAATAATTTATTCATGAATTCATAAGTAATTAAAACAATGATTGCTAGCTTAAAATACGAAGGCTGGATAAAATGAATTCTTGATCTATTTAGATTTCAAGTAAAAAAATTAATTGACGCCATTGTAGCTGTCAAACGAAAATGGCTGTCAATTGTCATACGCGTCGCGGATGTGTCAGTGAGCGTTCGTCTACAGTTTAGCGTTTCATAATTGTGTTTTAAATGTGGTTCAAATGTGTGATAATGAGAAAACATACGCAAGAGTCCCTTATTATAAAGTGATGAGTGCGTTTTGAGTTCAGTGCGTTTTATTTAGGCGTATTCTTTTGTATGTCATCAGACTGTTACAACATGGCGGCAGCTCGACACAAATCACAACAGAAAAATATATCTTCGATATTTACCAAGCTGCACGGCGCTATTTCTGACGCCGTGTGTCCTTCAAAGCTGGCCACGGACAAAAAGACTCTAGACAAAACATGGAAACTGATGGACAAAGTCGTGAAATTGTGTCAGCATCACAAAATGAATTTAAAAAACAGTCCCCCGTTCATACTAGATATATTACCGGATACATACCAGCGACTGCGTGTTATATACAATAAATACGAGGATAACATGCAGGAGTTGAACAACAATGAACATTTTAACATATTTATAATTAATTTAATAAGAAAATGTAAGCAGGCGATCAAGTTGTTTAAAGAAGGGAAGGAGAAAATGTTCGACGAGAATTCGCACTATCGTCGTAATTTGACGAAACTGAGCCTGGTGTTTAGTCATATGCTGAGTGAGCTGAAGGCCATGTTCCCTAATGGCACGTTCGCTGGAGACCAGTTTCGTATCACCAAGAGTGACGCTGCGGAGTTCTGGCGAACTAACTTTGGCAACAGGTATGTGTAATATGCATTTCTTTATACTTCAAATCAATATATGATCCTATAGAAATAACCAACTTATTAGGTACATTTTTTTCATACATACAGTCAAAAGTTTATCTATTCAATAGCAGTTAGCAAATCAATCAATCAAATCAGAAAAAACTGTTGGTAAAATCACCTCAGAAACTGGGAATAAGTGTGTTTTGCATTGAAATGAGTAAATACTGGTTAAAGTTCTGAACTGAGACTAAATATTTGTGATAGAACTATGTGGCATACAAAAGTTATGTTAAAAAGTTCAATTATTATATTTGGCAAGGAATATAATAATTATACTTTTAAATTGATTAAGGATCAAAAAGAATATTCTGTACCAGGGGGTCCAAAAAGGCCACTTTCGATGTTTCATATTAAGATCATATATTTTTTTCAACTCATATTATGTGCGCCATTTTACGCATTTCTATTGAAAACTGTCAAGATTAATGTTTTCTAATATAATGATGGAATCAGATGAATCATTTAACCATTTTACAATTTCACGATTTTGGTATGGACAAAAATATATGAAACACCTAAAGTGGCTTTTTTAGACCCCCAGATCAGAATAAACTGCAATCTACAGCAATAATAATAATAAGTTAACATAAAATAAGTTACTAAATTTATAATTTTTAAGTTGGCAAATTAAACATTGAATGTTATTCACTACTAGCTGGAGCCTGCAACTTTGTTTGCATGGAACTAATGAAAATGGAAACCTTTTTTTAATACAGAACCCTAAAATAAAAGTAGCCTAAGTCACTCCTTACAATGTCAGCTGTCTGCCAGTGAAAGTATGGTCAAAATCGGTCCAGTTGTTTTAGTTTAATATTAGCCGGTACAAACAGACAGATAGGTAGACAGACAAAGTTGTTAAAAATAGTTTTTTTTTTTGTAAGTACTGTATATTATATCATATGAATTTGGTGCAAAGCTTTAAATTCGAAATTACAAAGAGACACTTCAATTTTATTAATTTGTATGTAGATGTGTTCTCATAGAATACACAAGCAAATAAAGTCCCTGCATCCTATTCACAAATAATTAATATATGTTTGAGTGCACTCTGTGTTCGTTAAAATAAGTTATGAGGAATGCCCATCTAAAGATGCTGTCTTTCTATTGGCGATTAGCAGAAACATAAGAAATAATAGTTATGACACTAGCTGACAATTGGGGAACATACCCAATACCCATAGTATGTGACCAATTTTCACTTGGTATATATATATATATATATATATATATATATATATATATATGAGATTTTCCTAGATGTTGTCTATGTGACAAAAATCCAACCCCCACCTTGTATTAGTTATAAGTATTACTCTTGGTAGAGCCAAGCGTAATACTTTAATACTTTGAAGACCCCTTAGTCGGAGCCTTAACCCTGCCATTAAACCCTCCTTAGACATGTTACATGCTCTCTCATGTGAGATGCTCTTGGTTAGGTTATTTACAATATTAATTTTTAATAATAAATAATACCATACTAAAGTTGCCTCATACACCTGCTCTTGATATTTGACGAGGCTTATGTTGCATTTGGCATCTATGTCAGCCTCAGAGTTTTATTGAAGTTAAAAAAGACATAATGAGGTATTCAAGTGCGACCCACACATTCGACGTTCACAGATAAAATATAATTAACTAACGGGCCCGCGAGAGAGCCGTTGCCAAAGTGAACACACTGAGGGGACTCCTTTTTCCCAATCATATGATTAAACCTGTTGAGTGGAACATGGCCGGAATGCAACCTCATAGCTGAAACCAAACCATTTCTGGAAATATTAACGCATTCATTACATGAGTTCAGACCGGGGTCATTATTTAAAGTCCTGTACCAGATACGCTTGGAATAATAATAATTAATTGAATAATATAATTGAAGTAATTTGTACTGATTAATCAATGAGTAGATAAGGATAATATTTTTGCCTTGCCTTGTTTCATTCTTATGATCTCATTTGGATTTTAGATTGTAATTAATTGAAAATATTATATTATACTTAACAATTTTGTTGTCTGTCAAAACCATTAGTTTTATCACCAGCACCACCACCATCCATGCATATAGAAAAACAACCCAGACTGTCGGTTTAAAGATTATAGTGCCCTGTGTCATTTTGGCATGCGCTAATAAACTTTTTGCTACTAACAGCCTAATTAACTAGCTTCTGATAAATGTCGGATATTAAGTAAGAAAGTGACAAAACTTCCAAACTATCTAACAATTTTAATAACATTTGTTGTTAAGTCATCAACATATAAGTATAGCCCCTGGCCCTGTAGGTAGGGCCTCTGACGATAACTACAAACCAAAAAAATTAAAATTTTTGTTGTCTCGGATAATAATAAAAGTAATTAAATACTTATGAGTACAATATGTAGATTGTGAAACTGGCCCTTAATGTTATAATATGTTCTTGTTTTCTACTGTGGCTGTCTTAATAATAATAAAAGTTAAAAACAATAATCCAACTACGTAAATTATATTATAGCCTATGTCACCCGTGCTAAATTACGAATCTATTGACACCTCATCCCTTAAAATCGGATCAGTAGTTATGACACTACGTTGGAACAAACATACATATATATGTATACATACATGTAACGTACATAGACTGCCAAAATCATATTACCCTTCCTTATGGCTTTGTCATATTCGGAAAAAAACATAACCTTATCTTCTATATGGAATAAAAAAAAAAAAACTTGCATAATTCACTTCATTAGTTATTATTTTCCCACGAAATTATGCTTAGCTTTCTGTCCCATAGCGGTAACAATAAGCACTATACATACAATTGTTCTTTATTAATTTAAGGTATACAATGTTCTCATCATTGTTAGCTTCCCTATTGGATAAAAAGTGTATGTTGTATGTCTATGGTTTAAGTGCATTGAACCTTGAAGTCTAACCAACTTATGCTGCAAATTCAATACCGTGGCCTTGAAGCTATCCTGTAGACAAAAATATTGACGCTCTTGACACTAATGATGACATTTACTACCGGTGTTGGATTCGTAGATCTTATTACTAAGACTCCACTGTCTGTCTGTCACTGGGCTGTATCTCATGAACTGTGATAGCATAGCAACAGTTGAAATTATCACAGATGGTATATTTCTGTTTTCGCTATATCAACAAATACTAAAGACCGAATGAAATAAATATTAAGTGGGGCACAATGGTTCCTATAATACAACAAACGTTTTCCGATTTTTCCGTCCGACTGGCGCTTGGACGGTTTTTACTTTCCAGTTTCCATGCGTAATTTAGTCGCTCTTGTTAATGTAGAGTCGTGTTTTCCGACTGAATCAATTGAATGGCACATAATGAGTTCTTTTGAAAATCATATTACCGCCTCCTTTATATTACCAAACACTCTTAATGCAGTGTGTAAAAGAAAGTCAGCTGTAAATTTAACACGAGTTATTCGTTTTTGTTTTGTATAATAATAATTATAATTATTATAGTATGATTGTTTCGGGAAAATAATTATAAACATTTTGAAGAGTTAAATAATTTATCAGAAATAAGAAACAATGTGACAGCGTAATAAATAAGAATTAAGATTGAAAGAGAACATGGGATACAGTATTCTCTGTCAGGCCGAATCCAACGTCTCGTCATCGTCTCAATGCTAGCATGCTAGTATACTGGGGATGGTCGGTTATCAAAAATGGATCTTCAAGGAGCGTAATCAGTATTCGATGTTGCATATAGCACCGAACTGAAATAACTTCGATAGCGTGATTTAGAACTGTGGCGCTGATTGGTCCGCCACATGTGTAATTTATATGTAATACCGCAAGTAAGCACAGGTTGAGTACACCTGACTCGTTCTACACCTTGTGTTACTGGTTTGCGATCTGCGTACATTTCACTGGCGCCGAAGGTCGATTGTTGCATTAGCTGGGGTCTGAGGATTCGCTCGTCTAGTGCTAGCTATTAGGGGACCGTAGTCCGTACTAATTGGAAACGCTGATGATTGACGCGATATTAGACGTCAAACGTTCTGTGATTGAAGTTATATACAAAAATAGCTATTAGCCGAGGTTTCGCTAGCGTAAATTATACCTGTTTCCTCATCGTAACGTTTCAGTAAGAATATAAGTGTAGCAGTAGTAAAGGCTCGTTCTCCATTAAAGGGAAGCCATTAGATTAGTTGAAGAACTTATTTTAATACTTATCTTAAGATATTTAGTAACTAGAACAAAAAAATTGCCTTGTATGTCGCAAATAATTACCAGCATATTTAAGGCGTTCTTGGTGGGTTACTAAGTTTCAAAATGTACTGTCACAGTTATTGTATCGTAATTAAACGTGACGCCGGCGCGAATCGTGTTGTATGCAGACGTCGCTGCTGAAGGGTAGTCTGTCTGGCGGGCCTGGGATCTCAGTCCATAAAATATTATGATGATGATAATATTTTACTTGAATTAGGATTATAAGTTATGGTTGCTCAAGCACATACGGCATTCTTTCAACACATTCAGCCCAGTCCAGAGGAATGACTGGTCAATACGTCTGGGGGCCAACCATGTGCGGGTTTCCTCACGATGTTTTTCTTCACCGTTGGAGCGTCCGGTTATTGTACTTGAGATCTGAAAAAGACTCAAATTGAATCTGCACTCTCTCGAGTGCGAATCAAACGGTCTACCCACTAGGCCACAGAGCTCTTATTATATTATGTACCTACCCTGAAATAAAGGCTTCGTCGCGGAACGTTCTCCCACGAATCCAATTTAGGTTATTCCACGGACCCGGCTTCCCGGAACCGGGGTTGTACCAGTAAAGGGATACAAGCCCATAGGACTGTGCTATGTTCCCTATTTTGTGTTTAGGTGCCCGTGGATGGCATTATGGTTTGCTAGCTAGGATAAGGATTTAGGGTGCCGATTCGATCCCGCGTATATAAGGGTGTTTAAAATCAATTACGGATATGTTTTAGGCAGATATGTTATCTACAAATATTGAAATATAAAAAAATAAATATATTATATTTAATTGCACTCTCTAATGCTCTGTGGCATTTATCTCACAGAAACAGCTGACTTAAAGGGGAAGCAGACTTTCCTAAATATCATCGATACATCAGCTCCGTGAGGTCACTGGCCTTAACGACGCCGTAAAGAGCGTAATGTAACTTTATTTAGATTTTTTTTTCAGTCTTTACGTATTTACGTATTATTAAGCAGTATATTATATGCCCAAAATATCCGTAATAGATTTTGAAGAACCTTATACATATTACAATCTCGTTCTTTAATCGTCATTTGTAATACATTATGTTGTCATTGCCATCACAACGGTGATTGCTGAGGGGCATTAAGAACGTTGTTGAACTGCACCAATAAAATATTGTGCTCATGAGATTCTTAAATTTTCTATTCTGAAGGACGCGTTATCTCTATAGGAAAACATGGTTAGAAAGTCTGGCTATCGGCAGAATTCTCAAACGCATCTTAAAGTTATGGGGCCCCTAAACCGTAGGCTGTCACTGCATCTGCTTGATATTATGAAAAGGTCAGTATGTAAGATGTGAGTTGTGAGTTGAGGGTCGGTTGGTTAAAAGAAGCGTTTGAGTGTTAATAATCATTAATATGAGGTAGTGTGTGAGGTTGTTATTTTTATTTATTTCTAAACAATATTAAAAAAATATTAGCTCTCTGCACACCTTCCTCCACATAAATTAACTGTGCCAAATGTCATACTCCTCCAATAGCACAATTCTCGTAAAACTGTACCGAAAGTTACGAAGAACTCTGTGGCTCAGTGATTGAACGCGTTGGTGCTCAAGCCGGTTCGAATTACGCCAAAAGGTTTTCCTTTTCCCTTGCTCATGGATGTGTATTATGTAATAAAAATCTTAAATATAATTATGTATAATGTATAGCATATATAAATATTGAATATACCTACTTCCCGTTGTCTGGTCCCCGTAGCACATGTTGTTCGGGTACTAAGCGCGGGGCCAGGCTGACGTGGTGTGAAACGTCCATAGATATTATTATTAAAAGTTTTTGTTTCCTGGATTAATAGAGGTATATGATGATGATGCATAAGGTGGATAATGTACGACTTAAAGGATATAATTTACTGGCCTGGAGTTGCCACACGACCTTCTCAGCGGTTATATTACGACCCTTAAGCACTACACATCTGGGTCATTCGATACATAAAGCTTATATGTTGTATGTTGGTAATTAGTTTTCATCGCAAGAGCTTGTTCAGATTGGTAATTAATAATTGTTATATATTCTGATTTGAGAAATGAAGAAGGCAGGTTTGTTCATTTGTTATTGTAGTCCTTAGATTATATTCCGGGAAGAATGTGGTAAAAGAGACTGGTTTTTTTTAAACCTCGACGAAAACAGAGGGTTATTATAAGTAAGACGTGTCTGCCTGTCCGTGGTATCGTAGCTCCCAACCGTTTTTTGTTTGAAGTCTGATATGACCGAGTGTTCTTGGCTATAATTCAGTACGCCCTCTGCTTGAGAATTCAAGGGTTTATTTAATTTTAAAATTCTGTTTATTTGCCGTGGGAGAGCATCGTCTAGAAGGGGTTTTCTCGAAAGGAGAAATACTGCGGCATCACGGAAAACCGACGTGAAATAACGCTTGCGTTGCGTTTTGTCGAGTGAGTGACCAGGAGGGGTATTATGAGGTCTTGTAGCAGTATAACTTTAACATTACTTTTAGATTTCGCGCAAATTAAAAATATTTTTTGTCTATATAAATAGAGATCATGTTTGCTTATATGAAATTCAAAAGTAATGTTAAAGTAATACTGCTACAAGACCTCATAATACCCCTCCAGTAACCAGTAGACGAGTAACTCCTCTGGTATTACATACGTGTGTTTATGGGTGGCGGTAATGGCGTCCTATCAGGCGATACGTCTGCTCGTGTGTAAGTCTTACTGGCGAATACTCAAATGTTATTTAAAGTTAGAGGTGCTCTATATCACGGGCAATCAATATCTCTGCTTGGCAGAATATAGAATTTAATTACTGCCGCCCATTGACACTCCCAACAGCAGAGGAGTTACCACTTATAAATCCTCTGGTGTTAAAATCCTCAGCCCCCTTAAATTTCCGGTAACCTCATTCATTCGGCGAAACATAACGCAAGTGTTATTTCACGCCGGTTTCCTGCGAGGCCATGGTATTTATTCGGTCGAGCCTGCCAATTCGTGCCATTAATTTATTCAGCTGTTATTCCGTAAATGACCCTCCTATCACCGACTGGTTAAAAGATAGGTGTAATTGTATTTGTCTTGCACTGTTTCTAGTAAAATAACTATCTACTCATTAATTCATAAGAATTTTATGAATGAAATGGATTTCTGTTGTCACTCGATTAGGAGCGCGGTCTATATGATTGTGATATCGTAAGCCGGAACCGAGATAACGTTATCACTTATCAGCCAGACTATTCGACGTCCTCTGTGGCTCGTGACTGTGGTTGAGCGTGTTGGTGCTCAAGCCGTGGGTCGCGGGTTCGAATCCTGCCGAAGGAACAAAAAGTTTTTCTGTGTTCTTGGGTCATGGATGTGTATTAAATATGTGTATAATATAATATAAAAAGGTATTAAATATATTTCCGTTGTTTGGTACTCGTAACACAAGTTCTTGGAGCACTTACCACGGGACTAGATTGACGTGGTGTGAAGCTTCCATAGATATTATTATTATTGTAGTACTTAATGGTGTAATAGTTTGTGAGCGTGGATTTGGTCGTTAAAATAATACTTTAATATTATTATCGACTAGCTTTTTCCCGCGGCTCCGACCGCGTAAATATAGTATCCCACGTAGTCGCCTTGCCTATGTTTTAATCCAGAGCCTTAACTATTACGACACCGAATTTTATCGAAATCCGTTCAGTAGTTTTTGCGTGAAAGAGTAACAAACATCCATCCTCACAAACTTTCGCATTCGTAATATTATATTCGTCGCCTCTTCATAATATTAGTATCTAAGATCAATGCAAGATGCGCTCGTATGATGATAAATTCGCTCAACACGAGTAAAAAAGAACACCGTACAAATGCACATCCTTCGCATGCGGCAGGAAGACTGGTTCCGAGCCTGGTGTAATGAGCGTCCTGTTGACTCATAGGCCATAGCTTATTTATAGCGTTCCCGTGGGTTCTGTAGGGCTTATGACAGCAGATGGGTGGCGCAAAAACATTACCAGTAGCTAAATTTGCCCAGACCAAAAGTGATCGTGTTTGCGTCCTAGCTAAAATTGGAGAAAAGCCTCTGGCGAAAGATGAGGACTGGGTTCTTAACTTCTGTGAGTTTATTGAGGGCAAAGGCACTAGTAGCGATATCAGAAAAGATTTCTGACTGTTTGTATGTTTGTTTGTTTGCATTGAATATGCTCCGAATCTACTGGATCGATTTTAATGAAATTTGGAATAGATAGAGCGCGGGGATGGATAATACTTATACTACTTTTCATTGCGGCAAAATCTACTGTTCCCGTTCATAGTTCGTTTCCAGTTCATAGTAATGGTAGAACGTCTGTTCGGCATTTTATCCATAATAGCATTATTTGATTCACCCGCGTGAAATTAGGTTTTAAACATTCATCCCCTATTTTACCTACCCAGAGGCTGAATTTTAGAAAACGCTGAAACACGAAACTCGTTATTTTTTCCGTACTCAATTCATACGAAATTTCATGCAAACTTGTCCAAGGAATAAAAAGTTTCATACAAACTTAAATATCCCCCTTAGGGGTTAAATTTTGAAAAATTCTTCCGTAGCGAATGTCTACGTCATAGGAGAAATACGTGTGCAAAATTTCAAATTTCTAGTCTTATGGGTTTGGCATGTGCGTTGACACATCAGTCAATGAGATTTGCCTTTTACTATCCATAATATTGCACCTATGTTATTTCACGCGACAAATAAAAGCACACAAGTGTATGTATCACTGTTTATATTGTACAAAGTTATGGATTCAGAACCACAAGTGAACAGTCGGATACACTGGCACAATACAATTAACCGTGTTCCGATTGATAGGACAATATTACATTGTATACCATTTGACCGTATTAAGTTATCTATAATATTAATTATACAAGTAAGTGTAACGTTCCAGTCTGGTGACGGCCACTGCTGGACATAGGCCTCCCTATTGGCTATTAGCCATAGATCTCCAGTGCGACCGGTCGCTCGCGGCCTATATGCACCGACTCCCTGCTACTTTTCTTAGGTCGTATGTCCACCTGGACATCCGTCCTACGCTTCGACAACCTTTTCGTGGTCTCCACTCGAGAACCTTTCGGGCCCCAGCGGGCATCGGTTCTACGGTCTATATGTCCAGCCCATTGCCACTTTAGCTGGCTAATGCGCTGGCCTATGTCGGTAACTTTAGTTCTGCTACGGATTTGCTCATTTCTGATTCTATCGCGTAGAGATACTCCGAGCATAGCTCTCTCCATAGCTCTTTGAGCGACACGAAGCTTATGGATAGGTCCCATTGTGAATGACTACGTTTCGGCTCCATATGCAACACACTGCTCGAAGACTTTTGTCTTCGGGTACTTATTATAATAGTAAATAAATTAATAGAAATGTAAATTACGTATTTTTTGGTTATATATTCTTATATATAACCAACCAAATAGGTTATATTTTCGGGATAAAATGTAACCTATGTTTTAATCCAACATAGGTTGGCCTAAACTACTACCATACCAAAATTTCATACAATCTTTCAAATTGATAATTATAGTAGTAAGATAGTATTTACTAAACTTATCTACTTCAAAATATGGTAGTAATCACTGGTCAATTTCCCTGTCATGTAAGCGTTGTTTCAAACCGTATTCCTATGAGACCCTGACATCACTGCCCCAGATCAGTTTGCAAAGATCGCCTTGCTACGCCACAAATGGGCCACAGTTTAACTTTTTGTAACAAATCATTATACTAGAAAGTTTATGCGAATTTGTAAAAAATATTCCCTATTTAAAAATAGAATTCAAGTACGACATTACGTAGTAAACAAGTACCTTTTCAGCCGAGGTTTAACGTCGAATGTGAAAACCCTTATCCCCGTATAATTAAATTTCCTCGCTTTGGAAGGGTTGAAGGCATTTACTGAATGTATAAAAGTACATGAATGAGGTATGAATTTCAGAGGAGTTGAAGCTTTGGCATGGGCCCGCTTGATCGGTAAAAAGCTGAAAACTGGGGGGAAATAACTTTGCCTAGTGGCGCCAATCAATACTTTTAGTATAATATAGAAATACGTTTTGCCCGCACATGAATATACATATTGACAGATAATATGGAGTATCCAATAACAGCTTTCATTTGTCAATTTGTTCTTTCGAAGAAAGAAACCAGCGGTCTAGCTTTGGTTATGCTAAGCGTGCTAGTTATTATGGCGATTTTTTTTTCCAAATAGGCACTAACATACAGGATTCAGGGTACACACATCCTATACAGGGTTTATTTTTATACAAATTAAATATTTTACCCAAAATTCGACCACAATATTACGTAAGTAATAACAATAGGTATGCATAACAGAAAAATAACATGATTAACATTTCCTCACACTACGTTTGGACTCCTAGCATGAGCGACAATTTAACACCTTCGTCCTTCTCGTCATTCTCCAATGCGCCTATCGCGCGTATGGGGCTCATTACGATAGAAAGGAGACCAGTGCTTGTGAGAAAAACACGAATAAAACACGATAATTATAAAAGTGTCTTCGAGTTATTAATAGGGCCTTTGTAATGCGGCCTGATTACGTACTACAAGCTGTGAACAACAAACCTAAATATATGCATGCATTCCGAATGAAAATGTACGCATTGCAGTGGAAGTGCTAAACATGGGATTTCAAAGTTTGTATTATCCCAATGGGTCTTGACAAAAAAAAAAAGAATATTTGTGTTGGCATTGTTGATTGATGATTTTGTTTTGGACATCATTACTCATGTCCTTAACAAGCTTGTTCATTGCTGACAAAGTGTGATGACGAATAAGACTTACATAAAGGCTTTAAGCTTACGATTTATTTAAGCATATATATAGAACTTTTTGGAAGTGCACCAAAAAGGTTTGCTGACTAGTTTGTCGATTTGTGTCCGAAGATTTTGAGGTTCACCACATTAAGTATCCATTTCAATGTCCCAGGCAGGTATTATGTTTAATTTTTAGTTAACATCAATATGTTTAATTTTTAGTCATCTCATTTAGTTTTTTATACAGGGCTCAAAAACATGAGTGGTAATAATTTATTACCTTTCGCATTTCCGATAATTTAGTTTATGTTATGATCCTACTGTTTTGTGTTTTATGCAGTAATAATACACAGGACTTCGTGCACTGTTTCCCTAAGTATTTTTTACATTAGTATTAATATATTATACGACCGGTTTCGACATAGTCATCATCAGGTGTAGGGTTAGGTAGATTTAAAATTATATTATTATTATATTTTTATATTATAAAAAATTTGTAAACATTGTGCAAATGAAATTAGGGTTGCCAGCATCATACATTTTTTACTTTAATTTTGTTTTGAGTGATTAGTTACTAACAGTTGGGAAGGACGTATTTCTGATGTCCTCCCACAACTACTATGTACACATAAAACTTAAAGTGAGTAGCTTTTAAAACTTAAATCGTACATTTTATGATTGCTTGGCCGGAGAACTCATTACAACTTGCAAGTTGTAATAAGTTCTTCGGTAGTTTCTATATATGTCAATTTTATGCTGCACCGCGTCTTGAAAATTAAATTGTTGAGTTGAACTGTCTAATTCGGATGGTGTAAATTGTAATAGAGTTGTCTCTGTCTGTTTCAATGTGGTTGCTTTCAGATTCAAGTGTAGGCAACTAATAGTGCTCGCTTTGTTTCCCTTAATATAGTGTAACTGAGTTGTCACTGTCCCATTTGAGGTGGTCGCTTTGATGCTTCCGTTGGAACTCTCTGCAACTGATACTGTTGAAAGGCTTACCTAATACAATGTCGTAATTTTGTGTTCAGATACTAAAACGTGTGTACCTATTAACGACCTCTATATCTCTCTGAATATTTTCTGTTAAATTGTTATAATGAAGAGTTCGTGTAAAATACATACGGTGACTGACTCTACGCACATCCTTTCGGAGAATGTCTATACCTAAAGATCTATTTCTGCAGTTGTAAAGAACGATGCTGATGATACCTCAGTCGCAGCCATGTTTAAAATTGCATCAAATCCGCCGCCAGTGATTCCGTGATAGTCCAAATGCCAGCTCCTTTGACATTCAAGTTGCTCCGGTGCACCCGGACTCGAATGAAAGGTATTCAGTGACGGTGGAATTTGAAAATGGATAGACATGGCATTTGAAATTTGAGGATAGATTCGTTTGGATTTTACAAAGTACAAACCATTTCTTCAGACATGCACCCGAACTAGAATGAAAGGTATTCAGAGACGGTCGACTCTGGAATTGGAAAGATATGGCATACTAATAAAATGTAATATTATGTAGTACATACAGAGTACCAACAGATTCAAAACATGGATTGTTATTAGAGCATTTATAATGTTAATTTTTTTTTTTTTTTTTAACTATGTAAAGAAACCCAAAATGTTATCTTTTTGTTAAACCAAATGCTTATAGTTGGATGTAGGATCAAACTGAACTGTCTAATACTCATTATACTCTTGAGGTAATAAATACCCATTAGGGTGTAATGTTATATTTCAGCAACCGATAAGTATTAGATAAGTGCTACCTACCACCTTTTAACTTGAAGACTAGCTCTGTAGGGGGTGATTCCCTACAGGACTGTTGATTTAATGAGGAATTTCAGGAATGTTCAAATTAATCTGAACTCAAGGAATGACGACAGCAGGGTTCCGTTCCCGTTCCCGTTTAAAGTGTTTATTCTCATTAAAAATATAGTTGTGTTTACACAATTTTACAGCATGCGTAAAGTGTACGGTCAGCGGTGATACTAAACAAGCGTTAATGTACGACCCGCTCGTACGTATGCCCCGATACAGATTTACAGTGGGTGGGGGTTTTTTCAATCTACCGACCCACGCACTACAGAGGCGTCTTAATTGAGCTATGCGTGTTTTATATTGCTTGTACATTTGGATCGTAAGTGTCGAGTAAACAAATACATAGTGTCGACTATCGACACAGGTGGCGGTGTGTCGTTTAATAACGAAAGTACCTTGGAGACCGAGGTTTACTCTTTTCTAGTAACCTACCTAGTGCGGAAAAATAACAAATGGCGATAGGTGTTAAAAAAGTCCCACCTGAACGTTGCCGAGCCACCTTCACAATTAATCCACTCCATATTTGCAAATAATCAAAATTAATTTCTTTTTTAATTTTCAGCGAGCGAAAATTTTCCATTTTTACCCGACTACGGCGAGGCCAAAAATATAGGGTAATGATTTTGGCAGTCTATGTAGGTATGTTCCCTCAAAGCGTCTAAACTACTGGTCCGATTTTAATAAATGAGGTGTCAATAGATTCGTAATAATGCCGCGGGTAACATATAATATATAATTTTTGGTAACATAGGATATAATATATTCTACTTGCCCCTTTAATCTCAAATATATCTGAAATATGTAAAAGCTTGAAAGGTGGGTACCTCATGAATTAAACGCGAACAAACCGACAAACGACTGCTGCCTTACATTACTCAACCAGCACAATAATGAAGGGATTTTAAATCGAATCATTACCTGTGATGAAAAGTGGATCCATTACGATAAACGGAAACGCTCGTCGCAATGGCTGAACCTTGGCGAACCAGCCAAAGTCTGCTCCAAGCGAAAATTGACTCAAAAAAAGTTACTTGTGAGCGTTTGGTTGACTAGTGCCGGTGTCGGTCACTACAGCTTTCTTAAATCTGGCCAGACGATTACGGCAGATGTCTATTGCCAGCGACCGCAAATCATGATCGAAAAGCTATCTGCTAAACAACCGAGGTTGATCATTCGCTGTAGGCTACTGCTGCTTCAGGACAACGCTAGACACACTGCACAACAGACGGCTACCAAATTAGAGGAGCTTCAATTGAACTGTCTAAGGCATCCACCGTACTACCCGGACCTTGCTCCAACATTTTACCATTTTATTTCGAAATTTGGATAACTTCTTGCAAGGGAAAAAAATCAACTCCGATGGGGCAGTCCAAAGCGCCTTCAAAGATTTTATTAATTCCTTTCCGAATGGTTTTTTTAGTAAAGGAATCAATGAACTACCTATGAGATGGGAAAAGTGCATAGATAGTAAAGGTATATACTTTGATTAAATAAATATATTATGTATAAAAAAAACGACTTTATGTCCCTCCTTTACATATGCCAATTTCTTCTAAACCAACCAACTTTTCTCACTAAAAGAATCAAATAACTCCTTTTGCAGCTTTTTGGAATGAAACAGTGAATAGAACAAAAACGGCTTTATTCTGAAAATTTTATAATACTAAGAAAAGAAAAAGATTTTTGTTTTTAATAAGGTGTATTGTATTACCTCCTCTTTCCCTAATAACTGATTCAAGTCGGTTTCGCATCGACCTGATCACTGTTTTCAAAAGATCTTGCGGAGTATTGTCCCATTCTTGTGACAATGCACCTCTGAGCTCCGCAACCGTTGTTGGGACCGGATTTCTTGTAAATACAGCTCTTTTTAGGTTCTCCCATACGTGTTCTATCGGATTGAGGTCCGGGCTACGTGCTGGCCAATCCATGGAACGAATCTCAACCTGAGTAAAGTATTGCTCAACTTGTCTCGCTGCGTGGGCTCGTCCGCAACAAGTGTAGTCTACATAATATTATCTATATTAACGTATCATATGAAGACTTCGTTTGTCTCAGTCCCTGTTGTAAGTGAAAATATAATACATGAATTAGCGGCCAAATGTGTAAACAAATGCGTAAATGTTTTAAGTAACTTTACACTGCATAACGGTGATATAATTTCAGTGAGTCGGTTTCTTCATAATATGAGTAGTTACATCGTATTCTATTCGAGCGTATTCTATTACCTCCTTTAATAACATTAACTAATGCCACAGAATAGATAATAGTACAACTAATGCTGCAATACTGCAATAAAATTCACATCTTATATTTCAAACACACTAAAACAAGCAAACTCGGTACTGTGATTCGATCCTGCCATTCGATTCTCAGTCGATTGATTTCGTCGGGAGTACCTACCAAAAGTTACGATCTAACGAACTTCTCGATCCAGGTTAGTTACAAATTTAGCCACCGCACGATCGTGCGCTAGTGTAGGTGTAGGGAGTATCAAAAGCTATTGAGATCGAACTGATTCGATTTTCGATTGTGTCGGGAGTATGGGGGATGTGTGTAAAACGCAGTGATGATTCGCAAGAGATCGTTCACAACATCTTGGCAGGTACTTCAAAATCAGGGTCAATACACTATTCAAGGTGATTTATTTTTTATCGTACATAATCTTTTTATATAAAACACACGAATAGTGAATACGTATAGATGTTATTAATGAGTATGTTTTGATGATACGAAAATAAATACTTGGCTCGATCTAACAATGAAGTTAAAGCAACCAGAGTTTTGAAACAAATCCCAGCGAGGTACAATTTTGGAAGAGGGGGTTGCGAATATTCTCAACCCTAGACTTGAATGAATGTATAAAAATGAATAAGTACTTCCGGCCGACCGGCACACTCGTACCGAAGCATAACTCCCACGGTGATGATGATAATTATGCAGTTAGTAACATTTGATGTCCTCCTGTCTGCCGTGTCGTCTAGTGGCGTGAAGTATTTTTGCGACGTCCACATCCGTTCAGACATGCGTCACACATCAGAACCGTCTTGGTCGGCATCTGAGAATATATTTCATCATGGGGCAATTGTTCTAATAGAAATAATAAGGGCAATAGCCAATAGTCCCTAGTCCCTAAGTCAATAATTGGTTATAGGACTATGCAACGGGACTATGTCAAAAGACGCAGCTTATATGAAACCATTTTTGCCATCACAGGAACCGCTATCTAAACTTGCAACATAGGTATATAGGATACAACTTTAATGAAACTCATAACCCCTGTTAAGCCATCACAGGAACCGCTATCTAAACTTGTAACATAGGTAGATAGGATACAACTTTAATGAAATTCATAACCCCTGTTAAGCCATCACAGGAACCGCTATCTAAACTTGCAACATAGGTAGATAGGATACAACTTTAATGAAACTCATAACCCCTGTTAAGCCATCACAGGAACCGCTATCTAAACTTGCAACATAGGTAGATAGCATACAACTTTAATGAAACTCATAACCCCTGTTAAGCCATCACAGGAACCGCTATCTAAACTTGCAACATAGGTAGATAGGATACAACTTTAATGAAACTCATAACCCCTGTTAAGCCATCACAGGAACCGCTATCTAAACTTGCAACATAGGTAGATAGGATACAACTTTAATGAAACTCATAACCCCTGTTAAGCCATCACAGGAACCGCTATCTAAACTTGCAACATAGGTAGATAGGATACAACTTTAATGAAACTCATAACCCCTGTTAAGCCATCACAGGAACCGCTATCCGAACATGCAATATAGATGGAAAGGATGAAAAATATTAGTCCATGCGACAGTATTTTTTGTCTCGGATAGCAGAGATGTTGCATTTAATGCTAACTGCTTAGTGGGTTACCTTTTCCATTGTGGCCCAAAAAAAAAACAGTTTTATAGTCATAACAGTTATAGAATACGATATGACAATGAAACTGAAAATTTTTATAGGTCTCTTCATGTTTTGTAAGAATGAAACCTGAATGAATTAGATAGTTTTTATCAATGAAATATAAGAGCTATATTAGTTCGCTGCGAACACGATACAACATAGCCGATTCAATTTAATTTGTGTCGTGATCCTTTGAGATAGAGCTGATTTTTATCTGTCACGAATGAAGTTTTCCTTCGCCTTACGGAATTTCAACTGTATCGTAGCAGTAATAAAGTTGGTATTTCTGTGTTATGTTAAATTGCGAATTTACATCTCACTTTTCGTGAATTTATTTTTGTTCCCTTTGTTGGTACTTGGACATTTTCGATGGCCGATTGCCAAGTTATTTGATTATTCAATAGGGATATATTTTTATAGTTTACATTAGAGGATCCGTTGGTAGTAAATTGCCTGTTTTTCTGTATGTGTGTCTGTTATTAATGATGTCATAAATTATTATTCATGTCCCATGGAACAATTTAGAACAGATTTCTATTTGCTATTACCTTTTTTGAGATTGGAGAACTGGATAATGTCTATAATAAAACGCCGTCGTCATGACATAACGCTGTAGGTAAAACTCTATTGTCCAAACCATGGAAACTGTTAAGTTTCATAAAATTACAGTGCTAATATCACGGTGAAGAGACTGGAGTAATTTATATATGAAGGTTAAACTAATTAAAGACAACGTTAATTGTCGCATTATCACATGTAACATGGCAATAATTATAATTGTGTTTAGTTATTTTATATATAAGCAACAAGTGAAGTGAGAGTACAGGTTCCAAGTTCAAAATGGCGACAATTCAGCGTTTACCGTTACTATATTAGTCAATTAGATGATGACAGCTACTTCGTGTGCGCAAAATAATCTCGCAGGTACCGTACATTTTGCTGCAGTAAAAGTAGCCTATGTCCTTTTGCGTGGTCTACTGTATATCTGTGCCAAATTTCATCAAAACCGGTCACGTGGCTTCGGAGCCTTGCCAAATGCAAGCAAACAATCAATTCTCTTTAACCAAAATCCGTTCGTCGTATTAGTCAACTAGATTGCTATAATACGAAGTACGAGCCACGTATAGGTATGCTTTAGTGAGGCCGGTCACAGAACGTATCAGGAAGCACGTAGGCGTGATCGTACACTCGTAGAAAGTATGGCTGGCGTGCTGCCAAAACTGAGGCGACAAGGTGATTTCCTGGCAGTTGGGACCTTCGTGACACGAGACGTATGGGCAGTTTTAGCAGTTGTTGGCCCAGTTTTGGAATTGGTTTGTGAAAATTCTCTAGAAAAGAGTCTAAAATCTTCTGAACGGTGGTAAAGGGACAATGAGATTTCCTGGCAGTTGAGACTATGTGACATGAGAAGTATTGCTAATTTAAGCAGCTGTTGGCCTAGTTTTGAAATTGGTTGGCAGAATTATGAACTCTGGAATCTTCTAAACGGTGGTAAAGAGACAAGAAGACTTCCTGACAATTGGGACCTTCGTGACACCAGAGACGTGGGTAGTTTTAGCAGTAGTTGGCCTAGTTTTGTAATTAGTTTGTAAAATGTTCGGATTCGGGACTTAGATTCTGTAGATTCTGAAGCTTAGAATATTCTGATACCTTGGTGACGTGGGAATTGAGACGTAATCTTAGCATGGACGAGATGAACTCGTCTGAACAGTGGTGAGGGTACATCTATATTTGCATAGATATTTGTTACGTAGAGATGAATATCGCGATTAGCTTTAATATGGTTTTAGGACATATGTGTGACATGTGACATGTGACATGTGACATGTGAAGACAACAAGTTACTTACGATGGAACATAAATATGGCAGGTGTAACGGTCATGTTTGTATGTCATATTGTTCGTAATCACGGATAAGATAAATGATAAATGAAACCTCATTTATCTTATCCGTGTTCGTAATAATACTATATCCGGCTTACTAGTAAAAATATTTAAACAGTGGATACGCAATACAATGTTTTGTCCTTATTTGATACGTGGGAAAAGTCGCTTGACAGACAAGGACAAAAAATTTTATTGCTTATCCATTGTATAAATATTTTTATTAGTAAGGTGGTGTATGTTTAACATTTAATATGTTACTTAATACTTAGTAATCATGCATCAACCTGTAATAATATTAAAAACATGACGCGTACCAGAGTACACGTGGCAAAATCATTTGTGCCTAAATCAATCAATCAATCAATAATAAAAAGGCATACATAAAAATATATACAGAACAATATTAATACAATAATTATAATAGTAATTAATACAATAAAGAACATCACTTCAAAAAAGAATAGAAACTTTAATAATTTTACACCTAACGCCATCTGTGTATTGAGCAGTATTTAAGAAAATTAAGATATTATGTAGCTTCCGGACAGATGACGCTATATCCAAAATTGTTTTGTGACGCGTGATGTGACGCAACCTTGAAATTTCACTTACATAGATGCATAAGAAGTTTCACTTCAAAAAAAATCCTCATTAACTCCCAACCAAAAAGAGTGGTGTTATAAGTTTGACATGTCTGTGTGTGGGTGTGTGTGTATTTATGTATGTATGTATGTGTGTCTCTGTCGTCCCAAACGGACGCATCGTAGCTTCCAACGGATGGACCAATTTTGATCTAGTTTTTTTGTTTGAAATCTGACGTCATCGAGAGTGTTCTTCTCTTTATGCTTAAAACTTAGCTATAATTCATCATTATCAGCTCGCTGATGCTGATTGGCAATGACGGGGATTGCTTACATTTTTTAAATTTTTTTTTTTATAATATGTTCGAAAAACGCTTTATCTAAGACGATTTGTTGAACAATATTTTCGACAATAACATAACAAAAGCACGGGAAGCGAGGTGTCCTTGGCACAATCGCGTTTTTAACACGCATTTACAGTCTTATTCGTGGTTTTGAACGCGCATTTGTGGCTGTCGAGTTATGTGCCACACATTCGCGGTTTTGTTTGCGTATTGGCGGTTTGCTACATGCCACACATTGGCGGTATTGTACGCGCGGGTATTTATGAATGGCGCTGCGAAGAGTTTTCATTGATGGGTTTAACGTCTAACGTATTGGACACTGGCCATGCGTGCGACCTTTGGCTCGGCATGGCAGACTGTGATGATAAGATGTCTCTTGTAAAGTTGTAACCGAGGATAAACGTCGAAAGTCATCGCATTCGATAGTAATTGTTATTAAGTTATATTGTTGTATTAAGACAGTAAACTTTTTGCAGATTATTAAGATTTTTGTAAAAATATTTTTTTTGGTGGACCAAAGTAGAGATATACATGTATGTTAAAAGAAAAGCCAGCTAAATATCGGTTTAATTTTATCTGACATACACAAAATTACTCAAATTAGATAAACTATATCAATGCTAATTTTAGTCGCCTATCATAGAGAAACCTTTCTATAAAAATTTACTATAATTTTTTTTAACGGCTTTTTATCAAAACTATTTTAGAAATATAAAAATGAAACGCTTATGCTAGTGATGCGTAATTGGGAACGGCAGTGTTGTTTTTGCGGTGTTGACACAGTAAACTTAGAAAGTAAAAGAGTTGTCGATGGTTTCCTTTTTGTAACGATATCGTTCTCTACGGATGAAATGGCACATGATTATCAGTCGTTCATATTTCTCAAAGTGCGATATTGTGAATTCTGATCAAGTCACATTCGCGGTTTTAAAGGATTTTTGGTCTTTGCTTTTGTATTAAAATTGTAATGCGACCACAATAAACGCACAATATAAAAGTAAGTCCGAGTTAAAGCGAACAAAAGTTTAACGTTTACTTGAGCAGTTCTCAACATTTTTTGCACTGTCTGTAGATAATAAGTAGACAAAGGGCATATTATGATCGTACTTCATATATAAGTGCGTGGAAAACATTCTACGTACAAACAACGTGCATACAGTGTAGGTCAGGGGTCGCCAAATGGCGGACCGTGGTCCGCATCCGGACCGCCGACCCATTTTGTGCGGACCGCGAGAACACAGTAACTTACACTAAAGAGTACTTCCGATATAAATAAATAATAAAGTTTACTCCCAACTTCAGACAGATAATTCGCAACAAAAAATGTCATTTTTCGCATTGATACCTATGTAACAAAATACCTTTGTTATTTCCTTAATTACATTTGTTTAATAAATATTTTTTCTTATAAATAAAATGGGCGGACCTCGATGGTCATTTCATTTCTTAAAACGGACCCCGAGCGAAACTAATTGGAGACCACTGGTGTAGGTTGTTGTAGGTACGGTCGCGACAGCTTCGGTGTACCACGATTCGATCTTATCACTACGGCATTAATGTCCTAAAGCAATAAGGTTCAACTTATCTCTTGGTGACTGTACTTTCATGCCAGAAAAGTTTGTTTATAAACTCATTTTGTAAGAGAAAAATCCAAAGGTGTTAAATAATTTTCGATACGTAACTTAAGATTATTAATTGAATTGAGCGTGATTTCTTTGTGATTGGACAGGAAACGAGAAATCTTTTGGGCATTTTGTCTTCATCAAAGGCTAAGAAAGGTTATTGAAATCAGTCGTGGCACGATTGAATTTGAATTAATGTAATGTCGCAACAGTTCGGTAGTTCATTCACTTTTTAGTGAAGAGTTGAGGACACACTTATTTCATCTACATTGCGCTAAAATCATTGAAATTATTTTGTAAAAATCAAGTGTTTTACATAGATAATAGCAATAGATGTTTCACATTAAAAGTCGTGACTTTTAATCCATCGCCCTATCAGCATCCTGGTTCAAGACCTAATTGTATAACATTTAAAGGTCCAATTGCAACCGGTACTCGACCCTGACATTATCCGCTAGCCAGCTGAACGACCCACTAAACCATCGGCACTGCGCGTTCAACACCGCGAATGTGTCTCGCTATTCATAGCTCCCATTGAGGCGCTATTTTAAAGTCGTACTGCAGTTGGCGCTTGTCTCATTGAGTTGCTATTTTTGAAGTCTTTCAGTTTACATATTATGTACACAAAGGTTTTTTTTACTGGGTAGTGGACACGAATTGCAAACAATGTGAACTCTATACTTCTACAGAGCTTTTTGTTACATGCATATTAACACGGTCTCTTCATTATTCATAATTACACTACGTATATGGTTCTCTTTGGTGTGGGGAGATACAGGCCGTTGTCCACTAACTAACTCTATTACTAAAAAATCACTCCTACCTGAACTGTACATTTTGTTACACCAAAGAGTAGCTGAGAGTTGGGACGGTAATCAGTAATAATATAACAGCACTAATACACGTGTCAATTCATCTACACAACAGGAGTTTGGACATGACGCGTCCCCCCGCCCACACGACGTAAAATAGCGTGTTGGGGTTGATAGCTATGGCTCATGGCGTATCAAGGATGGCACACATTGTTGGAGTAAATAATATAAAGTGTTTGTAATGTGAAATTAAATTGTGTCTCCCTTATGTGTTTGAAAATAAAAGAAAAAAAACATCTAGTGAAACTTACTTAATCATTTAAATTCCAAAAAAAACTCTCGTCATCACATCACTTCAAAAAAGAATAGAAAAAAAATTGAACACCTTGCGCCATCTATGTACTGAGCCGTACGTTATGTAAGAATTATAAGTAGCTTCCGACAGATGACGCCATCTGTAACGCTATACTTATCGAAAATCATGTCGTGGCGCGCGACCCTAAAATTTCACTCTCAACGCCGTTTAATAAACAATTAGTGCGTAGGTTATAATAATAATAATTATTATTATTATTTTCAATCAATTTCTTAGGCGTTTTCGCATTTCGCCGCAAAATTGTGCGAGAGAGGTGTTAAACGATACACGACGCTATTACAAACACGGGGCTGTGTCGCGTTTTGATACCTTCTCGACTTTTTCGCACTACCCGCGGTAAATTGTGCTGCAATAGGAATATCTGGTTTAACTTAATTCAACTTTGTTAATACTAGATAGCATAGAAAATGCGCTGTAACCACTGAACTATATATATTATGTCACCGTAAAATTGTTAATACTGATAGATTGTAATATCACTAGCTAGATTATAAAAATGTTGACTGATTGTCTAAACACATTCTGTTTTTCAAATTAGCGCGCGAGTGGCGTTCCTTTTCGTTATATTATAATATAACGACAAATAAGGCTTAAAATTGTAAGCAGAATGTTTATTTGACAATCAGTTGACATTTTATAATCTCGCTAGTCGCTAGTTATATAACAATCTAACGGTATTTACCATTTTACGGTGACATAATATATAAACTTCGTTAACTGGCAACTCGTCATAATAATGTAACAACATCTTGTGCTGTTTGTTGAATTTAAAATGGCGGCTAAGCTAGTTGCAAATTATGAGTAATCAAAATAAAACAAGCCAGGGAGGCTTGATCGAAGGATTGGAATTCTCTAGAAAAGGCACTAAGCTTAAACTAGTCTTGATGTGGCTTTTTGTAGCCAATAGCAATGCCGTTGTATTTGTGCTGTGGTAGCATCGGCGAAGTTTACGATTAACGTTTTAGTAAATGCTGTAGGTAGCCAAGCCCAATCTTAAATTGGTTTTAGGCAAGAAAAGATTTATTATTTATGTCCTCGACTCCAGTACGGCATTCGCTATTCCAATATATATATAGAACTTTTTTTTTATCCATTTCCGAAGAAGATAGGTTAGAGATTATGTTTTTTGAACCGTTTTTTAGTATGTATTGTTATTTGTTAAATATTTCTTTAGCACGCTCTACAAGTCCTAAATTTATCTGAATCTGGCTTTACCTAGGTAACTCCTAAAATTACGAGTGTTAAATGCAATTTCTTAAAAATTTAAATCAATAAAATAGCACTACCAATAATGTAACCAATAATAGGTTAGGACAATGCAGGCTGATCACCTAATTGTCTGATAAGAAACATGATCCCCATGCGTCGGATGGGCATGTAAAAAGTCGGTCCTGCGCCCCGGATGCGTTGCGAGAGTAAAGGAAGAGAGGGTGCTCTTATGTACTGCGCATCACTTGGGCACTATACCTACATAATATCATTCCTGATGATGAAGCTAATGCATAATTCAACCGCGATAATCACGTCCCATTTGGTACCACCATGTTATGGTGCGCGCCTTGTTAGTACTATGCGAGCACTAGTTTTTGTCAACAGTATGGAATTGTATTTTAGTTCTGAGTATTGACTAGTCACTAGTCGTTTGTTATAAATGGTTAAATAAAATAATGGATCAGATGATATGGGGATTAGTGGATTCCCTTTTCTCTTATACACATTACACATACATATAAGCAAAGGCTGGCCCTCCATCAAAGGGAAGCTCCAGCTTGTAGATGTAAGATCAGTTGCAGAACCTATTTTCATACCTTAATCTTATGAAATGATGTACCTTGGACAAAAGAAATTGTCGTGCACGTGTAGTAATAAGTACTAACTTCTAGTGGATATTCATGATCTATAAGGCTGTGGCGGACCAATAAGCGCCACGATCCTGATTCACGCTATCGAAGTTTTCTGAGATCGGCACTATATATACGACATCTGAATTGCATACAAGTGGGGCTTCGGCCTGACCGAGCATAGCACCTCGCTCGGTCGGAGATCTCCCTTTGGGGCTTGCCACCATATTCCCACAAGGCAATGTCAAAGTCGAAGTCTAAAGTCAACAATGTTGTAGGTTACGAAGTTTCAAACTGTATTGTACTTTATTGTATATTAATTAAATATGAAGTCGGTGTGAATTGTGTTATATGCACATTGCACACGTCGCTGATACATATCTATGACACTATGGGAGTTGGGAAATCCTGATGATGCAATGTTGGTCGTTGAAAATTTAAGTGTTGGGGAAAGTTTTCATTTCATGGCGGCAGTGGCTCAATACATAAAACCAGCATTCAGCAAACGAGCATACGGTTCACGTGATGGTAACCGATTACCGCAGCTGCCCATTTACGCTTTTTCCTCGCCGCGCCGGCGCAACTGGACACAGTAGCAGCTGGACGTTCTCTTGAGAGAACGTATTCGCTATCGGTGTGGATTTGTTTTTATTTGCTAACCTATCCTCATACTAACTTAAAGCGAACTGGTTTTTACCATGACCTTAGTTAAACCCATGTTAGAGGTTTGCCGCTTCACTGACTGATTACTTTTTGTTGTCAGTCGTCACCCATAAGCCGGGTGGGCTTGGGGGTTGGCTTAAGGGTGTTGAATATCTCAATGGTAAGACGCTAACGGCCTGGCGAATCGTATTATTGAAAGTACTTACTTAAAGGCTCTTTTCTTCGCTTTTGACAAAAAAATACTTAGTGAGATGAAATCAGTGTTCGCCGATATATTAAGTCTTTTATTTTGACAAAAAATGCGTTTTAAAGTTGAATACCTCGCAAATAGATCTCTCAATCATAAGATCATCTGAGCAACCTTCAATGTTTTTATAAGACCTATCTAATGATACTCCACACTATGGGATAGACGCGAAAAAAAAGTCAACCCCACGTTTGTGTAGGGGAGATACCAAAAAAAAAGGGATTTTATTTTAACACTCTCGACGTGGTAAATAAACATCCATGCAAAGTTTCATCTTTCTAGCACTAACCGTTTGCACGGTAAGCCGAAGACGGACGGAAAAACGAACATGACGAAACTATAAGTGTTCTGATACGTGAACAACGGAACCCTAAAAATGGTAGGAATCGTGGCCTGTTAGGTGATCTGTCAGCTCCTTTGCTGGTATTATTTCCATAAAAAAATATCATCTTTCAAATGATATTGGGTTCCTACATTTATAATACCGATAGCATAAACGTATATATTATACACGAGGCAATTTGAGGCAAAAACTATCCTCACTTAAATGACCCCACTTTTGGAGTTTTTGAGGCCATTTTGACATTTGAAGTATGGTGAAATCAAGATTGCTGACATTTGAGGTACCTTTGATGAAAACCACAAGATGGCGTAACTTTTTCTTGTATGAAAATTTATTTTCTCAAATGTACATCATAGCCTATAGTTTTGAAATCTTTGACCGATAGTCGACACTAGTATTGCTATTTACCGTTATTTAATGAGTATGATAATAATGTTCATTCATATGATGTAGATTTAATGGTATGCGGCGTTTTAACGGTAAACGGTACCTAGTGCCAAAATGTCAAAGTGCAATACAGTAGTCTAGACATCATTAACCTACTTGTAACGTAGTTACATTTCCTCTCCGTAAAATCAATTATTTCAGCGTTACTCGCGTCATCTATGATTTGCATAAGTACTTAATTATTTAGTCATTTAGAGGCTTTAGCGCCATCTATCGGCGCACGTTCTTACTAAAATGGCGTTAGCCTTGCTTTAATATCTGGTTCGTAGATCGATTTTACTTCCGTCTTAAATCTTAAAAAATAATAATTTAATTTTTAATAATGATTAAAATACAGTAGAATTGCATTATTATATTACATACTATATTGATTATTAATATAATCAATATAGTATGTAATATTTTGATTTGTGGACTTTTTCTCTTTACGCTTTAGTTTTTTAGTTGTCAAAAGTTTAAAAAAAAGAAGGCGGAGAAGGGTATATAACGCACTTCGACGATTGACGTTTTCCTTTTAGAATAAAAATTTCTATAGACTCAAGATGTAGTCGTTATATTTCTTAATCCCGTTTTTACAGTTAGTTTTTTATGTCTGTGTTGTGAAGTTTTATTCGGGAACTATAAACTAGGGTTTTTCTATGTTCCTGGGTCATGGATGTGTATTAAATATGTGTATAATATAATAAAAATCTTAAATATATGTATAGTATAAAAGTATTAAATATACTTCCCATTTTCTGGTACCTGTAACACAGGTTCTTCGGATACTTAGCATACATCCGCTAGATATTCCGGACTGAACTGACTGACTGGTTTTGGAATCAGTCTGCGCCGACGATTGGACGGTTGGATTGGATCTACGTCGCGGTGAACAGAGAGACGCTACCGGAAGTTGGAGGCCCAACTCGCTCTCGCCACGTGCTACACTCCTGGACCCAGCTAAGTGCCCACGTGGTTAAAGCCCCTCCGATTCCCACAGACACCAAGAGGCTAAACCAGATCGTTCGGCCTTCTGCCCACGACCCCTTAACTTAATATATTTGTCACGGTAATACTTCTTTCATTTACTATTACCCGTAACATACTGCAAGTTTATTGACTGTGCCATTCGAAATTTCAATAAGTTGGTAGATTTGTGCTATTAACAGCATTTTATTTAAGAACCATGTTTGCGGGTTTAAGTGTATGCTATATACTTATAAAGAGTAAAAATTTTGATTATTTGCATTTGCATTGAAAAGACTCCGAAACTGAACTGAACCGATTTTGAAGAAAATTTAGACCACGGGGAAGGGCATAGGCTACTATTTTATCGTGACAAAACTGTAAGGTGTCTTCGTAATTTCGTTTTGTGCGCACGAAGTGGCGGGCAATATTACGTAGAGGAATAAAGCTTTATTATTGAACAGAATAAGCCTTACGTATTAATGCTTAATTACCTAACAATTTTACCCTACCCTAATTAATCCTATTAGAAAAATCCGTTGATCATAAAGATAAAAAATAATTGAGAAGTTTTGTACCGATTTATTATAAGGCGATATACCGTACATAATATTTAACCTATCTACCTAACCTAGGTAGGTTAGGTTACCGAGCTTTGCTCGGATTCTAGTAGATAAAAAATTGTGATTCTTACAAAAATATTTTACCGGGGTAAAAATATTTAACCCTCAACATTTCGAATTTCCGACCAAAGCAAAAACTAACCAATCTGCCAATCGGACTGACGTTTTAGAGTCAAAGAATATTGTTTCTAAACAAAAATATTAAATTCCACTAATTTAATGTGTCATATTATTTCTTTAATGCACGGCAAGTAACTGATATGTGACATTTAAGTACATAACCCCCGTCATTGTCGAGCAGCGAGCGAGCTGATGATGATGAATTATAGCTAAGAACACTCTCGGCCATATCAGCTTTCAAACAATAAAAACTAGATCAAAATCGATCCATCCCTTTGGCGTATGATAGACAGATATACAAGTCAAACTTATAACCCTCCCTTTTTGTCTTAAACTTATAACCCTCAAATATTTCAAAACCTTATACTTGGCATTCACACAAGGAAAAGTTACATCTTGATTTCACCATACCCAAAATATCAAAATGCCACCAAAATTGGGGCCATTTATGTGGGGATAGTTTTTGCCTTGACATGCCTCGTCTATAATATATACGTCTACGGCCCAAAGTCATTGATTTACCATATCTAAGGACACTGAATTATAAAACTTCCACCGATTTCATCAAAACTAATAATATTTTCTTTTCTTGCAGGTATATAATATCTCTTACGCATAACACGCGTAATAAACGCATCTCATCATTTGAACTTTGAAGGTAACATAGTAATAATCCTACTTCCTACTACTTTAATAAATATGAAAGTTTGTGAGGATGTACATGTATCGATAGATGTATGTTTGTAACCCTTTGGTGCAAAAACTACTGAACGGATTTTGATGGAATTGGTATGCTACAGTAGTTTAGGCTATGGATTAACATATATTATGCAACTTTTTGTAACTGCAAAATATACACCGTTACCGTAGGTTCTTTTTGCGCGTTCCCGTGGGATACCTACTGTATTTATGCGGGTAAAACATGAGCAAAAGCTAGTAAGCACTACTAGTGATGCAATAAAGGATTGATTGTTTGATAAGTAAAAACATTAATCAAATTGAACATCTAATTATATCGGTAGCATACTTTACTTCAGTGTTTTACGTGCTATTGAGTAACTACTATCGCCAGCGTCAGTTCACACTGAGACGTGACGCGGCGCTGCATTTTAAGATAGCCCTCCGAAATTGACATTTATTCACTACTCAAGAAGATACACGTTTCATTGCAAGTGCGGCGCCGATGGGACGAGCATCTTCTTGAGCAGTGAATAAAGTTCAATTTTGGATAGCTATCTTAAAAATTAGGCGCCGCGTCGCGTCGCGTCGAGTCTCGGTGTGAGCTGACCCTTACTCCGATTACACGGTATTTTTAGGTGTCGGTTAAGCGACAGTCGCACACGTTCGTTTTGCAGGCACACAGGCTTTGAACGACTGAAAGCCGAAGAAGAGAAGATCTCCGTCTAACACTACCAAGACATTTGTCGTTGGCAATATACCGTGTATGGGCGTGGATTGGCATGACAGTTGTATGTCTGGTGTACCTATATGGACGACCTGCGGATCAAGCTTGCATTGCACCATAGGCAGTAGCCAGTAGGTGTGGTGTATGGTAAGGCGAACTGTCACGCAAAAACGTAGAGCGAAAAAAGGCAAAAAGCCGAGAATAGCGCAATATCATCCCTCAAAGGTTTATGTGCAATGTGCATTCTTTTCAGCCGATTGTTGTACCGCGACTTTGTTTTCGTTAACTTCGAAGTAATCAGCCGTAAGATAGATCAGCCGTAAGATAGATCAGCCGTAAGATAGGTGCTTGTTTTGGCTAAGGTAAATTAGTTAATAACTCTATGTATACTGAGAAATAATTAATATGAAAACCGAAAAGTTAAGGCTGGGACTATATGATCCGGAATCCGGCGGTCCCGGGAAAATTCAGAGCACAATCAAACACACAAGGGTCAAATGACAGCTGGACACACGTTTTTCAGTGCACGAACCTTAGACCTTTGAAGTTTTGAGATTTGTGACTCCTTGTGTTGCGGGTGTTTATTGACGACAGAAAACGCTTTCCGTCAGGCAATACGTCTACTTGTTTGTGGTGGTTTTACACCATTAAACCTGAGCATGAAAGGTCATGGTGAACTTCACAGAGCGCGGACGTTGAGACATCGCTGATGTTCGAGGCTGTTCATCGTAGTGTATCCGCCGTTTGCAATTAAATTCCGACCGCTATTGCAACAACCCGAGAACTTACTTAACACCTAGGGGCTAGAGAAGAATTAGTTATAGAATGTTTCTGTTAATACAGAAATTTACAGGAACATAGGAAATGTTTTCACTTACCGGCCCGGCGCCGGCAAATGCCCGTAAAAAAGCAGCCATTGTGTACGTTTTATCTCTATCTGTATAGTCTGTAGGGATATATGTGGTAATACCCGGCTATACCTAAGGTGTAAGGCTGAGACTATATTGTCCGGTATCCGTAAGGTCGGGGAATATTCAGAGCACTGAAATTGGAACTCTGCGCTAATACAATAGAGCTGAAAGTCGAACATTTATGTGTCGATACAAATGTCAATGTCATATATGACAGCTCGACACTCGACACTTCGATTTTCAACTCTATTGTATTAGTGCAGAGTTCTATTTTCAGTGCTGTGATTTATCCCGGGCCCTCCGGATTCCCAGCCTCACTTGTGAGCGACATTTGTCTATTCTGAAGACTCGTTCAGTACCAGAATGCTTAGCACGACCACCGTGGAAATGAGTTTTGTTTACACAAGAATAGGCATACTGACAGATAATATGGACGAAATGGCAGCTTTCCTTTGTCAAACTGTCATTTTGTCTATTCTTCCGTAGAAAGAAACCATTTATTTCTGCGGTGCTTATGCTAAGCGTGCTGATGCTAAAATCATATAACATGTCCAGATGGCAGGTGGAACTTTTTTCTTTCTTTCCAAATTTTCATCATAAGCTTTGGCAGGCTGACAGGTGGCCACAGTCAAGTTCATAATACACTTCTGGATGTCTCCGTTATCCCATACCCGTACCGTTTACTACGGCACCCGTTTGTCGCGAATCCGTCTCGCTCACGACCGGTTCCGGTCCGCGTGCTTACTCTAAAGTACTGTTAGTCGGACCGGAACAATCAGTGGCAAGATGGATCATGGGACCCCGTTTGTTGGAGTATTGTTGCTTATCTGTTGTACTTGTCGCAAAGAATATATTATATTACTAACGTAAAGAACCGTCGTTCGATAGACTTACACAATTGACAGCTCGCAGCTTTGTGTGCGTGGCTAAACTATGCCGGGGGTGCGCGTGGCGAGCGGGGCGTGATTTTTTTCCAGCCAGGACTTATAATAGTCACTTGTGGTTTGATCATTTGTCAAGTGCCCGCTGGCCGCTACACCTACTCCCTTATAAGTACGGTCCCGGACGGTCCCGACAAGCCTTGCTCCCTAATCGCCCTTACCATCGAGTAGTCTATTAACACTTAGGGCGGTTAGGGAGCTTCCTGTAGCTATAAATCTTAATCTTTAATTTCAAGCAATACTTGAAATTAAGAAAAGAAAAGAAAGGGGGCCGGTGTTCAGTGCAGTGTAATAATAATCGACGCACTTTGAAGGGGCCACGCCCTCCCTGACTGCCGGGCCCTGAATACCGTGTAGTGGCATAGGCCTATTACACCACGGATACGTAATCCATGTTGCTTTCTTTGTCTGATACGTTGGAAAAGCCACTTGACAGACTTAGACAGCAACATGGAGTAGCGTATCAGTGGTGTAAATATTTTTATTAATTAGGGTGCTAACGTTTTATTGTTGCGATTTAGGGGTGATGACCAATGAATTTGAACTCGACCAATATGTGCTAAACTCGCTTTACGCGTTTGAACGAGTTTAAAAATCCAAATTCCATTTCACCAATATAATCTGAACACGTTTATAGCTGGAGCTTAAAATTGTAGACACGACGGGGAAGGACATAGGCTACTTGTACGGTTCCCGCGAATTTTTTTTGTGCGCACGAAGTCGCGGGAAATATTTATTGTAATATAATATTTTTAGTCAGCATTTGGATTCAAACAATGCTTTTTTGCCGAGAACCCAACATCTCAGCTAGAAACCTAACCGTCTAAGGCTTTTACCCAGGCATTTAATGGCCAGTAATGGTCACTGCTATTTGTGGTATAAAATTATATGGTACATAAAACTCTTTATGTCTCAACTCGCAAGTTATTATGATGACCAGCTGTGGGCCCATAGGTTCAATGGTTTTAGCCTGTTTTATTTGTAGGTGTAGCACTGGCGAAGGCTGGTTTTTTTTCATAGGGAAGCCCTAGCCTGTATAATAGGTAGGGATTTGGATGAGGGCCTTCAAAAGGTAAGTGGTAAGTGAAGCCGATATGCATGGAGTTACAGGAACCCCACGCCACTGAGGTGTAGGTATATACTTATAGAGTATACTGGATGTTGCCTATAACTTCGTTCGCGCAGAAATCCGTCTGTCGCGTGGCAACCGTACATTTGCCGCGACAAAAAGGGAAATATGTAGGAGTAGGTGTAGGTTGTACGGCGATATTATCAAAGGTCAGTGACCGGTAGCGAGTTCAGGTGCACCATGACGATGGTTAATAAGTTTTTAATACAACCGCGAAATGCCATTATGGCATTCCCGGAATGACGGCCACAGAGTCGGACGTTGGTAGACAGGACGCGTTTTGAAATTTATATGAAGCCACCATGAGCACAAAACAAACACATAATAATCTAGTTATGTACAATATCGGCAAAGTTCCTGTTCGACCTGTTTCAGCCGCATCACGTCGCGTCTCGGTGTGAACTGACAATGGATTGTGCTAATCGTGCGTTCTAAATATCCTCAACAGCTTTTTGATCTATTAAAATCTAATAAAATAAACATGCTATGCACCATTAGCAAAAAAAATAAATAACAATGAGCAAAAAAAACATGACGTCCATAGAGTAACGTAACAGAAGTGAAACTTTATTCATTATTTGAAATCCAAAAATACTAGTCTGAAGAACATTACTTGAAAAAAATTGTACACCGAGCGCCATCTGTGCATTGATTGAGCCGTAAGAAACTTAAGTTATTATGTAAGCATTATAAGTAGCTTCCGACAGATGGCTTTATATCCAAAATCGTATCGTGACGTGACGCGACCTTGAAATTTTACTCTCGTCTCAATTTTTTTTAACCGTTCTATATATTATTTCACGTTAGACCGCTCTTACAATATATTTTTATTTCTATATAGCTTAGTACCTAGTTACCTACCTTATTGAATTATTGTCCTACTTCGTTACGGTAGGTAATCTACATCCGCTCATCATACCATATCTTCCGCTCACTTAGCTCTATGGGACTCTCATGAGATGCAGTTTGGAAAGTAGGTTGCGGCGTATTCGCTTTAGCAAATTACAAAACCGGCTTGGGAGTATTATGTGAAAAATGTATGTTTATATGTGTGTTTATATACATAAGAAACTCATTTGTCGCCTCGTTGAAATGGAATTTAGTAGGAGTCTTTTTGACAAGTAGTAATGAGGTTTTTGTTGCCAAAATTGGCGGTTAAAAGGGTATTTTTGTACTTAACTATTGTTTTGTTTATTTCAATTTCAGATGGTACAAGTTATTCAAACTTGATCTCTTTGTATTTGTGTGGCGCATAAGAAGTACTATTAACAGATATCAAAAGAGCTACTATGAAATTTAGAGCAGGTGTTGTAGGCAAGCTGATAAAGTGTTTAAGTTTAGTTGGGGAAAGAAAACTCTCACACTGGAATGGCAAGATTAAAGCCCCCACTAAATACCCTTGGTTTTTTTTCCCCCCAACGTTTGACGTATCCCCGCTTTTCAGCCAGTCCTGCAGTCTCGTGTCGGGGTACAAAACACCTGCTCTATATTACCTAGTAGCTCTCCGGTCTCCATCTAGCAGCGACTCCAACTCAACAACTGCAGATACTGTGTGGTGATAAGGCATTTGCCTTACAATATCTGGTGCACCTAATAAATATACTATATGAGGTTGTTCAAAATGAATTACCGATATTTTGGGCATATTATCTTACTATCTATGCTATTTACAGGTATTGATCTGAGATTTGGCTTTAACTGTAACTGTTCTGTCTAAACTCAATTCGGCCGTCCCTACACATATCAGCATGGGCGGTAAATTATCGCATCCGCTCCAGCTCACCGGTCGTGGTACTACGAAAAACGCGCGTCCAGGAAACCGTGAATCACAATACTCGGGCGCAGTTGAAATTGTTTACGATCGGATGGGGTGGGGTATCGATAATTGCTCCCCACACCGATTCCGGTGACGGTGGCCGCGTTGAAACCAGGCCGGCTACGCGGGAGTTATTTTGTAGTGCCCAAGTGTGTGCGCAGTACACAAGAGCACCCTCTGTTCTTTTACTCTCGAAATCCAGTGGGATGGATGACCGACAGGGCTGGCGAGAGATCGTCTTTCTTGTCAGACGATCAGGTTATCAGCCTGCATTGTCCTAACCAAACGCGGAAACAACATTTCTTGTTGTTAAAATGCGGGTATGGAAACCCATGACCTCCGAGTCGAGAGACAAACTCTTAACTACTGGACCACGGAGACTGGTGGGGTATCGATGGACATAACACCAAGACACAAACACCACTGGAGACAACAAACAGCATCCGGCCAAAAAGTATGCACTTATTGACATTGCAAGAGATTTTGACTTCGTATCGAGTTTCCTCTTATGGATGACTAGCTTTTTCCCACGGCTCCGCCCGCGTAAATACAGTATCCTACGGGATCACTGCACTTTTTAGTGATAACAAGTATCCTCCTATGTCTTAGAAGTCAAATTACTACCACAGCAAATTTCATCAAAATCCGTTCAGTAGTTCACCATCCATCCATCCTCACAAACTTTCACGTTTATAATAGTATGATTCACATGTATCTATTTTCGCCGCACGATTTCCGCGACACGGCGACAATCGACCGTGTAAATGACAATTCGGCAAGTCGCGTCGCAGGGCAAATCGCCCAACAAAATGAGGGTCTTCGATATTTTTTCTACCGTTAGGGGGCAGACCCAACTCACATAAGCGTTATCTGGTGGCGTAAATGGTATCAAAAACGGTCAATCAGAATCTTCGATTTTTTTTCTGTCACCAGGCGGCGCTTGGTAGCACGACGGTCCTTGTCGTGTTAAAAGCTGTCAGATGTCACGAATTTAAATTTTTTAAAACCCTCGTTGACAAATTATGTCAAGCGACTCGCCGCATAGCGAAAATTGATCAATATAAATCCGCATTACGCGCAATTCGACAGTGAAGTGCCAGTTTGTCTTAGGTTGGGGCTATATGAACCGGAATCCGGCGGGTCGGGGAAATTTCAAAGTATTGAAAATAGAACTCTGCGCTTCATAAAATAGAGTTGAAAATCGAACTATCGAGTGTCAAGCTATCTTATATGACATTGACATTTGACTCGACACTTGTGTCTTCGATTTTCAGCTCTATTGTATTAGCGCAGAGTTTTATTTTCAATGCTCTTCCTCTTCCTGGTGGCAGTGGTTGACAGAGATGATGCTCCAGTCCAACACTAACCCAGTATCTCTTTTCAAAGGTCGATGTGAATTCTTTCTTGGCCGGGTTACCTACTGTTAAGGCATAAAGCTAGAGTTACAAGCTAGGCAAGTAGCTTGGCATGCAAGCATAATATATTTTTGTTCTCTGATGCCCCACCGAAACTTCCCATAGCTCGCTGCTTGCCAAGCTATGTTTGCGTAGGGCGTTAGGGTGCCATTATTGCCTTAGAAACGAACCAAAGATGAGGCAGGCTGGAAGCTGATTAATGTATATAAGAAACACCTTGATTTCTATTTCAGTAAAACACTCCTCATAATTGAAGCTATTAAAATATAAAATTCCAAACCTTTTCCGAGAACAACATAATTGTACCACGAAAACTTTTTCCCTCGTAATTGCGAAATTACCACCGATTATTCCGAAATTGTTCCGAATTATACGCAACACGCTTAATATGTAACACGAATGATTCAGACACGTTTATCTTGTAGTTTCCCCGCTCTAAATAACATGCGTCTAAAAGCATCCATGCAAATTTCGAGATTTGGACAATACGTGTTTTTTTTTTGCTTTTACCACAACAAACGGACTTTCCGAATCACGAATAGGTTGGCACTTGGCAGGCAGAAAAAATTTAAACAAAAAGACAATAGTAAGCTATAATGCTACAAAACGGACACTTAATTATCGTGCAAATATTCCATTTTTATCACATTAAGGCCCACTTGTTCTGTGTTAAATTAACCTTATGTTAAATTAACGCAGAACAAGTAATATCATGTTATCTCTCTCGTTCTTCGTATTTATGAAAGAGAAGGCATGATATTTTAACCCAGGGTTAACTTTAACCTAGATCTGCGCAACAATTTGATCAAATGTATCATATTTTTTATACTAAAAGATTAAGTTTGTTTCTGAAGAGCTGTGAACTTATGCTCATGACTTGTTTTATCGAAAGTATCCAAGAGTAGAATCCAAAATTGAGTCAGTTTTACCACCTGTAGACCAAGGTACCTACAGCCTACTTTAACTGTCAACTAATAATAACTCCCCACACCAGTTTCAGTGACAGTGGCCGGTTTCATTGAAACCAGGCCAGTTACGCAGGAGTAATTTTATAGTGCCCAAGTGTGTGCGCAGTACACAAGAACACTCTCTCCTCCTTTACTGTCGTGTAACCCAGTGGGACGGACAACCGACACGACTGGCGAGAGATTAGGCGCAGATCCGACTTTTTACATGCCCATCCGACGCATGAATCATCTCTCTTGTCAGAGAATCAGCTGATCAGCCTGCATTGTCCTAACCAAACTTGGAAACAACATTTTTTATTGTTTCAATGCGGGAATCGAACCCACTATCTCCGAATCGAGAGCCAAGCTCTAACCACTAGGCCACGGAGGCACTCAACTGTAAACTATAACTGTTTTTTAACGGATGCGCCCGCGCCATACGGGTATGGCGTCAGGTGAACGTCAGGGCTTGTTCTGATAACGGGCGTCATGACCGCTGATCGCGTGAAGCCGAAATCGCGTCGCGAACGTGCAGAGTCCGCGTCGTGATCGTGGCGCAATCGCGCAGAGTTAGAGTAACAGTTGAAAGGGTGACCACCCAATATGACCATTGACTATCATTAAATACAATTGAGTGTTCGTCGTTGGGAGGAGGGGGTGGTGGACACGAGCCATGGTCGGGCGCAACGCGATCGCGACTCTGATGCTACTCGAGCGCATATTATATTTTACATGGATGTATACCCTAATAGTACAAAAGACGGATTAAATTCCAATTTTTTAAAGAGAGGCCGTTTCTGACGCTTCGCGCGCGCTGTGTCGCGCTGAAAAAAATTGCCCTCGTGTGACCGTGCCCTTATTCTGCAAAATGGCAAAATAGCAAAACCCAGTGAAAGTGATGCAAGGTGCAAAAGTGCAGCTGTTGAGGGCTAAGTTGACTGTCACCTGCAAAACCCTTTGGAACAAATAAACTGGAACATATTTACCTGTAATGATAGCAATGGAAATGTCAGGTCGTAAGAAACTGTAAGTAAATTAAGTTAATCTGAGTACTTATGTTCTTTAGGCACACAGGCTTTACATTTCCAATCCAAGTCAAGACTTCGTCCAAGATCCCGGTGAAAAGACAAAACGACAAGCCTACAAGTACAAAGGCAGGAAAAGAAAGATGAAAGGAGAGAAAAATACAAAGAAAGGAAAATATAAGAATTATAGTGTCCCCCGGGTCCGTCGACGCAAAACTAAGTAACACAAACTCAGAGCGTTAAGGATCATCACGATTTACAAGCTAATTAAAAGTGCATGGCATTGACGTACCATTTAGGGACGTCGCGTCGCAAAAATTCACGATGTGATATTTTAAATAATTCTTTAATTGCCATAGCGAAGTAAAACTCGTGGAAACCTGCGTGTCTGGGCAGACTAACAATTTGAGACAGGCAAAGTCAGCTAATCAGCAGTAGCGTGGTAGACAAAACCCTCATCCACCGCGCATTGAGCAGAGAGTTGCGGACATTAGTGGTCGATGATGGTCATAAAAATTACTCCTTTCCTTTTTTTTCAGCCTTTTCATCCGTTATTGGATGATTTATACAGTATTCTCAGAATATCTTATTATACAGAAATACTGTAGTGCCTGGGACGTTCGGATTTTTAAATGTCGCATGGTTGCCCAGGCACTTACGGCATTCTCACAACACAGTCAGCCTAGTCCAGAGGAATGACTGGGGCCAACCATGTGCTGGTTTCCTCACGATGTTTTCCTTTACCGTTAGAGCGTCCGTATAATGTACTTGAGATCTGAAAAAGTCTGATGGTTATAATAATAATAATAATAATAATAATACTTTATTTCAGACCATAGATCCACAATTGTGTTGTACAAATGTTCTTACACAATATGATTTTTTTAATTATACAAGGGCTGCACTAAAAGTATCGGGAATGGAATATTTCCACTGTTCCTGTCATATTAAAATATTTTTAATTTAAAACTCCTTGGTTTTAAAAATCGAATACCTTTTATTTATTTAAAAAAAGATTCTCGGTCTTGTCACCAGGTCTTGTCAAACTTGTTTAGTCGTTGAGAAAATGGAATTGACTCGAGAAAATTCTAGAGCGATGATTTAATATGACTTTTGAAGTGGTTTAACACAAAAACAGTGTGTTGACCGGATGATTTCTGCATTTGGTGATGAAGCCCCATCCAAAACCACAATTTATCGCTGATTTGCTGAATTTCAACGTGGACGTGTCAAGCTCAGTGATGATCCCCGTCAAGGTCGTCCAAAAACTGCAGTCACCCAAGAAAACGTTGATGCTGTGCGTAAGCTGATTGAGGAAGATCGACATGTGACATACCGCGAAATTCAGGCAACTTTAGACATTGGCATGAGTCAAATACAAATAATCTTGCATGAACAATTAGGTGTAAAAAAGTTGTTTTCCCGATGGATACCGCATTTGCTCTGTGAAGAGCAAAAAGCGGCTCGCGTTACTTGGTGCGTCAGAACTCTAGAAAGATTCCACGCAGGATCCTCAAATGCTGTATACAACATCGTATCAGGTGACGAATCCTGGATATACGCGTACGAACCCGAAACAAAAAACCAGTCACGAGTTTGGGTGTTCGAAAATGAGTTAAAGGCCAACAAAAATTGTTCGTTCACGGAGTGTTGCAAAAAAAATGGTGGCCACGTTTGTCTCCAAAACCGGCCATGTTGCGACTATTCCTCTTGAGGGACAAAGAACGGTTAATGCAGAATGGTATGCTAACATTTGTTTGCCACAGGTCGTTTCTGAACTCCGTAAAGAGAACTGCAACCGCCGCATCATCCTCCATCACGACAATGCGAGTTCTGACACCGCGCACAGAACAAAAGTGTTTTTAGAGCAAGAAATCATAGAATTATTAGACCATCCGCCGTACAGCCCCGACCTAAGCCCTAATGATTTCTATACTTTCCCTAAAATAAAGAATAAATTGCGTGGTCAGAGATTTTCATCACCTGAAGAAGCTGTGGACGCCTACAAAACGGCCATTTTGGAGACCCCAACTTCCGAATGGAATGGTTGCTTCAATGATTGGTTCCATCGTATGGAAAAATGTGTCAAATTTCGCGGAGAATACTTCGAAAAGCAATAAATACATTTTTAAATAGTAATGTTGTGTCTCTTCCTTGATTCCCGAAATTTTCAGTGCCGCCCTCGTAGTCTTTACTGTTATAGTACTTAAAGTTATAAAGCATTACTTTAAAAGTTGTCAGTATATCCTACTACTATTATAAATGTGAAAGTTTCTGAGGATGGATGGATGTTTGTTACTCTTTCATGCAAAAACTACTATACAGTTATTGACGAAATTTGGTCTGGTAGTAAAAGACTCTAGATTAAAACATAAGCTACTTTTTATCCCATAAAATTACAGAAAACTTTATTACTTACGCAAACAGAGCCGCGGGCAAAAGCCTAGTTTACCTATAAAGTTAAGGAAATTGGGTCCTTCTTGCGATCGAATCGGCTTTGACATTGGATACATTTTGTATGCCAATGCAACGTCTCTACATATGGTACGACAATACAAGACGATAAGCCAGAGTCCCGACTGAGACTCGTCAAAGAGAAGTTTCTGCGTAACAACGCCCACTGCTGCGCCGCTCTCAAAAGACTCTATTAGTTGGATCATCAGAAAATATTGGTTTCTGGAACGTCAATGTACTACAAGATAGTTTTATCCTTAGAATGGTGTGACTTGTGTTTAAAAGTATTTTATTTTATTGTCGCCAACTCATACGCGCATTCAGATTTCTGTTTCTTGAGTAAGGTAAGGTAAGATCATTATACGCGACGCCTTGACGCGACGATCCCGTCGCCCGCGCACGAAAATGTATGTTTTTTTAGATTTTCAAATTTTTAAATACTTCAGCTTTGGCACAAGTACTTTTGTATATACGCCCTTTTTCTCCTGAAACGGAATAAAAAACCCAGTATAATACAGACATCTAATGATAGTTATTACAATTTTCTGATTGCTTTATAATAGGACCTAACACGAGGAATACAGTTGCTTATATCAACAATAGTCGAGAATACTCACATCCGTATTCGCCAACGGCACTATACTATCGCGTAAACTGTAAATATTGCAGTGAGAGAGAGTGCAAATGTCGAAAATGACCAATTTAAACGACGTTTAACGCTGAGCTGTGCTGATCCGTCTATTCCGTTATAGCATTGAATAAGAGTTTTGGTGAAATCGGGGTCTGGTACCTGTAATACAAGTTCTTCAAGAACTTACCACGGGACCAGATTGACGTGGTGTGAAAGCGTCCATAATAATATATAAAAGAAAGACACTTAGGTTAACAGCCTGTATAAAAATTAATTAATATTATATCTAGTAATATCCCGCAAAAAATACCAACAACCTGCAAGAAAATGCTCTCACACATTTTCTTGCAGGTTGAGGGAAGTGCGTTACGCATCAGCATGCGTAAAGAAACAAGATCGCGCAAACACCACTACCACACAAGCAACGTGTGCAATGCAACGAGCAAATGAAAAGTGCAATGTCAGCAATATCGTCAACGTCTCAAACCACCATGCAGGTTGCAAAATTCGACGCGCGTTTCTCCCCGACTCCAGGGGAGGGGAGAAACGCGCGTCAGCGGGGAGGGAGGGGCAGGAAGTGGAATCTTATACAGTGACATATTAATTTGGTCGCATTGATTCTTTTTGTTAACTTTCAGATTAAATTGAAACTGAATACAGTATACGCTGAATGGAGACCTGTTGAAGCATCCGAATGAATCGATAAATCCCCATCAACAAAATTGGCACTTACGCTCGATTGTGTCATATATTTTATGTTCTCGTAAAACCTCTCTCGTCTGATACAGTTAACGGGGAATTGGCACAATGTGCCGTCAGTAAGCGATGGTCTATTGGCTCACTGTGTTTTGTGACGTCATTAAAGTGATATTCTTCTAAATTAGTTGACAATATATGTTGAAAAAGTAACGGTGTTCTCCATCGGTACACTGCACAGCCCTAGTATTAGAGCTTCACTTGTTATGGAGGGATCTTTAATATCGCAAAGAAACTTGTCTAGTGTTTGTAATAAATAACAATCTTCGAAGTCTCCTTTAGTCTGCGTAGCGTGGTAGCCTTATGTCCTCACATTGAGGAGAGACTCGAGTCCCTGCAGTGGATACGTATGTGATGTGTGTTAATATTATTATATGGATGAGAGTTTTGGGCAGCAAGTAGAATAATAATAGTAGTAACTGCCACACTGATTTCGGTGACTGGTCGGTTTCATAGAAACCAGACCAGCTAAGCAGGAGGTATTTTTTATTTTTACCGACTTTCTTATAATAATAATAATATTTATGGACGCTTCACGCCACGTCAATCTGATCCCTTGGTAAGTTCTCGAAGAACTTGTGTTACGGGTACCAGACAACGGAAATATATTTTACATACCCATCCGACGCATCGATCATCTTTCTTGTCAGACGATCTGGTGATCTGCCTGCATTGTCGTAATGAGACTTGAAAACAACATTGTGTAAGCTAGGAACTTACACATACGACTTTGAGCTGAGGGAAGTAGGTATATAGGTTAATGTGAGGGCTGGAGAAATCTGGGACTGACCTTATTGTTGAGCTGGTGGTTCTGTATCTGGGCGGAGGTTTCTTCTCACTACACTACACAGCTGTTGAGCGGATTATCGATAGATTTATCGCGGTTCGCCGGCGAATTTGGTATTATATTAACGAGCACAAATAAATATGCGCACACGCGTTCGCGTTCACTAGGTTTCGGGATGAGCTGAAAATGCATCCGGCGCGGAAGGGGTTCTAATTGCAAGTGTTCGTCCCTCTCTGACAACGCCCCTGAGTCGGTCGGCCATACTTCACGTAGTGATGTCCTTTGTGTTTATTCTAAACGCCGCGCTAGGGTTGGCGCGAACATCCTGGGGGGGCCCGCACAGGCGGCGAGCTGAGCCCCATCCTGAGCAGAATCCAGTGGGAGCCGGGCAATCTTGCCGACAGGCCTCCGCAGCTGGCCTTGAGTCGTGTCCAAGTCCACAACTCTGATGACTCCATCCTTCCCAGGTAGCAGACGTGAGATTCTTCCCATCTTCCATTGTAGAGGAGGCAAATTGTCCTCCTTGAGCAGAACCAGTTCTCCAATTTTGGGTGGAGAGGAAGAGGAAAGCCATTTGGAGCGGATTTGAAGGGTATGGAGGTAGGACTTGGTCCAAAGGTTCCAAAAGCGCTGAGAGAGTGATTGAATGAGCTGAAAGCGTTTGAGCGGAGATATTACTCTTTCATCTAGAGTCAGCTCGGGGAGAGCTGTGAGCGGACGGCCAATGAGAAAGTGGCCAGCAGTAAGGGGCTGATAGTCCGTGGGATCGGACGAAAGTGGACTGATGGGCCGAGAGTTTAACACAGCTTCGATTCTAGTGAGCAGAGTTAAGAATTCCTCGAAAGTGAGGTGTTGCTCACCGATAACACGGTATAGAAGTTGCTTTGTGGATTTAACATTAATCTCATGGATACCTCCCATCCATGGGGCTTTAGGCGGATTGAGTAACCAAGTTATATTTTGAGTTGAGAGTTTATGAGAAATGGCGTCGTTATTGTCATTGAGAAATTGTTGTACCTCTAGTAGATGATTCCTAGCTCCTACATAATTTGTGCCACAATCCGAGCGTATCAATACCGGAAGTCCACGACGTGAGCAGAACCTTTGTAATGTTGCAATAAACGCTTCGGCAGTGAGCGATGAGACTGGTTCTAAGTGAACCGCCTTTGTAGTGAGGCAAACAAATATGCAAAAATATCCCTTAATTAACTTAGCATTACGTAATTGACTTGATTTGAGCAGAAACGGTCCGGCGAAATCTGTTGATACGTGACTAAATACGGGCTGAGGTATGACTCTATCAGCTGGCAGGTCAGCCATGATAGGTACTTCGGGCTGAGCGCGGCAACGGAAACATCTTATGCATTTAAACGTTCTGTGCCTTATAATGCGGCGGGCAGATAATATCCAAAATTGCTGACGTAAAATAGCATGTAGCGTGTCCGTGCCAGGGTGGCAGTGTATGCGATGATAGTCATCTATTATGAGGTCTACGAGCGGACTAGAACTAGGCAAAATGTATGGGTGTTGAGCATCGTATGTGAGTTCCGAACGAGTGAGTCTACCTCCTACTCTGAGGAGACCGTCCTGCGTAAAAGGCGACAGACGTTGTAGTCGTACTGTGCAGATTCTATCGGTTTGCAGGCGGTGAATATCTTCTGCGAATGCATTCTGCTGTACAGAGCGGATCCAGAAGAGTAATGCTTATCTACGTTCACTTACAGTTAGAGGGCCTAGTTGTCGCGAGTTTGAATTTAGTTTACAGTTACGAATGAATCGCCTCATGTAGGCAGTGACACCAGTTAGTTTTTCTAAAGAGCTGAAGCGAGTGAGCAGATCACTATCGACACCGGGTATCGAGAAATTGCATGGTACGTATTTTGGTTTGAGCCCTGGCAAGTCTTGTCGAGTATGAGCTGAAGGCATCTTGGGCCAGGTATCCTCTGGCAATTTGAGCCAAGGAGGAGACCACCATAAATCATGAGCGGAGAGAGCTTGAGCTGATAATCCTCTGCTTGCACAGTCAGCAGGATTTAATTTGGAAGGTACATGACGCCACTTAAGTGTGAGTGAATTTGAGTTAATTTTTGTTACTCTATTTGATTCAAATGTTTGTAAACGATGGGGCGGAGTTTTTATCCATGCAAGCACTATGGTACTATCTGACCAACAAACGTGATGTGTAATTGTGAGATGAGCAGACAATTGTTGGGAGACACGCAACATGAGCTGAGATAATAGAGTTGCAGCAGACAACTCTAATTTGGGGATTGTGAGTTTATTTTTAATCGGTGCGACTTTAGATTTAGCAATCATGAGGTGAACGTTAACAGATCCGTTGTGAGCTGATTCTTGTAAATATATCACTGCAGCAAAACCACTTTCCGAAGCATCTGCGAATCCGTGAAGTGAGTATGTTGATTTGAATTTGTGTGGAGCGATATGTCTGGGAAAATGTATATCTGAGATGTGCGGAAGATCATGATAGATGCGCTGCCAATCATCTGTAATATTATTTGGAGTGGGATCGTCCCAGTCCAATTTAGTTAACCATAACCTTTGAAGAAGTATTTTTGCGCGGAATATGACGGGTGTAACCCAACCGTTTGGGTCATAGAGAGAAGCTACTGTGCTAAGAATTGAACGTTTTGTAATGTGGGTAACTGGTGGTAATGAGATGTGATATGTAAATTCATCAGACCGGGGAATCCATCTAATACCCAAAACCTTAATTGATGGAGACTCTGCGCTGATGTCAAAGTCTTTAGGCATTTCGCATTGATCGTCTGGAAATCTTTGCAAGAGCTGAGGTGTGTTTGATGTCCATTTACTAAGTTTAAATCCACCGAGTGATAACAAATCAATGAGCTGAGTTTGGAGTGCTGATGCTTCTTCTATGGTGTCATGGCCGCAAAGTACATCATCCACGAAAACAAATTTACGCAAAATTTCGGCAGCCTGAGGATAGCGATGACCTTCATCTTCAGCTAATTGTAATAATGTGCGGATAGCATGATATGGACTTGAGCGCAATCCGTATGTAACAGTGTTGAGTGCATATGTGAGCAGAGGTCGATCTGGAGACGATCGCCAGAGTATGAGCTGATAGTGTCTTTGGTCTGGTCTTAAGAGAATATTTCTAAACATCATTTTTATGTCAGTGCTGAATACTATACGATGTGCGCGGAATGATATAATAATATCTACAATGTCTCGTTGAAGTGCTGGACCTGTGTGCAGGCAATCGTTTAAACTGACTCCATTGGATGACTTACAACTGCCATCAAATACTGTGCGGAGTTTGTCAGTACCTGATTTGAACACGCCATGATGAGGAATATAATAATGAGGTTTATGAGTAAATGTAGACGGATGACACGGTGTCATGTGTCCTAAGTTTATGTATTCGTTCATGAATTCTATATATTTTTCTCGCAGTGTGTGATCGGATTGCAACCGCTTTTCTAGATTGAGAAATCTACGTAGAGCAATAGCATGAGTACTACCTAATACGGGTGCATCTGATAAGAAGGGAAGAGTCACCATGTAACGGCCTGAATCGTCACGAATGGTGGTTGAGCTGAATATGTGTTCACACTGCTCGTGTAGCGGGTTTGAATGAGCAGAACGAGGCTGGGGTTCCTCCGACTCCCAGAATCTTTCCAGGCTTTTGCAAATATCATGAGTAGAATGAGCAGAATGTGTAGAGTGAGCCGACTGAGTATAATGAGTATGAGTAATATGAGCAGAGTTAACTTGAGCTACAGGTGAATCGCATGAGTGTTCAACGAGTCCTATGAGTGCAAAATCAAAAATCGTGCCGAAGGCTATGGGCTTCCCCGGGCCCAAAGCAATCTTAGTACCATCCAAAACGTGACCCAAAACGTCTGAGCCTAAAATGAGATCAATGGGCGCAGGAGTATGATAAGCTTGATCCGCCAATGGAATGAGCTGATGAGCTGAGTCTTGTACAACATCTGGTATTTTTTGCAAAGGTAAATAACCTGTAACGTCTTTGAGAATATGAGCGGTAGTAGTAATAGATGGCGTGTCACGGTGTGTGGGCCTAAATGTTATTGTGACCCAACCTTTAGAATTTTGTATGTGCTGATCACCTACACCTGTAATTTTTAATGAACATTGTTTTGGTTGCAAATTAAGATTTCTAGTCATGCGCTGAGTTATGAGCGTTATCATGCTACCACAGTCCAATAAAGCCCGAGCTTTGTGATATTCTCCGCATTTATCAGATATATTTAAAACGACTGTGGGAAGTAACACTGGAGTTTTTAATGGGTTTTCTATGTGCTGAGTTGAATTTACTTGGGCTGATTCTACAGAATATTGGGCTGAACTAGATTTAGATATTTTATGAGCTGAATGTGATGCAGGTGTACTATGAGCTGAATGACATTTTAAATTATTGGGCTGATCTTCTAATTCTATGTGCTCCGTGATTGTAGGTAGTCATTGTTTTTTGTTTTGAGATTGATGAGTTGTAGACGGTGCATGATCAGACGATTGGTTGGGGTCTGATGATGATGATTGATGTGCACGCGTATGTTGTGTGTAGGCCGTGTAGGTATGTGGCTTGTCTTGAGCACGCCGGCGGGGCTGTGCACGTAAATGAGGAGGAACCAAATGCGCTGACGACACCGGAGAATTTGGAGTTCCGTGACGATGAAGCGAGGTGTGGTGATTTGCACTTCCACACTCTTTGCATGAGTTTGTCGAACGACATTCATTTTCAAAATGCGGACCTAGACATTTACGACATCTGTCGTTGGCTTCTATGAAATCCCAACGACCTTGAGTGGGCTGATGATTATATTTTGGACACGCGATAAGTTTGTGTTCTGTATTCCTACAATAGGGGCAGTAGAATCGCTTGTGTTTATCTGTATTCCGGGCTGAGTACTCGCGCCGCTCTGTTCGGGGGGAGGGGGGCCAGTAGCGTTGAGGGTAATGAGGAACTGGGCTGACGTGATAGCTACTTAAAGTGTGAGCCGATGGCGAGCGCTGAGTATTACGAGGATACGCGGGACTAATTGGTCTAAAGCGTGGACTGCGCGGAGAGTTTGCGGGGGGTGTGTGTTGACGAGAGGGCCCAGTTTGTGGTGAGTAGGTAACACCGCGCGTTGCATTAGAATATTCGGTTTCGATACAGCGCGCGTGCTCCTCTAAAAAAGAAATCAAATCACCTAAGGTGGGCAGAGTGTCCGAGATGCCGTATCTTCTTTCGAACAGGGTGCGGAGCTCGCCTCGTAATTTTCTAACTACAATAGACACAAATACGTAATTACTATCCATAGGTAAACGCAGATTATTTAATGCGCTTTGTGCGGAAATGAGCGGAGTTAAAAACGTCGCGCGTATGCTTGATCGAATATGAATATTAGGTAGGCCGAGTATTATATCAACAAACCCATCTATCAGAACACGGCGGTTTTCATACCTACGTGTGAGTATATCGAGCACGACGCTGTAATTATCATTTGTGATTTTTAAATGCGCAATCATGCTGAGCGCCTCCCCCGATAGGCAAGACAAAAGATAGTGCAGCTTAACTGCATCTGTAAGTGACGTCATGTCGTCTGTAAGACTCCTAAAAATCGTAATAAACGATGGCCAGTCCTCAACGCGTGAGCTGAATTTTGGCAGTTCAATTTTGGGCAGAACGGCAGAAGTGAGCTGACTTGACTCTGAAGTGGAACTTATATTTTCCGCTGCAGTTAAAATATCATAATATTCGGATAGCGCGTTCTCGTAACCGGTTGTATAAAATTTTTCAATTTCTTCTGTAACACTGCCGTCGTCTAAAATTTCGCAGTATAATTTTTCTAATTTTTGTTTCAAATTTTGTAGGTCTTTAAAACGCGCATTAAACTCCGTTTTGTTAGACTTTGAGTCACCTTTGTGTAATGCCAATGCGATCTCTCTGAGCCTACTAATAGATTTTATAGTTTGCCTAAATATGGCCGCTTGCGATTTTGTAGGCATGTTTAAAAATATATGCGTGTAACTAAGTTAAATATTTAAAAGTAATGAGCGGAAAATACGCGCGCAATTAATTAAAACGCAGAAAATAGATTTTAATAATGTGCCGACAATGTATACAATTTTATCATAAAATGTGTACGAGTTAATTAACAAATGAGCTGACCGATCGCCTGATGCTAATATAGTATTAGTGTATGTTTGATGAGCGGAGATTAATGCGTTAGAAGTCGTCTGTAATATTATATTAATGTCCTGAAGTTTGAATATAAACAAATCTTAGCGGGCGCGTTAGAAACAAAATAACGTAATGAAAACAGTGCAAGTAGGTATGAGCAGGTTCAATCTCAATATTGTGCCGACTTATTTAAAAACAGCTGTAACGTAACACCTATAATATATTTGTATAAACACAGAACGTCGATAAGAATTCTTATTTAAAACAGCTGTAACGTAATACCTAATAATATTTTTGTATAGACACAGAACGTCGATAAGATATGAATTCAATGTGAAGGTCACTATTTATTCTATGAAGAATACCTAATTGAGAATGAATGTAACAGCTGTTGTTCGCACGGGCGCCGTGTAGGTACACAAATCAAGTTTTCTGTATCGAAGCGAGCCGACGATGTTAGTATGGGCACTTGAGATGTTATGCAACCCGTAACTATTAAAATAATGCTAAGTTAATTAATATTGTGTTTTAAAAATTGAGAATATGAAGATATAAACGTTATATATAGATAAAATACTTAGTAATGCAACGACGATTTACAATTCTGTTATGAGCCGAACGTAATCCACAATACGCACTAGTTATTACTTATTTTATATGCGAATCAAACATTAAAATATTTTGTATGTAATTAAGAGCTGAGAAAATTATATGAGATATTATTGGCACAAATTATGTATTAGGTACGTTAGGGAAGTTCTGGAATGTTCGAGTTCTTTGTTCGACAATAAGCCGACAACCTACCCACTATTTTTTTTTTATTTTTTTTTTTGGGTTTTTCCTATGAATTTATGGGCCGAAATATGCACAAAATAATTTAAATAATTAACATATAGGTTAATATCAAAGTACAGAATAGGGGTTTAATGTTAAATGTGCCGAATTGATAATGGGAATGGACTGTAACTTGGTTTTAAAATGGCGGGGCGGCCTGGCCAGAATTAATTGGACAAAATATAAATAATCGAGCTGATTTTATGTGCAGAATTGGGCGGAGTGGAACTGTAGGTGCTGGTTCTAGTGAGGCCCAACGCCGGTAATAGGGAGAAGGGCTTCACGAAGGCTCGATGGACCAAGAAATGTGTAAGCTAGGAACTTACACATACGACTTTGAGCTGAGGGAAGTAGGTATATAGGTTAATGTGAGGGCTGGAGAAATCTGGGACTGACCTTATTGTTGAGCTGGTGGTTCTGTATCTGGGCGGAGGTTTCTTCTCACTACACTACACAGCTGTTGAGCGGATTATCGATAGATTTATCGCGGTTCGCCGGCGAATTTGGTATTATATTAACGAGCACAAATAAATATGCGCACACGCGTTCGCGTTCACTAGGTTTCGGGATGAGCTGAAAATGCATCCGGCGCGGAAGGGGTTCTAATTGTTTAAATAAAAAATATTGTTCCAACGCGGGGACCGAACCCAAGACCTCCGGAGTCGAGAGCCAAGCTCCAATGGACCACGTAAGGAAAGGTAGAAACAGTGGTAGGCAGAAGACGCCAGAGAAAGATCTCGATTTTGTACGATCTCACATCATAAGTTTTTTAAACTTCAATCCCCTAATCATTTATCTACATACAAAACCTTTCTTGTAGGGTTGATATTCACACATTTAGTACCTATTACAAGCTTAAATATTATCTGGGTAATGTATTTAAGCGACCATTATTATTTTAATCCTATTCAACGTTATGATACAGCGTTTTATCTCTACGTACATTATGTCATACACAAATAACTACATTCCCAAACCGAATTATATTGGCTGGGGGTAATGTGTGTTCGGCAACGACTGTACAACTCCAGTTTCGCAATAGAGTACATTCGCAGCTATTGTTTAACACGCCTTTTGTGTCCGACCTTATACGGTAACGTGGATTATGTAGAGCTTATTAGGGCGTAGACACGAATAACTTTGCTTCAGTGACGACAAAACATATATATTTAGCAGTGACGTACGGGATTCCTATGACTCCACTCCTATTGATACCACTTACCTTTTGAAGACCCTCATCCAAATCCTTACCTATTATACAGGCTAGGGCTTCTAGTTCAGTCGTGTCTGTTATCCGTTCCACTAGGTTTCGATAGTAAAGGAGGAGAGTGTACTCTTATGTACTGCGCACACACTTGGGCACTATTAAAAAATTACTCCCGCGTAACTTGCCTGGCTTCAATAAAACCGGCCACCGTGTGGGGAGTTATTATTCTGTAATGTTTCTCCGCGCCACGTTTGCCACGTTCCTACTCTGCAGCGACCACTTATCGCACAATTCGTTCGCGGCACAGTTCCCAATTGAAGTGGTGCGACTCACGCTCATTAGTTGAGTTGTGATTAAGACGATTGGATCATTTTAATCATTCATTTGGACAATTGAGCGCCCTTGAGTTAATTGAGTGACGCGGCGGTGACCGATTTCGCGAGATAAAAAAACACACAAAGATCTGACCAGTGGCGTGGGGTTCCTAATTCCAATTCCACTATTTCCACTCCATTCCTATCGGCTTCACTTACCAGTTACCTTTTGAAGGCCCTAGTCCGAATCACTACCTATTATACAGGCTAGGGCGTATCTACGGAAGGAGAACCGGCCTTCGCCACTGATATGTACACATAATAAGCCTTATAATATGCCGATTTCTGGTTTGCCTTCTAGTGTGAACAGAGCTCCGGTCATAGTACGTTTCTGATATATTTGTGTGAATAACCTTCATTAAATAGTGGCAAAATGATATCTGTATGTCGCCGGCGTTAAGTTCATGTCAGAGGTAAAATAACTCTAAAGGTAGCATTCCGATCTTAACGACCGAGACCAACAAACCAGAGAATCAAGTTCTCACTTCTCCGGCCCCGCCCGCCCGCCGATCGCGCGACGCCGTCGCGGCATTTCTAAAGCTCTCCATGTAAATTCATAATCAAGACCGGGTTGCGCGACCCGGTCTTGGTCGCGGGAAGGCTACCTTTAACAGACTGTAGAGCGAAGACAGCAAAATAACGGACCGATTTGCTCCAAAAAAAAATACTACTTCTATCTTTCTTGGTCTTCTGATTGATTTCGTGGCTAGTCTCAAACTCTCAAAGCAGCCATTGCTCTCGGTCATTTTGTGTGACATGTACAAATAGTTTATCCACAACATTAAACCCCCATGCTTCGGCACGAATGGGCTGGCTGGACAGAATAAATAACACGGCCTCACAGAAAACCGGCGTGTAATAACGCTTGCGTGGTGTTTCGCCGAGTGAATGATGTTAATGGAGGCCCAAGGGGGTTTGGGGATTTCAAGGACCAGGAACGCAAGTACGCTACACCAGAGGAGTGAGTATCCACGGGCGGCGGTAATCGCTTTCCATCGGATGATCCTGCTGCTCGTTTACTGTATCATCAAACTATTGAACGACGGCTTATGGCCGAATACTGAAAAGCTTATCAAAATTAAGAGCCCTCCTATTCACAGGCCGTCCCTGTCTCTGCTAGCCGAAACGACAAGGACAGCATGTGACTTGAGCGTCATTTAATTTAACTATCGTTCCAGTATACGGCGGTCAGCCAGCCACATAATACTTGAACGTCTATAGCAGTTTTTAGTAATATATTTAATATCTGTGGACGCTTCACACCACGTCAATCTGGCCCCGTGCTAAGTATAGAACTATTAGTTAACTAATAAGAACTTGTGTTATGGGAACCAGACAACGGCACTTTTATATTTATTACTTTTATACTATTCTACTCCTATTATAAATGTGAAAGTTTGTGAGGATGGATGTATGTTTGTTACTCTTTTACGCAAAAATTACTGAACGGATTTCGATGAAATTTTGTATGGTGGTATTTTAGGCTCTGGATTAAAACATAGTACTTTTTATACCGAAAAAGTACAGTATTCCCGTGGGATAGCCGATTCTATATTTACGCGGGCGGAGCAACGGGAAAAAGCTAGTACATAATATATATTTAATATTTTTATTATATAATACACAATATATTTAATACATATTAATGACCCAGGAACATTGAAAACTTTTTTTATTCCCTCGGCGGAATTCGAAACCGCGTCCTCCGGCATTCGAACCACTGAGGCCCAGAGGCCGTGGACCAGCTAACAAACAACAAACACTTCTTGTAGCGCTCCTATCTCTCTCGAACACTGCTCTAAAATCCCTCTCCCTCTCGCCAACTTTAATTGCTTTAGAACGGGCCGCCAGTGGGGTAACCCTCCTCCGAAATGAGGTAACCCTCCCATCATAAATGGGGCAATCTTCCTCCGCCGGGGAGCGATTGACGCGTGGTCCGTGGATGATGAAAGTTTTGGTTGAAATATTCACCTTAAGACTAGCGCTATATGCTCCGGAATCCGGAACGCTGGTGAAAATTAAGAGCACTGAAAATACCAGTGTGGACATAAACAATTAAAGATGAAAACTGAACACATGAGTGTCGAGTCAAATGCCAATATCGTATATGACAGCTCGACACTTGACACTTCGATTATCAGCTCTATTGTATTATCGCAGAGTTGTATTTTCAGTACTCTGAATTTTCACCCGCGTTTCGGATTCCGGAGCATATAGTCCCAGCCTGAGATGAACAGGTGTATCTTATGTACCTATAATAATGCTTACGGCTAAAACCTCAAATGCTACTTATATATGAGGTGTCCTCAAGAGCTTGGCTCTCGACTCGGAGGTCGTGGGTTCGATTCCCACGTTGGAACCCCTAACAAAAAATTTTATTTCCAAGTCTGGTTAGGACATTGCAGGCTGATCACCTGATTGTCTGACAAGAGAGCTGATCCATGCGTCGGATGTGCATGTAAAAAGTCGGTCCTGCGCCTGATCTATCGCCAGTCGTGTCGGTCATACGTGCCACCGAGTTTCAAGAGTAAAGAAAGAAAGAGTCCTCTCGTCTACTGTGCACACACTTGGGCACTATAAAATAACTCCTGCGTAGCTGGCCAGGTTTCAATGAAACCCGCCACCGTCACCCAAATCGGTGTGGGGAGCTATTACAAGGTGTCCTTATACAAGTACTTGTATAGTAAATCCTACTAATATTATAAATGTGAAAGTTTGTGAGGATGTGTAGATGTTTGTTACTCTTTCACGCAAAAACCATTTAACAGTATAAAATATAATAAATTGGTAGATACATCATGGAATGGTAAAGTGCAAACACAACAAATTTTGTTTCTACTTTCAAAAAACATTACACCTACGATTTATATTCAGTAAGCAAAAGTTAAATCCTGCAATAATACAGTTGCGATCCAGTACCAATATAATTAAACTGCAGATTGGTATTCTCATAAACGTCAAACCCGTTTTGGTCCAAACTCCAAAAATCAGTTTATGATATCAAAACGATTCATTTATAATTCAATAAGAGTAAAATGAAAGTGTAAGTTAATTACGAGAAACGAGGTTCAGGTGTTAGCAATTTGCCTACGAGAATTTCTCAATCGTCTTCGTTTACTTAGCACAGTGTTTGGTGTTTGTGTGTTCATTGCAAATGGGAGAGCTCATTAGAAGTGTTACTGTTGAGTGTTAAGCTTATCTCGAGACCTCAACACCTCAATACGCCGACCAATTTGAAATTATACCACTGGGGCGACACTCCCTACAAATGACAGCTCGAGCACCGGCGAATGTCAGCCGTGTTGACGTAGGCAAGCCTAAGTTTGACACCGAAATAATTTTAAACGTTAAAGACAAATCTACCAAAAATATTGTGAAATTATTTTGGCAATATGACAAAGCACGACACGGCACGGCACCATCGGCCAGCCCCGTGAACAAAAGTCTAGGCTGGAAAAAACTCACGCCCCGCTACTTCTTCTTCATACGGGAAAAAGTTACGCCGTCTTGATTTCAGAAGACTGAATATACTGCGCAAAGCAAATGTCAAAATGTTTAGATGACAAATGTCAAACCTTTCAGGCCATTTAGGCCCCAAACAACCTCGTGTTTGGGGCCATTTAGGTGTAGGTTGACACTTTTGCCTCGACTAGCCTCGTCTATCCTAGTACTATTATATATGTGATAGTGTGTGGGAATGGATGGATGTATGTTTGTTACTCTTTCACGCAAAACCCACTGAACGGATTTCGATCAATTTGGTATTAGTATTTTAGGCTATGGATTAAAAACATAGACTACTTTTTATCCCGAAAAAGTACAGTATTCCCGTAGGATACCCGGTATAATATTTACGCGGGCGGAGCCGCGATAAAAAGCTAGTTAAATAAATAAATAAAATATTATGTATATTGTGATACTTTACATCGTAACTAGTAAACATTCTATCATGCAAAAATTGAAAGGACACTGGGAATTTTATTATGGAACAATCATTATTATCCACGACGACCAAAGATAAAATGTGGTTAGATGTAAGCGTGATTACACCTGGATTACAGCGGCATAGGTCGCGTATCTGCCGGAGCTGACGTGGAGTGAATGCTGTGATATTTTAACTCATTCCAACGAATATTCATCTTATACTTTAAACGCGACGATCTTGTATATATATAATCGGTATCTCGGCAACGGCTACAAGTATTACCATGAAATATAGCATGCAGGCAGTTTTGGGGGAGAAAATTCGATCTAGCTAGTCTTATCCATGGGAAACTGCACATTTCTAAGCTGTTGTTTCCGTGTTGGTGTTTTCTTTTGTCGTGCAATAATTTAGACTCTATTACGGCAGCTTGGTATGTATAATATATGATTTTTCCGATAATTTAAAATGTGGTGGGTTCGAATCCCGGTCAGATAAATATTTTGACTCTTTTTATTTTTTTAAATTTATCAGAACTCCGAGCAAAGTTCGGTTAACCAGGTACTAACAATATATTTGCTCTCTACCTATCTTATTTATGCAAAATGTGGTCACAATGATTGGAAAGTGGTGACCCTACGGCAATGAGTTTCTACTCACTCCCTCGGTACATAGCTACCTGCGGTTGTAACACGGTTTCCCACTAAACCGAACGCGCCGCAAATAAAATGTTCGGTAGGGTTGTCTACTTAGAGAAAATAAAAATAATGAATAGTAACAATTTTGTTTCCTTCGCCTGTGATATGTTGGCTTGATGACGCGCCACTAGCCATCAAATAAAAATTACATTTTCCTTGTTTCGACAACTTTTGTCCCCTATCATTAGTTATTCAGATTTCAGATACATAACAGGGAACCATGATAAATTGATGTACTTCTTTTTCAATGTTTGGTATCCAAACGTCAATGAATATTGTCTGTCTAGGCAAAATGTGGTAAATTGCTCTTCCGATATGGAGAATAACGTTATTCAACTCGATATTCCGTAGTAGGAGAAGGTAGGAAAGAAAAAAAATGCGTATGATGACAGCCCTGCACTAAGTAAATATGTCTTCGCTCATTAACCTAACGGGAGCCATACACCATACTGTATATCGTGCGATCAGCATGACGCTGCCGATTGGATCAGTTAGAACTTAGAACTGACCGTGTATGGACGTGAATTAGCACGACAGTGTATACGGTTTATGTCTATAATATGGACGTACTGCAGATTGGATCGATGCCTGCAGCGTCATGCCCATTGGACGACAGGCAGTGCGGTGTATGGCTATTGTAATAGTGTTTTGAAAGTCAACACTATACGACTCAACCAGTGGTGAATTTACACTAGGGGCAGTCAGGGCTAGTGCCCAGGGCGGCAAATTTTGTGGGGCGGCAAAATTTGGAAAGTAAAAAAAAATTTTTAGAATTATTTTTTTACAATTATCAAAATGGCACATTATAATAATTAATTAATTCTATTAATTAATCATTTTTTATTTCTTGTTTGAAACGAGTTAAAAACTACTTACGTTTTACAATGACTCCAAATAGTCTCAAAAGATTGGCTATTCTATGCATAGAATATGTACGTGTACGTCTGTCTACTTAAACGTTTAGATTGTGAAGATTTAATCGACCAATTTACAAAGTCAGGTGTGTTTGCCTGACAAACAAATGTAATACAATCATAAGTCACCGTTAGTGCAAAATTCATGATTCTTACAAAGATATATGATTGGCTTCGCTGGGCGCCCGATCAATGATTTGTCTATGGATTCTTGGAACAAAAACAAATATTTTTTTATACTATTGAAGTATATAATATATAATAAAATTTATGCAATGAGCTAGCAATTAGTTATACTATTAAAAAAAAAATAAGATATAAAAACTATAATTTTAAGTAAAATTTCTGTGATAGGGCGGCATTTTCTTCAGTGTCAGTTCAGGGCGGCACTAATTTTAAATCCGGCCCTGGACTCAACTATTAGAGTCTCCGGTTTTACTCCTGCTTATACTGAAAATTATTATAACCCACACATACGTTCAAACTGTGACGACAAATATCGAAAGTATTGGCTCGAACATAAAATATATGAAACTTGTTTTTTACTCTGTTCGGACGTGGAGTCGGACTGAACATAATGACGGATGGGACGTGTGTGGTGGGTATTCTGTTATATATTATAGAAGTTACTTATGTAAAACGTTAAAACATGTAACACTTTAGTTTTGCAGTTAGATTGTAAACATAAAACACACACTACAAATAAAATACAATGTACCATTTGAAATGATGATAAAAGTCGTATGGGGGCGTTAGTGTCGTTACTAACATACTACTATTATCATTTAACAGCCTCCGTGGTCCAGTGGTTAGAGCTTGGCTCTAGACTCGGAGGTCGTGGGTTCGATTCCCGCATTGGAACAACAAAAAATGTTGTTTACAAGTTCGGTTAGGACAATGCAGGCCGATCACCTGATTGTCTGACAAGAAAGATGATCCATGCGTCGGATGGGCATGTACAAATTCAACATAAAAACAATCTCTCGCCAGTCGTGTCGGTCATCCGTCCCACTGGATAACGAAAGTAAAGGAGGAGAGAGTGCTCTTGTGTACTGCGCACACACTTGGGCACTATAAAATTACTCCTGCTTAACTGGCCTGGTTTCAATGAAACCGGCCACCATCACCGAAATCGGTGTGGGGATTTATCTATTATCATGATGGTATGAATGTTAGATTCACTATGTGTGATGTGATGAAATGTTAACCTATCACAATACACCACAAGACGTTCCATACACGGTATAACGTAATATTATAATAACACGATGTACAGTTATGAGCAGTGACAAAATTGTTTGACAATTCTTATTCATATATATAAAGTATTGCAAAATAAATTTCTGGTTATGTCTTAAATATGTTCAATCATCATTCTTAGTATTTTCCTCGCAATTTTTCCAAAATTTCTCTTCCATTTTCTAAAATATTAAATTAAATTTAAATTTCCAAAATACTAGCTGTCCGACTCACGTTGTTCTGTCTCAACTATGAACATAAATAAATAACTATATATACACCTACAACCTACACCTACATGTACACCTACATCTACAGTATTTTCTCCGTAATTTTTCCAACATTTCTCGCCGTTTAAACCTTCCCTGAACTTCAACAATTATATCAAGACCAAAATTAGCCAAATCGGTCCAGCCGTTCTCGAGTTGTAGCGAGACATTGGAATTGCAATCCATTTTTAGGGTTCCGTTATACTTAACGAACCCTTATAGTTTCGCTCTGTCCATCCGTCTGTCTGTATATCTGTCTGTCTATTCGATCGTCTTGGTCGCGGCATTGTTATTAATAAATATCGCCACAATAAGCTAATAGAAACTCGAAACAAACACATCAACCGGTCAACTTCAAAATTTCTAATTGTCAAATTTTCAACCATACTTAACCATAGACAACATTACGTTTAGCTGTCAGATGCGTTTTGGTATACCGCGTTTTATGACCCACGTGACACGCCCCACGGGAACGGGATAAAAAGTATCCTATGTCCATCTCCTGGTTCTAAGGTACCTCACTACCAATTTTCAGCCAAATCGGTTCAGCCGTTCTTGAGTTATAAATAGTGTAACTAACACGACTTTCTTTTATATATTTATAGATTATGTACAGTTGAGGAAATCCGGAAAATAATATCACGGCCATCAACCACCACGATAATGCGAACAAATGAAGACGGCCAAACAGATAAACATTTTACCTGGCCTTTCGTTAGTTTATGGGTTGCACTAGTATGCCAAAGTATTTGAAATTTTGTATACCTACCATATAGATTTAAAAACCAAAAGCCTTTAAAATGTGTAACCGGCCTTTAAAGATGGCGTCCTCTGTGGCTCAGTGGTTAGCGCGTCAGCGCTCAAGCCGTAAGTCGCGGTTTCGAATCCCGCCAAAGGAACAAAAGTTTTCTTTGTTCTTGGGTCATGGATGTGTACTATACATTTTCGGGATAAAAGTAGCCTATGTTTTAATCGAGAGGCTAAACTACCAACTACCACACCAAATTTAATCGAAATCCGTTCAGTAGTTTTTGCGTGACAATTTGCGTGACCCATAAATTATAGGTATTAAATATATTTCCGTTGTCCGGTACCCGTAACACAAGTTCTTCGAGAACTTACCGCGGGGCGAGATTGACGTGGTAGTGAAAGCGTCTATAGAAATGATAAAGATAACTACGCTACCTGATAAATTAAACTAGCTTTAAAGCTCGTTCAGTTAATACATTAATAACGCCAATTGCCCGTTTAAACTTAACGCTGAAACAATAACAATTAACGTGGAGGTGGCTGGAGGCGGCTGGAGGTGGCTGGAGGCGGCTGGAGGTGGCTGGAGGCGGCTGGAGGTGACTGAAGGCTCTGAATGTGTGTCGTAATTATTGTAATTAAATAATTATTGAACCGTAATATTGGGTTTTAAACGGTGAATTATGGTATGATAGGGAATGTAACTAGCCCGCTGTACGTTTCCCGCGGCTCCGCCCGCGTAAATATAGTATCCCACGGGAATACACTACTTTTTCGGGATGCTTAGACGTTTGGATCCCTTTACTCTTGGCACACGTAATTCGCTAAACGATTTCGCTCTTCGAATTCGCTAATCTCGCGCTATGTCCAATTCAAATCGCGAAGTAGGCGAAACGAGAGTTGCCCTTGTAAGTTGTTACAATATAGGCCACCCGCGAGATAGGGGCTAAATGATACATTAGACATACTGAGATTGCGTCTTAAAGCCAGAGTGATTTTTTTACAATTAGTTCTATAGTACTCAGAATTGTACCTTTTCAATAAGGTGGCACGGGCCATTATTTAGTCGGCCAGTCGGATATATTATAAAGTATAGGTGTATTATGTACTGGCTGGCTTAGAATTCTTTTATGACATTGACTAGAAAACGAGCAGACGAATCGCCCGATGGCTCTGCGGTTACCGCCGCCCATGGACACTCGCAACACCAGAGATGTTATATTTGTAACTCCTCTGGTGTTGCGACTTGCGTTCCCGGTCCTTAAAATACCCAACCCAACCTTGGGTCTCCGGTAACCTTACGCACTCGGCGAAACCCAACGTAAGCGTTTTGCTTCACGCCGTTTTTTTTTTGTGAGGCCGTGGTTGTTATACAGTCGTGCCGGCCCATTCGTGCCGAAGCATGGCTCTCCCACAGTTAAGAGAAAATAGAATGTCGTAAATTTTTGTCGTAAGTTTGAATCCACAGTCGTAAACTACTACCATACTACATTTCATCGAAATCCGTTCAGTAGTTTTTGCGTGAAAGAGTAACAAACAGCCGCGGGCAAAAGCTAGTAATATAAATATATTGTGTATGTATATTCTTTGCCCCAAGCACGATTCGAAGGGATAAGCGCGAAAGAGACGAGAAAACGTCACGCTTTTGACACCTTCAAACGGGAAACAGTCGACTGTCTGGCGCTTATCGCGACAAATAGTAACAGTGGATGTTAACAAGCTAGCTGGTGCCCCTTACTTCGTTTGCGTAGAACAGAAACTATTTTTGCAAACGGAACCTTAATATAAAAGATCTTATGTTACTCCTTATAACATCAGCAATCTGCCAGTGCTAAAGTCCCGTGAAAATCGGCCCAGTCGTTTTAGGGATTAGCCGGAACAGACGGACAAAAACAAAAAAATTATTTGACCGTTTTTAAACTATCAAATGCATTTAGTGAATAGCTGTTAATTTAAATTACAAACAAACACTTCAAATTTATTTATATGTATGTACTTATAGATATTCTCACATGTTAGCTGATATATGGACTCTTCTCTCATTTCCAGCACCCTGGTCCCGTGGAAGCACTTCCGCGAGGAGCTCAACAACGTGCATCCGATCTCGTCGGGCCTGGAGACGATGGCGCTGAAGACGACCATCGACCTCACGTGCAACGACTTCATATCCAACTTCGAGTTTGATGTGTTCACCAGGTGAGAGACTCAGGCTCATGCAGGGACTTGTAGAGCCTGGCCAACAGTGCCGGATTAAGGTCACTTGGTGCCCCAAGCAACCTTTCCCTGTGGAACCTTTAAAAATACTCAACTAAAAATGCAAAATTTTTATTCGTATTTAACGGCTTTATATATTATATAATATAAACCCTATTTAAAAGTCTTCACACATTCAAACGTATTTGGTCATGAAATGAACAGCGCACCGCTAAAAATTATTACAATACAAATCTTTCAATGAATCTGTCAAATGAAAAAAGTTGTATTTCATAAACTGCATTTACTGCAAGCTCATAGAACGAGCGAAATTAAACGAGAGGTACATCTTTTTGGTTTCCCCTTTAGGTGTATGAGGTTGGATGTTAATTATGCGTTATGCCTATACGAACTATGTAGCTGGCTGGCTCCTTTACCTGCGCATCTATTACTTTAGTTCGAACAGAATGCGAGACGCTGCTCCCATCGGGTCGTCAAATTATTTCTATCGCTGGCTAGGTATATTAATTTCGGAAATCGGACAATAAGATTTCAAGTAATTCAAAAGACAACTTTTTGCGCGTTAATACATAACCCTCCTTAGACATGTCCTGGCAGGCTTTTGGTTGCAGTTACAGGTTATTTCTTACATCATACCAGAATTAAGTATATTGCTGGGAATTTGCCCCCTTACTAGTTACTAATAAAAATATTTGCACAACGAATATGCTATCATATCAATGTTGCCGTCCTTGTCTGATACGTTGGAAAGTCACTTGGCAGACAAAGACAGCAAGGCTGAATGAATTGCCTATTAAATTTTGTGCAAATATTTTTATTTGTTGAAATATAAAACACAGATACATAATTATGAGTAAATTTAATCGATTTTCGTAAATAAATTATTGTGACCGTTTTTGAGTGTGGATACACTAAAACTTCTCATCTCCTTTTCCAGATTATTCCAGCCCTGGAGCACACTGCTCCGCAACTGGCAGCTGCTGGCGGTGACGCACCCCGGCTACGTGGCGTTCCTCACGTACGACGAGGTGAAGGCGCGCCTCCACAAGTATATACATAAGGCCGGCAGCTACGTGTTCAGGTAGGCAGTCGGAATGTTCCAGACTTTCCGGCTCTTACAAGCGAACGACAATACGCGCTTGTAGCTGGTGTTCTGTTAGTAGCAAGTTAAGTAAGCTACAAAAGAAGATTCCCTTGGCAAAAATAAAATATGGGCAAGTCTTATCCAAACCAGAGATTCTACAAGGCTGTTTGATCTTATACCTAAAATTCTAGAAGGCTTCTTCGATCTCATACCTACATGCCGAAATTACTGACAAGATCAGGCAAATTGGTAATGTCACCATTCTCCATCCAATTGGGATGACCCCCGCCTCCTCATTAAATTCTCCCATGTATTTTAACACCCCACTTAAAAATGTTTCAGGTTATCCTGCACACGACTGGGACAGTGGGCAATCGGCTACGTCACAGTAGACGGGGAGATACTGCAGACCATTCCCCAGAACAAGAGCTTAGTTCAAGCGCTGTTGGATGGGTATAGAGAGGGATTGTGAGTATTTTTTAAACAAAAAAATGATTTGTCATATGGTAAGCGATTACAGACGCCTATGAATTAAATACTCTTAGAGGCAGTGCAGACATTACTTAGCGTAAGGCTGGAACTCGATGCTCCGGATTCCGCAACGCCGGTGAAAATTCCGAGCAGTAAAATTAGAACTCTTCATTAATACAATAGAGTTGAAAATTGAACACACGAGTGTTGAGTCAAATGTCAATGTCATATATGACACCTCCACGCTCGACACTTCCATTTTCAACGCTGTTGTATTAGCTCATAGAGTTCTATTTTCAATGCCTTTAATTTTTCCCGGTCTACCGGATCGCGACCCTAGACCGAAATAGTGTCGCGAAACCACTGCATAGCAGTGGCGTGGGGTATTCAGGATTTATGTACCCCTATAACTCCATTCCTATCGGCTTCACTTACTCTATTCCCACACACGTTGCGATCTAACTGCACAGGCAGACCTTTCCGGTGGACCGTTGCGTGTATGTCCAGCATTAGGAATTCCCATTCAGCTGCCGTATTGTGAACTTCAACTGACAAGTGGTTGAAAGCTTCATTTTGACGTTTGATTCAAAGGACATCATTCATTTTGGACCCAAAAATGAAAGTGCCGGCCAGGAAAAAAAAGTACAATATTCGGATAGAATACATAATTTCTATCATTTTTTACTATGACGTCCAATCTGTGCGCGCAATGGTTACGTCGTAATAAAATAATAAAAAAATATTTTTTTATTAATTCTTTGGTGATAAAAAAGGTTGGAGTGTTATTATTTATAAAAAATATTGTATTAAAAGTTACTTACATGACCGCAAAATACTCAAGGTCAAAACCTAGTGGTCAGAATATAAAAACGTACTATTTAACACATTAATTTTCTTTATATTATAGAATGTTGTCTTTTTAGAGTCAAACATTACTGGTTTCTCTCTCTCTCTCTCAAAACTTCAAATAGAATTCCGAGAACTAATGAAAAGGGACGGCGACCTGGGTGCGTGAACGCATTGTTGCCGACCGTTCGCGCCACGCCAGCGTCGCCAGCCAGTCAGTTATCCGTGCGACTCTGGACGGCTTACATCGGACGGCTATCGTGACATTATTCTCTTGTTCTTAGAGTGACACAATATCAAGTGTAATAGCGAGGCTTTTACGCAGCTCTGTGGCTTATTAACTGACATTATGAACGTACAATTGTGTATTTCGTGTCGTGTGCCTATTGGTGATCGCCGAAGTTATAGTTGGACAACCCGTGAATCACAACACATCGAAATCGCACAGTTTATTATTGAAGATCTACTGGTTCATCAGGTGAGGATTATATCGCTATATTGAATGAATATACCTATGATATTTACTACGAACAAACATTATAATACTTATATAACCTAAGCCGCATTTTTTTAACAAATACAAGTTTTCAATTACATGTGGCCCCCCGCCCTCCGCAGATATATTATTTTTTATTATTACTAAGCTGATACACATTTTTTTCAGAATGAACCTACAGATGTTATATGCCGACCTTGTTGGCAAAGGGCCGAGCGGCAATATCTCCGACGTCAACGTGAAGTGCAGGAAGAACCTGACAACGAAGAACCTGATGTTGCAGGCGAAGGAGTTGACGCTGTGCCCCATTCTACAGTTTTACCTGGACATGTCCGAACTAGTAATACGGCAAACTCTTGTGTAAACAACACTGTGTAAACACAACAAGACACAGAATACCAGAAAACATTATTCTACGTGTTCTTTGCCGATACAGTGTATTAATATCAGAAAACAGTCGTGTTTGCAGTGAACACCTCGAGCAAGATGAATGGCATTTACTTGATATGCAAGACAATTTAATTCAATATTTTAATTCTGCACAGATCGTTAGTGCGCTAAGATTGTTAATAAACCACATTGAAACAAGTTTTAGATTTTGAGCATTATGAATTGATCAATAACAAAGAGTTATTGATCAATCGTGGAGATTGGACTGGTCTCACTGCTGAAAAATTCTCTGATTTATTGGCCAACACTCCGAGCTTAAATCAGAGAAGAAACAATTTGCTTTACTGGCAAAGATCCGAACTGGCGACTCAAATGCTAGGCTCGCAACGATATTTAAAACGAGCGAATCCACATTCGCGCGAATACTTGCGACCGGCCGAGAAGCACTTTTGCGAGATTTTGTTCCAATGCATTTGGGGTTTGACCACATGACTCGGGAAGATGTCACATGAAGGAATCTTCTTATCCCAGAAAGTCTTTTTGGAAATATTGAAAGTCCTCCCGAAGAACGAAAAGCTATTACAATTTTGGACGGCACATATTTCTACATACAAAAAAGCTCAAACTACTTTTTTCAACGAAAATCTTATAGTAGTCACAAGTTCCGGAACTTAGTAAAACCATTTTTATTTGTCTGCTGTGACGGTCACATAATAGAAGTTTCAGGTCCACACGCTGCTACTTCTTCAGATGCGCAGATAATGCAGAATATTGCTGAAAATGAAAGTGATCATGGCGATGGATTATTCCAATGGTTCTATCAAAGCGGGGACATATTTATTTTGTACCGTGGCTTCAGAGATGCAGTTCCAGTTCTTGAAGGAAATGGTTACACTGTGAAAATGCCGGAGACAAAGCATCCAGAAGCATCGCAACTAACCACGGAACAAGCAAACAAGTCACGCCTTGTTAGTATTTGCCGCTGGGTTGTGGAAATAGTGAATGGCCGATTTAAAAGGGATTTCCGCCTGCTGAGAAACGTGCATATTAATATAACATTGCACTATATGTTTGAATATTTTAGAATCGCAGCAGCATTAATTAATGCTTATCACGTGTTGATAGTGGATAATGTCCATGCATCTGATTTCTTACAAATAATCCGGGAAAGGATAAACATGCCCAATACACTGGCAGATCTTGTCGCCAGACGTAACTTGAACAGAATGAGAGCACAGTTCCAGCCCATGTCTGCGGATATGGCAGAGTTTAATGACTTTCCTACGCTGACCGAACAAGAATTAATATTATTTAGCAACGGTATATATCAGCTGAAACAAGCGAGAAGTTGGAGCTTTTAGCATTGAGCTCAGTGGTGGAATTCCTCTAGAGCTTGTAAGGGAATTGGAGGGAGAGGACTTGTGGTTGATTAGAGGGCGAATACAATCCCGACACATCAGATCCAAAACATACTATGTGTATATTGCACTGGATAGAACAGCAACCGGGCGTCGAGCAATAAAACATTATTTTTGCACATGCTATATAGGAAAGACAACCATCGGATGTTGCTCTCATACTATGTGCATAGTCTGGTACATGGGTTATGCTAGACATGACCCTTACCTCAGCCCACCCGCAATAAGTTTAGATGACATATTTGTAAGACTAGAAAATGTTTAATTGTACGTCATTAACTTATTAGTTATTACCACTGATTTTAAGCAGGAATGTTAAGATTAATATTGTTTATTTCTCCCAGCGCCATCACACCTTGTCAGAGCGTTTTTTTTCTTAGTTAGTAATGTTGCCCTTACCTTGTAATAGCGATGAAACAAAATAAATGCTGTTTAGTACTTGATAAATATTTTTATTCTTTATTTTATGACTAAATATTTTTTTCCAACACTATTCATCAACCTTACCACTGTGTTTTACTATCAAGTTTATATCATAACGTAAGATATCCATGCTTTTAATAGTGACACTCCAACCTTTTTATCACCAAAGGATTATTTTTATTATTATTATTACGACGTAACCATTGTGCGCACAGATTGGACGTCTTAGTAAAAAATGTTAGGAATTGTGTATTCTATCCGAATATAGTACTTTTTCTTTTTGGCCGGAATTTTCATTTTTTGGTCCAAAAAAGTATGAAACGTGAATGATGTTCTTTTGACACCTTAGTTTTTTAAATGACGATCTCTGTGGCTCAGTGGTTAGCGCATTTGCGCTCAAGCCGGAGGTCGCGGTTTCGAATCCCGCCAGGGAACAAAAAGTTTTCTGTATTCCTGGGCCATGCATGTGTATTAAATATGTGTATGATATAGTAAAAATCCTAAACATAAGTATAGTATAAAAAGTATTAAATATATTTCCGTTGTCTGGCACAAGTCTTCGGATACTTACCATGGGACGTGGTGTGAAACGTCCATAGATATTATTATTATTAAATTGTATTTTTATTTTTTAGTTGTATGTGTTCATTAATTCCGTAGCTAACATACGATACTACCTGAAGCTTTTGTATCTCCAATATTTTTTAAAATAATTATTGCTTTTGGAACTTTTGTTCAAATATTCTGTAAATTTTCAGCTACCTGTATCCAGACGGTCGAGACGTGAATCCGGATCTGAGCAGTGCGATAATCTCCCCCGCGGAAGACCACATCACAGTCACACAGGAGCAGTACGAGCTGTACTGCGAGATGGGTACGTACAACCGAGCGGCTGGATCGCCTGATGGTACGCGATGATAGGAGCACCTGGGACTCGGGCTTTGCTCGGAGGTCTAGCACAGCGATTTATGTACCCAGAGTTAGAACTAAAAACTTTGGGTTCAAGGTACATCTAAGAAAACGAAAATTTTTGGTGGTACACCACATGTTAAAAATTAGTTTAAATATAAGTATTTTTCTTACCCTTACTTACTAAAAATAAGTTTTTAAGATAACCGTGTATTTACAATAATCTTTTTTAAAAAGAATAGGATTAACTTTCCTACTTGAAAAAAAAAATCAGCTGTTTCCTACAAAATGTTATCTATGCCGTAGCCCTTTTGTAGGAAACAGCTGTTTTTTTTTTTCAAGTAGGAAAGTTGATTCCATAGTAAAAGTTGCTTATATTCAAGAGTATCTTCACTCCTGAAAGTTTGGACAGTGACTGAAAAAACAAACGTAGGTAGGTAGGTTGTTCAAAATTATTTCAAGATATTTTGGACATATGAATCTACTGCTTATGTAAAGACGTTTAAGAAGACGAAACAGTAGATAATACCGAAAAACCTTATATATTTATGTTATTGATAACCTTGTTGTATTTTGCAGGAAGCACATTCCAGCTATGTAAGATCTGTGCGGAGAACGACAAGGACATCAGAATAGAGCCGTGCGGGCATCTCCTGTGCACGCCGTGCTTGACGGCGTGGCAGATTGTGAGTACAGTCAAACCGATATTATAGAAATTGATCGGCGACCTCTGTGGCTCAGTGGTCGAACGTGTCAGTGCTCAAGCCGGATGTCGCGGGTAGAATCCCGTCAATTGAACAAAAAAGTTTTCAATGTTCCTGGGTCATGAATGTGTATATATAATATTGTGTATAATATATATATATATATATATATATATATATATATATATATATATATATATATACATATATATATATATATATATATACATATATATATATATATATACATATTTATATGCTATACACATAATATATTTAAGATTTTTATTACATATATATATATATATATATATGTAATAAAAATCTTAAATATATTATGTGTATAGCATAAAAGTATAAAATATATTTCCATTCTCTGGTACTCGTAACACAAGTTCTTCTAGAACTTACCACGGGGCCAGATTGACGAGGTGTGGAGGCCTCCATAGATATTATTATTATAAGTTAAATATGTGAATTGGGGTCCTGTACTCCATTGTATGTTCTTACTTAATACTTATTCTATTTACTAATTATATGTGCCTTCTTGTTCTAGGACTCGGAGGGCCAAGGCTGCCCATTCTGCCGGGCGGAGATCAAGGGCACGGAGCAGGTGGTGGTGGACGCCTTCGTACCTCCACGGCCACCGAACACCACGTCAGAAGTCAAGTCAGTATCATCATCATCAGCAGCCTATTGTCGTGCACTGCTGAACGTCGCCCTCCCGCAATGAGCGCCAACCATCCCGATCTTGGACAGCCCTAATCCATCCGATGCCAGCCCCTTCTACAAATCGTCGGTCCATCGTCCCGCAGGACGTCCTACACTACATTTGCCTAAGCGTCGTCTCCACTCTAATACTTGTCTGCTCCATCGGCCGTCTGTCCGTCTGCAGACATGGCCGGCCCACTTAAATACTTCAAATCCCTCGTGTGTGTTTGAATTTCGAAGAATCCTTTCGACGGATGTCTTAGATGTCATATCATTTTAGTGGTAAAAATGTATATCTTATGACCAACTTGACATGACCAACAGGATCTCATTTCAGCGGTAAAAATTAATATCTTGTGACCAACTTGTCATTTATTTGACGAAAATCATTTAAAAAAAACTAATAACAGACTATCAAAACTACATCACTCATAAACAAACACGTAAGAATGTGTACACATACCAATCAACGAATCCGTCAAAAATTTATGTACAAATCAGCCAGTCAAATATGTACGTACAAATCAACCAGTCAAAAATGTATGTACAAATCAACCAGTCAAAAATGTATGTACAAATCAGCCTGTCAAAAATGTCAGTACAAATCAGCCAGTCAAAAATGTCAGTACAAATCAGCCAACTAGGGCGCACGACATAGAAAGCGTCAGAGATTTTTCGCTATTTTTCTAGAGTACAGTTGTGTTTTTTGCGAAGGTCCTGAAAATTGTTAGGAAGATGGCGAAATTTTATCTCAGAATCAAATAATCCGGTTTTTTGCAATGATCGTAGGATTTTCGAAAATATCCTAATTTTCCAATTATTCTACGACATATAAGTTGATAAAAGGAACAATGGCATTTTGTCAATAGTTTGTTAATAGTAAAAAACTATTTCTATGGTGGTCACTGGTCATAATATATATAATATTATGCTGGCATTAAATAACACTTCCGATATTTCATTTTAGAGCTAAGGATAAATAAGATTAATTTATTATGTTTCTGATATTTGTCTAATTAAATTGTAAAATGAGTTATGTATTAATTTTTTTTTAATAAAATAAAAGAAATATCCATTTTGTTATAATTGTTTGTATTTTTTATTTACTTTGATAAATAAAAAAAGTAATCCTTCTTTCTATTCTATTTACAGAATAGCAAACACAAAGACAGCGGTGAAGCCGGTGTCGTCTAACTCATCAGGCTCATCCGGTTCGTCTGGATGTAATGGTTCCAGTGAGTTTATCATATCAACTATATAGTATGTGGGAATAATCAAAAGTTAAAAAATACAAACCGAATACGCAATTTGCGTAGTCGGCTGTAAGTATGTTTATCACTCATGTGTCCAGTGGTTTCTTTCTCATTTTAATTAGTCAACATTTACATTATTGTTAGTTCCACCGTAGCACCTTAACTACTGGTCGGATTTTAATAAATAAGATGTCAGTCAATAGATTCCTAATAATAGGCCGGGTAACATAAGCTATATAATTTACGTAGTAGGGTTATAATTTTTTTTATAAAAATAAAATTGTAGTTATATAGTAAAGTGTTAGTTAAATTGGTTTTAAATAATGTTTAGTGATAAATATAAACAGTTTGATGATATTTTCATCATAGTATAATAATTGCCTATTATTAATAATCCTAATTTGAACATTTTCAGGCACAGAGGTGTCAATGAACAACGCCAATGGCTGGTCTACCAGGAATGCGACTTTTAACGGCCTCACTGACGACATTGACGATTCAGAGGTAATTTATACTTTACGCGTTATGAGTGTATATTGAAGTGAGATGAGAGCGCCTCCGTGGTCCGGTGGTTTGAAGCTTGGCTCCTGACTCCGGAGGTCAGGGGTACGATGCCCGCGCTGTAACAACAATAATATTGTTTTGCAGGTCTGGTTAGGTAAATGCAGGCCGATAACCTGATTGTCTGACAATAAAGATGATCCATGCGTCGGATTGGACATCTAAAAAGTCGGTCATGCGCCTGATCTCTCGCCAGTCGTGACGGTTATACATTATAACATTAAATGTGGGAAAGCCATGCCATTCGGCACGACTGGACCGGCTCGACCGGTTAAATATAACGATCTCGTAGAACACCGGTGTGTAATAACGCTTGCGTTGCGTGTTTCGGCGAGTGAGTGTTAGTTAAGACCAGGAACGCAAGTGCGCCAGATGAGTTACAAGTGAAACTCCTCTGGTGTTGCGAGTGTCCATGGACGGCGGTAATCGCTTACCATAAGGCGATCCGTCTCCTCGTTTCCTGGTCCTTTTCATAAATAAATAAAAATGCTAAAATTCATCAAATGCGGTTTTATAGGTTACAAACTTTACGTACATTAAAATTAAAGAGACGGCAGAAAATATTACCTACTTTAATTAAAAACAGTTATTACTTAAGTTTCTTTGCATACTATAGAAGTATTAAAGCATGGTTTGGCATGATTTTTGGGTTTCATTTTTGTTTTGCTTAATCGTACATTGTGTCGGTGTTTCGTATTATCATTTTCTTAACTTCGAATGTTTTGTTATTTTAAGTGTCATCATCAGCCCACTTGTCGTCAACTCTTATACTAAATATTTTAAATATGACGGCATAGCATAAAACCATTGCCAGTGTCAAGTTAAAAAGTTGGAGAAATAGAATTTTCGTTTAAGTTTTCAACAAAATTTTCTTAAATCGTCAAGTCCAATGTCTAGTCAAAATCGAAGTAAATAGTCAGTGCAGTCAATGAGTCAAGTCGGTTGATTCATTGAATCCCTTCCGTAGTCCGATCGATTCTCAACAGATGGCGTCAATTTTTCCTTGTATGAGGACAGGCTTTAGGCTAAGGCTGGGACTGTATGCTCCGGAATCCGGAACGCCGGTGAAAATTCAGATCAGTTAAATTAGAACTCTGGACTTTAATAAAATAGAGTTGAAAATCGAACACATGAGTGTAAAGTCAAATGTCAATGTCATATATGACAGCTCGACACTCGACACTTCGATTTTCAACTCTACTGTATTAGTTCCATTTTAAGTGCTCTGAATTTTCCCGGGCCCGCCGGATTCTGGATCATATTAAAGTCCCAGCCTTAATGCAATAAAGCATGTCTTTATGTATAAGATTATACTCTATGGTTTCATAATTGCCGAACGACATTAAGAAAGTAGTTGTACCAGTAGTGGGCAGTTGGCTGTTGATAACACCGCATGGTACCTAAACGTTATGTTTGTGTTACAGAGACGCAAGCGAGTCCCCCCGCATGCGTAGTGCACGAGCGGCGCGTGTCTGTCTGTCTGTCTGTGTGTTTGTGCGATGGATTTACTGTGGCAGGATGTTGATGATAGGAACTTTTCTCGTTAGAATAGCGAGGCGTAAATTATAGGCTATCTGCTATACTATAGTCAAAAATACTTAACCTGCCACCAGCAAAGAACATAATATTCATTACTAACGTAAAGAATCGTCATCCAATAAACTTATACGAATGACAGCTCCCAGCTGTGTGCGCGTTGCTAGATGTTGCGCGCGGCGAGCGGGACGTTTGTTTTTTTAAGCCAGGGCTTTCGTTCACGGGGCTGGCCGCTAGTCGTTTCATGATTTGACATAATTACAACAATATAATTTATAATATTTAAGATAGATTTGTCTGACGCGACGTTTGAAATAATTTCTGGTGTGAACCTTAGGATTAAGCCAACACGGCTGACATTAGCCGGTGCTCGAGCTGTCATTTGTAGAGAGTGTCGCCTCGATATTTATTTTTTCGAAAATATTATGTATATATTGTATCCAAGTTAATCCCTTGTCTTCCTTCTATAGTTTATTTATTATATTATTATCTTGTTAGAATTTATATTCTTGTAAATCACGAAAATATATTATTGGGCTTTGGCAACGTCATCTATGCTGGCGGTAGGTAATCTTACTTAACGAAAAATTCCTATAGATGGTGCTTATTATGCGACATAACTTAGCCTCAATTTTCCCAAATTTCTTTAAACGCGCTTATCGCTAAACTCGGATTTCATCTATCTATCTCTCATTAAATGTTAGAACGGAACAGATATATCTTAAACCGAAGTTAAACGTCGTTTCAATACGTTGGTGAAATTGGGGCTTATTCTGCTAATGAACATAATATAAAAACATATTTGAATTAAATAGTTTTAATATATTCTGCCCCTAGTGAAACCATTGCACAAAATAATAGAGACTTGTTTAGTTTAATGTTTGTATGAAGTTGTAATATGCCATACAGGCATACAGAGTACAAGTCACCTATAGAAATCTGTGAAATTGTTGTGATTCGCTTTATTTGTTTGTTTGTTTGTGCGATGTTTTTGTTACTTTTGTATAATGTACATGACTGTTGTACACAAGGACATACACACACACATACAATACACTTGTCATGCATGTGTAACACTACTTTGGTGTTGCGATAAAGTGTGTTCAGTCCCTGTGACTTTAGTATTATGAGTAACAAAATTGGCTTAGCATGTTTTTTTTTCATTTTGTCATATTATTGTTTTGTGGCCTGAATTTTTCATTCTCTTATTTATATTTTCTTTTATATATATATATATATATATATATATATATATATAATCGTCGTGACAATGTATAATTTCGTCCCAAACATTTTATTCGTCCATAGATTGAGAGATTATACCAGTGATCCGATGTAATACAAAAATATTCTTCGAAAAAGAAGAATAAATAAAAAAGAGATTACTTGGAAGACAACTTACTACAGAAAAACAGTTTACTTGGAATATGTAGAAATCGAGAGGAATAATGTTTACCATATACTGCTAGTATTTTTTTTTTTTCGAAATTTTTTATTATTTTTCAGCCTTACGTCTTGACGTAAGCAGGAGAACATATGCCCAAAATATCCGTTGTTGATTTTGAACACTTGAAGTGACACTAGAAAAATATTTTTTATACGCTTATTTTTATACTATGCTTTTCCACTTTTGTTACTCTTGATAATTATTGTGGTGTACATTTTTTGCATTTAATTTGAATTATGAAATTTTCATCTAGACGATTTAATTATTTTTATTATAGTATTTTTATAATGAATTTAGTTTTTATTTGTCTCGATATTATATTTAATTCAATGCAATATTTATTACAATTAATTTAGTCTTAATTATTTTTAATTTACAAACAGGTTTTTGTAGTATACAGTTATTTTAGTTAAGTCGATTTTAAATTATGTACCTAGTTAGAAAGAAAATCACAAAAAAAATCAGCTTTAATATCAGATAGTACGGTTTGCGTCCGATTTCTTAAACACTACTCAGAGTTAAGCTTCCCCTTATACAAACAGTTACAGTATCTGCTTGGCAAATAGGAAAAATGGGACAGCGTGTGACTTGAGAGAGTTTGAAGAACCGTTTGAGTCTTCGGCCTTTAGGGTCAATTCACAACGAAACGAAACGAAACGATATGCGACATGACGCTGCATTTTTTAAGATAGCTATTCAAAATTGAACTTTATTAATTACACAAGAAGATACACGTTTCATTGTGAGAGTTCGAATGTCAAGTTGCACCGCGCTGTACTGCGCATGTTCAGTGTATGTCTGATGGCGTATGAAACGTGTGTCTTTTTGTGTAGTGAATAAAGTTCAATTTTGAATAGCTATCTTAAAAATGTAGCGCCGCGTGGCGTCACGGGGTGAACTGACCCATTATCATTAAAATTTTGAAATGATTTTATGACGAAGCATTGATGAGGACCAGTTATAAATGTATCTTTTATTTTTACAACCTAAATGCCTATAAAAAAATTAAAGAATTTTTAATTTAAAACAAGGTTTTTTGGTTACTTATAAACCTTTTGTTGACTGACATGAAATATTTTTTTTTTGTGTACAGTCAACCAAAAATATCTACTTAACTTTTACGAATCTCATTATTAAAAGTGAAAATTTCGAATGTACTTGCAATGCAAGATTTGGAGTATTAAATGAAAAACTCCCAACTTTGTTGATAGTCCATACAAACGAGTACTTATTTCATTCCAAGTATGAATGTAATATAAAATATTTTATACATTTTTGTCCGTAATTTAAGTTGAATGTTAACAATATATGGTTTAGTGAATGCTTTTTGTGTTTTCTTTTGCATATTTCATAAATCCATGCTTGCTGTGTGCCTGTGTTTGTTGCAAAACTTTATTCATCAACATTAGCTAATAGGTAAGATGCACTATTCTTATAAGTATTTGTTTTTCTTTTTTTAAGAATTCCATGCCATAAATATATTAAAAAATTAAAACATAAATGTAATTAATTGCAAAAAATGTTGTCAGTTTTACCGACTGATTAAATTTCGCACGGAAACGATGATGTCACTTGTCGTGGATCATGGCTTTCATACTTTTGCATGTTTTTTTTTTTTTTAAATTTCAAGATATTTTTCTGTAAAAATTAAAAATGCAATATCCAGCAACATCAGGTTATCACAACAATACCACCAAATACCAATGCTCTGATAAAACGCCGCGTTGACTCAGGTTTATAATCTCAAATAAGTTGACGTAACAGAAGTGACGTCACTACACGCTGATGGGTGCTTTAATATACGTTTCGTTCAAGTTACCTTTAAAATGAAAACAATGCAATGCAATCCAGCCTTTGATACTTTTTTTACATTTTAATTATAAAATCTTCATATACCTACCTATATTACATTTGCATCTTCCCTATTGATTACTTTATGAATTTAAAATTGCATGTACTGTTTTGAAATGAATAGACATACGCACACATATTAGTTATTATTTTACGTGAAGCAAAAACTTTGTACAATTTTTTTTGTTGAAAATTTTTGTCACAGCTATCGTTTTAATGGACGGCACTTATATTTTGCGTTTTCCATTTAGAAAAGTAAGTCGATACAGTAAACTGTATTGCACTATGAAAAAAATGTTTTATCTGTTAAATTGTGCGCAGACATTTTTTCGCAGTGCAACACAGTCGACACTGTGTTATTTACTTCGTGTTCGATTTATAAAATTAATCGACACCGTGCGATACAGTAACAAACACGGAGGGGGTTTTCTATAAAGTTGTGCACTAAATCTTCCATATTATTAAATGTGTGTAGCAGAAAAACCGGCTCACAAAACGTGGAAGGGATAATTCGTAACGTTTCGTACCTTTGGCGCCCTGTACTAAAGAATTGTCCTACCGCACAGACTAGTAATGCATACATTCATTGTACATACTAATACTACAATCTGTTATATACTTTATCGTTAAGAATGTAAGTGTAGCCAGGTGGACGGTCTCAGTACACATGATCGCCGATCGTAACGATCAATCTCACGTATACAGTGGGGCCCACATTTTTATTTCGCATCTAAGAGGCAAAAGAACACTAATAAAGTCCAAACTTTAAAACTAAATGAACTATGGCCGAATTTGACCTCGAGGTGACCAGTGACCATTAGTAAGTAAAAAAGTATGATAAAATAACAATTTGAGTAACAAAAATCCTTATTAAATTGTAGTTCCATACCAGTAAACAAGATAGGAAGATAAAAAGTAAGATAAATAATGTATTTCTTGTGATGAAATCATATGACTTAATCTCATACCTTACATGGCATTTTTTCATACAGGGGTATAATTACGCGTTGCCCGACAACAAAATCTAATAACTCCTTTTGCGTAATATCAATTTACCCCACATCAGGACTGGGCGGAATTCAACGCGGCCACCTCCACCATCGACGCGTTACGACCCGGAGTGCGATCAGCTGGAGCGTCTCCGCGACACTCACCCCGCGCGGCGCGCAAGGCCCCGCCCACAGAGAACACGTACGGGGAATTACGCGCCCCACCGCTGCCACCAAGAAAAAGTCTGTCGCCTGCCGAAACTATTCTCGCGGCTTCCAGTGTACAGGATATAGCGGTTGCCAGTTCTATGGGTGTGTATAAAATCTGTTTACAAATTAACTATGATAGTTAAGAAATTTGATTCAAGTATTATGGGTCTCAACGCTGCCCCTAAAATATTCCCATGGTAGAACTACACAAGTTAAAAGTGTTGTTATTTTGATAACAAATAATAATAAATTTTAAATTGAATAAAAAAATGATGAATTAAATATTCATCATACTGGTCTAATATTACAGAGCCCAGACGTCGTTCGTCTCTGGAACCGGAGCCAGATTCCCGGCACCGGCTGACGTCAGTCATCACCGGCTCCACGGAAACCATCACCGGTCTCATCGACACCAGACATGAGATTGTAAGTATACCATACCTTCACGTGTTACCCCTTTAAATCTAAGGTCAAAATTCATCGATTTCAGGCATCTGCCTCGAATTTCGCGGCAAGGCGGGTGCAATAGCCAATAGGTCACATAAGTCACCGCTTGACAGGAGTGCACTTCTGTCAAGCGGTGACTATGACGCGCTGCCACGCCTCTTGCCACGATATCTAAAGCAGAGGCCATAATGTTATTATAGACGGTTAGTGCAGATAGGTTCCTGATTAAAAACTGCCATCGATAAAGAATTTTTGAGGGCATTAAAGGGAGCTAGCCAGTCCAAATCTCAGTCGGTTGTTCTAAATATTTAGCTCTTATTCAGACGTTGCAGCATTCGTGCGGTTAAGAACTGCGCGGGTCAACCGCACGCAGGTTATTACAAAGGCATCGTATTAGAACATTCAAACTGAATCGCGCGGTTCTCGCCTTGTCTGAATACGCCTTTACTTTAATTAAGATGTATTGTCATTTTTAGGGTTCCGTAATACATAAGGAACCCTTATAGTTTCGCTCTGTCCGTCCGTCTGTCTGTCTGTCTGTCCGCGCTTCTAGCTTCTGTAATTATGAATATAAATTAATGAAATGTAATAGATTGTGTATAGACATCGGTTTTGGAATCATAAAATAATAATGATTTTATATTTTAGGGGTGGCTTTCCATGCATGTGAAGTGGGGATGAAAAATATTTTTTCATTCTACCCCATCGTATGGGGTATCGTTGAATAGGTCTATTAAAATGATGGCAGGGTTTCATACATGACTTTTACAAATTTAACCTTTTTGAGTAATCGGCCTGGAAAGTGGTTTATAAGTTGGTCCCCGCCCCCCGGCATTTCTAAACTATAAGAGATAGAAGCTTGTAAGTTTACATGCTGATAGATCATGCTAAAAACTCTTTATGAAAATTATTTTGAGTGAAATCGGAGAATAATTTTTGAAGTAATTCAAAGAATATTTATTGCGCATTGATAGTTACGGAACACTCCTTAGACATGTCGTGACATGCTCTTGGTTAGGTTAGGTTATTATAATTTACGTACTACTTTTGAGCTATCATTGCAACTTTTATCTGAACACAATTTCTCCCCTTCATTCAGATACCTCCTGATCCAAGGGCATTCGAAAAGCCAAGAAGGGCGTGCACACCGCAATCCAACAGTAGACCGTTACCGGCGCCACCGCCAGAGAGACAAGTGGAGAGACCAGAAACAAAACCAGAGAAAATAGATAGGCTTGAGAGACCAGAAATAATGGAAAGACCAGAACGAACAGAAATAGTTGAAAGACCTGACAGAGTAGAGAGGCCAGAGAGAATTGAAAGACCAGATAGAGTGGAAAGGCCAGAGAGAATTGAAAGACCTGAAAGAGTTGAAAGACCAGAAAGGGTAGATAGACTCGAAAGAAACGAAAGACCAGAGAGGGTTGAAAGAGATAGAATTGAAAGACCAGAAAGAACGGATAGGCATGAAATTAATGATAGGATAAACATAGAAAATCAAAGACACATAGAAAAGACGGAGGAGCGAAACGATAGATCTGGTTCAGAAAACAGAGATAAGCATGAGAGACCAAACGATAGGCATATTGAATTTAGACATCCTCCCGAAAGACCGGATAGGTTGCAGGACAGATCGTCTTTCGATCGAGATACAAGGATAAGGGAGGATAATAAGGCACCACCACGGCAAAGAAGTCTACCTTCTACTACTAGTGGTAGCATAGAACAGCCTCCTAAATCCACTACCATGCCTAAATTCCCATCAGAAGATATCAAAGATCCGCCATATGAAAATGTTGGGTTAGAGAAAACAGAAATCGCTATAGCGCGTGAGTATTTTTATTTATGTCAGTCAATTTCAGACAACAGGTTTTTCGAAACTTACAAGTTTGGTAATTGGCAATGGTAATTTAAATCAGTGAAAGTGTGCGATTTCGTAGACATAAAAATCAAGTATAAATTATAGAAAAATAAGGTAGCATTATGGCGATGGTTCCTATCAGACTAAGATTTTTAATCTCCATATGATTGATTTAAAATATTTATTAATTATAGTGTATTTATAAGTTTAAAGCTACCGTGGACTAAAGTTTTCCGATTTACCCAACAGTTACCGGGGATAAAAGCGCACAAAAAACGTTACGTCATGATTATTATTATTATAATTGTGTACAATAATTAATTTAACAATAAAAATAAATTAATAATATCAGTAATATTATTGTTGGTTCCACTAAAATTACGAAAAATATTTTTTCTACAATGCCATTTACGGCAAAACGGAACGTTAAAAGTCATAGTTAACTACTAAATAGCCTAGTCAGTCACACTAATAAATCGACCATATATCGATAACGTTTGACTATTAAAAATACTCGTAACTGTTGACGGCGATTCGAAAATAAATAAACATTTATTTGACACAATGCGACATTACCCCACAAATACAAAGACTTATGCCGGTGAACAAAATAAGTTAAGTTAGTAAATCTTTTAAAGGTCAATGTATACGCCTATACACTAGAATCCCAGAAAACGTTCAAAATCTGTCTACTTATAAATTTGAAAAAGGAGTTAAATAACGTTTGTGTGCTAAAGCTTACTATAGTAACAATGATTTTAATGACGATCGCACACCATGGGAATAGGATGGCCACCTGCAAGGCTACTTCTGTGTACTATTGTAATCTTGTTATGTATATTTTCAGTCATAACATTGTTATGTACCTTTTTTATTCTAAAATAACAATTTTCCATCTTTTTCATCAAAGGGGGCGCGAGTTTCTTACGCCGGTTCTTCGGTTCGGGCTAGTTCTCGAACCGGTGGGAGGCATCACGTATACCGACGTTCAGAAAGTGTAATAATATGTATAATAATACCAACATTGAATAAAAATTTGCGACTTTGACCACATAATACATTACAAAAAACACAAAAACAGGACAGAAAAACATGTATAAACTGTTTAAAAAATATTACGATAAAAAAATTAAGGAAAAAAAATCAAAAATAAACTGAAACATAAAATTACGTACCATGAGTAGATACGCTAGAGTTACTATTATGAATCGGAAGGTAGGAAGTGCCTAACTGTCAAAAAGCAGACCGCTCAGGCGTATCACTGCGGCGTAACACCACAGTGCCTGGTATTATGCGGTTCCATATTGTTGTCGTTTGACGGACAGATCAACACACTCAGCAACAGCATAATATAGACAGTTACATATAAAAATCGATCCGGTTTCAAGTAATATATTTTTATGTCTCAAGTACCAACACTACAAACTTCAATGCGAAGTGTCCTATGTAGCTTAAGCATTTACAAACACTACAATAACGTTTCTTTTTGTTTCAGCTAAAAAAATAAACCCGCTGACACACGACAAGCATGGACGTAAATACGGTCACAACGTATCCTATGAAAACATTAATTTAGACTACATAGCGCGTTTGGTAGGGGAGGGATACCCCAAGGACATTGTGGTCAGGGCTCTAGGTATAACTAGGAACGATTTAGAAATGGCCTGCGACATACTACACGAGTTCGGGTCTAAGGTACAACATAAGTGTTAAAAGCTAGTGTCCAGCTCGTAAAGAGCAAATTACTAGTATTCAGCTCTTTAAAAAAAAATGCGCGAACGCGACAATATAAAGCTGTCTTTAAAGACGCTGAGAAATTCTAAAAAAGCGTTCATGTTGCTAATGTTTCAAATGCTATGCCAAATAGAAAACTGGTCTTCGGCTATTTCCCTAATGAGGGCTACCGCGAGTGAATTCGCCGCCAGAGGCGCTGTTGTAGCGTGACGTCTCCGAAATATCAAATTACATTGTTTTTGTGGGCGGCAGTTTGTTTCCGAGTGAAAATTAAATATTTTTGTGAACATTTTGCCATACGCGACATTAATTATGGAAAGTACGAGAATGACTGTGCTGTAAAAGCGGAGCTGAGAAAAAGTGTTACCTTTCGGAAAGCCTTTATGTCCTCGTTTTTTCCGAACAGAACGGGACTGCGCAACACTGCGGCATGCTTATTTATATTTTTACAGTACGGTATTTAAATTAATAAAAATCATCACGTGCGTGATAAGCTAACAAACTGTGACAGCTAAGCCTCACTCTGGCGCGCCCACTGGCGAGCACGAAAACGGTGGCCCTCATTGAAGTATTGAAAACAAAATATGATTCTTTTTTTTGTGCTTTCATTAAAAAAAACGAGATGACCAAAACATATTATGTTGTACAACGTTGAAAATGAAGCAGGTATTCGAAACGTTAGCGATCAAAATTTAAATAAGAATGAAATGTAACCAGTTACTTAGTTTTAAACAATTTAGGCGATACAGCCTATTTTAGTGGACCTCGGATTCTGAGGGTAAAAAAAACGCTTTTACTATAAGGTTCCAAGTTATAATTACTAGTTGTTTTCCAATTTATTGTTTTATTTATAAAGTCGAATCGGCTTCAGACACCAAATTGTACGAAGTACACTTTGAAATGTGTAAAAGACGTGAAAACGTTTGTCTCGTGTGAACACAACTGTCAGAACACGGAACGATAAGCTTTATAAGTGTTCGAGCTCGCAGTAAAGTTGCTCCCCTTGGCATTGAAGTTTTACTCGATGGAGAATGTTACTAGGTATGTAAAAATCACTAGACACTTCGTGACGGTGAGGTTTTCGTTTTATTCAAAAATATTAGTTAGTTATGATTATGCACGCGTTCAGAGTTCGGAAAATTTTCGAATCCCGCTGACAGTAGCGTGACGTCACGCTACACCTCGGCCGAGTTCGCGCCGTACTACACACGGCTTAGTCGCAAGTATTCTTCATTCACGATTATTCTTTATTGTTCACGGAGAATAAGGAGAGCTCACGTTTAAAATTAGTAAATATTCTCCATTGTGCATTGACTATATCAATCGGTTGGAATGCTATTCTACAATTTGGTGTACGAGAATCCATTATTGTGATGTAAAAACCGGTGCCACTTAGTTATATTGTTATTAGGGAAATTGTGGTGTATATTTTAAAAGTAATGTGGATTAGACTGCTTGTTTGAGCGAGTCGAGGATCGTTCTAGTATTATAGTTTAATGCTTGGCACTTGTATTTATTTGCATAATTTTAATACTTTCCATTGTTTTTATCAGTATTTAAAAAGTAAGCTTTTGTAAATATATAAAACTTATATTTTCGTAACACTATCTTTCATTGATAAATATATTTTTTCATATTTGTGTAATATAAAAAATATTGAAAAAAAAAATACTTTGACACTTTGACTTATGAACACCTGCAATATTATTAGAGTAATTCTACTTATGATATTGTTAATAATTGTAAATATTGTTTCTCGGCTATTCGTTTTGATGAGCTTTATAATTCAAACTTAATATATTGGGACTCGTTTAGTCGGCTAAGTCGGTACTTACCTAGCCTATATAGGCCTAGCGGATATTCTAAATTGAAATGATTTAGAATTATACAATAATTCATAGGTTTATGTGCGTGGCTCAAGTATATAAATCCTATAAAATCTACATTGTTTCTATTTTTATTTTTTTATTTTCTAGTAAAATTTTAGCGACACACGCCATTAAAAGTTATACATTAAACATGTCAAAAATGAACTTGTTATAATAGTCATTTTCTTTGTAAATAAAGGTGTCTTTGGCTAGGACCATATGACCTGGAATCCGGAAGGCCGGGGAGAATTCAAAGAATTGAAAATAGAACCCAGCGCTTATACAATAGAGCTGAAAATCGAACGCACAAGTGTCGAGTCAAATGTCGATGTCCTATGTGCCAGCTCACACACTCGACAACTCTGTTGTATTAGCGCAGTTTTATTTTCAGTGCTCTGATTTCGCCGGGCCTTATGGATTCTGAATCATATAGTGCCAGCCTGAACTATTTTTAACCGTCTTAGCTGGCTACAACGTGTTGTCCAAATATTTTTCTAAATTTGTTAATAATTAATTAGGTTCTTTTTTCTGTAAGTGCAATTTTTCGAATTGTTACATTTTTCTCTTAAATGAATGTGTATTGAACGAATTGACTGAAAAATTAGATTATAATACGACTAGTCTAAATAATTTTTAATATTTAATTTGTAATTTTGTAAGTGCTAAATATATACAGCTTACACACAGTTTCCATAGAGTTAATAAAAAGGGTAGAAATGTAACAAATATTATCATTTCTGTACGCTATTCTTTTATAATGAAATTTAAAAATAATCGTGGTCATTATATTTTGTCTCCTTTGATTGTAAACAGAAAAAAGATGACAACTGCGGTCTGTCAAAATATGACATGTTTTTGTCACTTTCATTAATCTAAAAGTAAAAAAGGATGAAGGTATGTTTTTATCCATTTATAACATACTGTGACTTTGCTATATTTTTGTAACGCAGTTATAATGTTGTGATGCCGTTATTTTATATTTTTCGCGATTTACAATTTAATAATCTTGTCATGGATCGTGTCATGTTTTGACATTATTATTATTATTTACTATGAAATTTAATTTCCAAACCTAACTCATACTGATATTAGGAAGGGTATTTGTTTTCAAACTATAAAAGTAGCTGCACACCTTTTTGTGCAAACAAATTGCTATATTTATTGTAAAAAAGTGGGGCATTCAGAGTTCAATTATTATTACATTCTTTAATTTTCGACGACAATAATATTACTTGGTAAGCCAAATTATGAAACTCATTTGAAGTGTATTAACAACGATTGTGAAATGTATGAATGAACTAACAAAAGAGTTTCAAATTAAATTATGTTTGTAATTCAAGATGGCGACTTTGACATTAGTCCGTCACTCTCTAGATGGCAAGAAAGAAAGAGTTTTAAATGATATGAAATAATTTCAGCGAAAAATCACTTGGCACGCCATAACGACATAATTTGCCTATGATATTTTACCATCGTTGTGAGTTGAGAGAAACAAAAATGCCCCGCCTTGTAAAGTTTGTGATCAATTTCACTCAAAATGGCGGCATGACAGCTGTTAAGTGTCATTTAACTGTCAACGGCAAGAGTCGCCATCTACCGAATTGTAGTCACTTTATAACTTTCGTTTTTAGATTGTTACTATTATATTGTAAATGAAATAGTTTGTAGTTTTAAATTAGGAGTGAAAACATATCCATGACCTAGTCAAACGTATGCAGCATTCTAGAAGCTTGGTTGTAAGGTTCGTCTTTACTGTCTTACAAGTATTTTGGTGTGATGACATTTTCAAAGTCAATTTGACAATGTCAATTATGTCATCACACTCTGTTCAGAATCAATTTAATCTAAATGTAAACAAAAATATTTGACCAAACGTATGATTCATTATAATTCCTTACTGCACGCTAAATAAGGGTTAGTTCACACCGAGACGCGTCGCGGCACTGCTTTAAAGGGTAGGACTTCATTGTCCGGAATCTCTAAGGCCGGGAAAATTAAGAGTACTGAAAATAGAACTTTGTGCTTATACATTAGAGCTAAAAATCGGACACACGAGTGTGAAGTAAAATCTGACAACTCAACTCTCATATTGTGTTCGATTTTCAACTCTATTGTATTAGTTCAGAGTTCTATTTTCAATGCTCCGAATTTTCTGCGGCCCGCCGGACTCCGGAACTTTGAACACTACACAAGATACACGTTGTGACGTTACATTGCAGGAGCGGCGCTGCGCTACGCCGCCGGGTGCAGATCGAAATTCGACCTCTTGCAATGAAGCGTGTACCTTCCTGTGTAGTGAATAAAGTTCAATTTTGAATCGCTATGCCGCACCGCATCTGTCTCGGTGTGAACTGACGCTGAGTGACATTTAAATTGATAGCATCAAAAGTAGTGCTATTGGCTGTGTTTGGCGGAAAAAAAGCGCTTGACAACGCTTGCTAGCGCTGGAAAAGATACAGTTGTCGCCCAGGACACGCTTACTAACTTCAATAGCGCTGACACAATCCGCCATTTTGCTTATTTGTTTTGTTTTTTTTGAAATCAGTTGATAGTGTTTTGTGCATTTAATGTAATTAAAGTATTATTAAAATTAACTATAATGTCGCCCAAAAAATAGTGAAATATATTTGTATTAAATAAATATATAAATTGAATTGAATATTTATGTTAGGTTAGCTTCCCCGGTTATCGATAAATTTGCGTCCTAGAGGAAAATAGCAGTTAGCGGTTGACAGCGCTTACCGCTTAGCGATCGCCATTATGCTTACGAGCGCATCCGAGCGCTTTTTTTCCGCCAAACACAGCCCATTGACCAAGATTTAAAAACTAAATATAGGCTATGCCGTACATTTGACAGAACAAATCTTCATACAAGAAAAAGTTACGCCATCTTGATTTTCACCATACCTCAAATGTCAGCCATCTTGATTTCACCATGCTTCAAATGTCAAAATGTTCCCAAAAACTCCAAAAGTGGGGTCATTTAAGTGGAGACAGTTTTTGCCTCAACATGCCTCGTCCGTAATATTATATACGTCTATGGTTATTGACATTTAGTATACGTTTAGGTTTATGTGGACTGAATAGAGTTTATACAGGCCAAAATACTGGTGAGGCTCTCGGAAGACAGCCCGAATACACACCTATTACATGTGTATATAACCGATATATTTTGTAATAAGTTCACAACTAAACTTTCAATTTTCTTTCCATGGCGTACCTAAATTGTTTGTAAATCGTGTAACTTACAACAAAATTAAAAGTAAATTTGCAGATGTATTTCGAGTTTTATTCCTGAAGGTCGATTAGCGTAATCGACCTTATATATAATCCTGCAATAATTACAGTTACGATCCAGTCCCGTGTGAAAGTTTGTGAGGATGGATGTATGTTTGTTTCTCTTTCACGCAAAAACTACTGAACGAGTGATTTTGATGAAATTTGGTATGGTAGTAGTTTGAGCTCTGGATTAACACATAGGCTAATTTTAATCCCGAAAAAGTACAGTGCTCCCATGTGATACTGTACCTATTTAGGCGGAGCCGCGGGCAAAAGCTAGTTCATTTATGATTCAGAAAAGTTAAATGATAGTGTTAGTTAATCACAGGCCCCTAAGTTAAAATGTTTTACATGGACGAGCCCAATTGGGGCCAACGCGACTTGACAAATACGCTCCGCGTGTCTCGAGAACGCATCGCGCGTAACGTGCCAGGACGTTAAAAAATTGAAATACTTACGAATTGTCAAGCAGTGGGCGAGCTGAAGATGATGAATTATAGCTAAGAACACTCTCGATCATGTCAGATTTTAAACAAAAACCCTGGCTAAGTGCGTGTCAGGCCACGCATAGAATCGGGCTCCGTAGTCAACTTATACTTTACACGAGACAATGTCGGTATACAATTGGTTTCTCGAAAACGGTTTCTCATATATTTCGTAGGGGAGGTATCCAAAATTCGTGATAATATTTCATCTTTTGTCGACGTGGTAAATACATAATATATATATGCAAGGCTTCATCTTTTTAGCACTAACCGTTTGGACGGTTAGCCGAAGACGGACGGATGGACATGACAAAACTATAAGGGTTTCGAGACGTGAACTAGGAATCCTAAAATACTATATCAAAATAGGTTGATCCGTTTGGGAGCTACGATGCTGAGGACTGACACACACTGCACAGACTGACACTTAAAAAAAAAAGTCATTTTGCTACATTTTCCCCTCGAAAAGTAGCCTATGTCATATCGCAAGTACCAATCTATCCCTATACGAAACTTAATCAAAATCCGTTCAGTGGTTTGTGTAACAGACGGACAGAGCTACTTCCGCATTTATATCTAGGTAATCTTAGAATTAATATAGTAAGGATTATTATGTACCTAAGTCAATGTTTCTTTGATTGAACACAAATTAAAACGATATCAGTACTTATTGTGTTTAAGTTTTAATTAACAGCGATATGCGCCCGTAGCTAAAACTGCCAAGCGGCATAAAATCGATTTGCCTCAAGTCAGCCACGAGCGTCATGCAAATATGTTACGTTTTAATCATACTGGTAAGTGTATTTTTTTTTACGCAAAAACATCCAACGAACAGTTGGATCGCCTTATGGTAAGCGATGGACACTTGTAGAACAAGAGAATTTGCGTTCCCTTGGGTACTTTTACTCGGCGAAATACAACGCAAGCTTTTCAAAGCTTTACAACGCCGGTTTTCTGTGAGACAATACATACAGATTGTCGTGACGCAGGTGAAAGCTAGTTTATTATTACAATTATAAATGTGAAAGTTTGTGAGGATGGATAGATGTTTGTCAATCTTTCACGCAATAACTATTGAACGGATTTTGATGAACCTTGGCATGGTAGTCGTTTAAGCTCTGTACTAACACGTAGGCTACTTCTTATCCCGTAAAAGTACAGTGTTCCCGTGGGATACTGTACTTACGCGGGCGGAGCCGCAGGAAAAAGCTAGTTCATTATAATTTTTTTTTTTTTAGATTATAATATCAAGATACGTCGATTCAAGTCACGTAGATGTAGACAAAATATTCGAAATTTTATTTAACAACTATCCGCCAAGGTCAAGAATTGGATATGGCAAAGACACCTACCGAACGAAAGGCAACATGCTTACTCTGGGCAAAAACATATCTGTAGAACGAAATGGTAATAAATGGAACGGATATGACGAAATAGAATTAAATCTACGGAAAAGTTCCGATAACAACGATAGTGAAAAGATAGTAAAGAAAACAAGCGGAGATGAAAAGATAAAGAAGGGGACAAGATCGCGGCCACGGTATCCGAAACGAATGGAAAGAATGATAAAGCGACAGAAACCAAATCTGAGGGATCGAACTCAACCCAAAAATCGTACGCAAGTCATCACCACTATCTTCTGTCCATTTTTCGGTGTGATGAAACTCAAGACTAATGTGAAACATCAAGATTTTGAGGGATTTGATTAAACTCCCCAAATAAATTTGATCGTTTTTGGAGTTTACTTCTTGTTAAGTTAGTTTACTCCATATTAATCAGTATGTAGGGAGTTTTGGGGGAGATAAAACGATCTAGCTAGGTTTATCCCGCATGCTGATCTGCATCCCAAACTGCGCATTTTTAAGCTATATATGTTTTTTATTTCGTCGTAGGTAGGTACAACAATATATCAATACTTTCGACTCTGTTATGTCAATCCGATTGGCAGTTTGGTATGCGTCTGTATAATTTTTGCTTTGTGCGAAAATTCGGAATGCGGTGGGTTAGAATCTTGCCCAGATTAATATTTTTGTGATTATTTTAATTTTTTAAATGTATCAGAACTCCGAGCAGAGCTCTGTTACCCAGGTACTTATTATAATATATATACTTAGGATGATAGGGTATGGAAAATATGGAGGCTAAAATCAGCCGTGAACATTTGTAACCAATTTTCGTGGACCGTTTCGAAGATGACGTCACCATTGACGTTAAGTAAACTCCCATTGTGCATCGGAATTGACTCAAGCTTTAAGTTATTTTTTATGAAATGGACCAAGGAGACGAGAACACGGATCGCCTTATTAAGCGATTACCGCTGCCGATGGATGTGTACATGGGCGGCGGTAATACTTAAACTTGTAACCCTTTTGGTGCTGCACATTTCTTGGTCCTCAAAATCCCCAACCCCATTGGGCCTCCGGCAACCTCACTCGGCGAAACACAACGCAGGCCGATCTCTGCGAGGCTGGGGTATTTATCCTTTACCATTATTATTATCTGCTATTGAAATCTCTTACAAACAGTATATTATTCGGTAAGCAGTCAGTAAAGTGACATTTCTAGTCACTACATTTCTACTTTTCTTCTTTTCCAGTTAGGACAGCCAGTGCCTACAGTAAGAAAATATAATATTAGGTATATACTTATGTACGTACAAGAAAACAGCTTTCATAGAACGATCCGACGATCACGAGTGTTTAAAAATTGTCGACCACAAACCAAAATACCTATTAGATTGTGAAATTTGCGTTCACGTTTCATTTTCTGTAATTATTTCAATTCAGATCCATGGATAAGTGGAGATAATATTTATATTGTTAGATATATCATACATATCATACATGAATATTCGTTGAAATTAATTAAAATGTATGAGAATTAATCCAAACTCCTGCAGATGTGCAACCCGTGTCGTTGTAATCCAGGTGTAACTACACTTGCATCTAGCCTATGTCTTTGGTCGCCGTAGCAAATTGTTCCATAGAAAATGTCTCCCTTGACAAAACATAGATATTGTGTCCTTTGACAATTTTGACGTCCCCTTCAACGGGCCACAATTTTTCCACACAATCGTGGATACACCTTAAGCTTGTAGTAGGGCAATCAAATCGAAAGCTATGTAGCTGTTTATCTGTTCGTCTTTCTTTAACATATTGTGTTAACAGGATGATTTTTATATCAGCTTACTGACATTGATTAAATATTAAAGTAGGTAGGTATCTAAACAATTTCTGAAAAAAAAACGAAAATATCATATTTACTATATTTTATTCTCTTTATCATCATCATTCAAGAATCGTCTCCTGAACCACCTGGTCATGTACGGATCATCACCTAGTTTATATCTATCAAACGTATTCAAGAAACCGTTGGCAGCTGACTGGAAAGCTCTTTTATAACTGCTAACAGGCATAAGTCTTCTCAAAGTGATGATAGGTTCGAAAGGTATCAGCTTACCTGCTGCACTAGTTATTAAAGGTATAAAGGGGGCAGGTAGGTAGTGTGTTAAGATCTCCATAACCCCATTCACGACACAGGTCCCGACATTTCGTAAGACATTGCTAATTGTTGGTATTTCTATGAGTTTGGTGATTGGAACACTTATGGTTTTGAATATTTTTTGTACTATGTTTGCAGGTTGAGTCGTTGCTGCGGTTGTTGTGGTTTGTTCTGCAGTTGTTGACGCCGTTGTAGGCGCTGACGTTGTTGTTGTATTGTTAAATGTTGATTGTGGCTAAAATTAATGTTGCTTAGAATCAAATATTTCAAAACTCAAGATAGGCTATGACAGAAGAATTCTTCATACAATAAAAAGTTACGCCATCTTGTTTTCACCGTACTTCAAATGTCAGCCATCTTGTTTTCACCATACTTCAAATGTCAAATACCCCGAAAAATCTCAAAAGTATGGGAAATTTAACTGGATACACTTTTTGCCACGATATGCCTCGTCTATAATATATACGTCTATGCTTAGAATAGAATTGTTTCGGGGCAAAGTGTGTGAAATGTGAGTAAAACGTAAACCTATGTATTAGGTCCTTACATATGAAATTGGCGTTTTATCGTACTGGCCACTTTGATCGCAAATATATCTTCTTTGGTTAGGAATTCCAATTTCAAATGTATACCGCTATTTACTCCTGCATTTGTGTTTCGAAAACCGTAATTCATCGAATTTATCGTAATTCATTAAATCGAATCATTACCTGTGATGAAAAGTGGAACCTGTACGATAATCGGAAACGCTCATCGCAATGGCTGAACGAGCGAACCAGCCATAGCCTGCCCCAAGCGAAAATTGACCCAAAAAAAATTAATTGTCAGAGTTTGGTGGATTAGTGCCGGTGTCGTTCACTACAGCTTTCTTAAATCAGGCCAGACGATTACGGCAGATGTCTATTGCCAGACACTGCAAATCATGGTACCAACCTCGGTTGTTTAGCTAGCTGCTAAACAAGGTTGGTTGGTCATTCGCTCTAGGCCACTGCTGCTTCAGGACAACGCTAGACCACACACTGCACAACAGACGACTACCAAATTAGAGGAGCTTCAATTGGAATGTCTAAGACATCCACCGTACTCCCCGGACCTTGCTCCAACAGATAACAATTTTTTTCGAAATTTGGATAAATTCTTGCAAGGGAAAAGATTCAACTCCGATGGGGCAGTCCAACGCGCCTTCAAAGATTTTATTAATTCCTCTCCGAATGGTTTTTTTTTAGTAAAGGAGTCAATGAACTACCTATGAGACGTCAAAACTGCATAGATGGCAATTTGGTATATACTTTGAATAAATAAATATATAATGTTTAAAAAAATCGACTTTATGTTCCTCCTTTACAAAACGCTAATTTCATATGTAACAACCTAATATTATACGAGACATGTTGAGGCAAAAAGTGTCTACCTACATTTAAACTTTATAACTTTTTGGGGCAGACGAGGTTTCATATTTGTCATCTTGACATTTTGGCACTTGCTTTCCGCAGTATAAGTCCCCATTTATTTGACAAAATCTTCTGTAATCAAGATGGCGTAACTTTTTTTGTACGATGATTTTTTGTGTCAAATGTAGGTGCGGCATAGGCTATCCTTTTTGAAATCATTGGAGGAAAACAATTAATATTCCTGCGTTACTACTGTTTTGCTGTTTTGCGGAAGTGTAGGAAATCTTATACTTTAAACGAGACAATCTTGTATGTACATAGTCGGTATCTCGACAACGGCTGCAACTATTACCATGAAATTTAGTATGCAGTTTTGGGGGGTGAAAAATCGATCTAGCTACTCAGCTATACTATATAATATATAATATACTATATAATACTCATTATCCCTTGGAAACTGGTACTTACTCCCTTTTAAAGGACATGGTATGTCGTTATAGAATGTACCTAATATCAGCTATTTGGGGTTTATATTATGTTTCGCATATAATCATGCGTTGTATTAACTTCAAATCTAAACATACTTACAGCTGAAATAACCACGTGGAGAATGTTCCACAGCGTAATAGAAAATATAAAATTCATTCCGTATTAGGTAGGTATATTGAAAAAAAAATACTATTGTAGTAACATAATAATAATATCGCTTATCAGTGATTGAATTTACTTTATGTTTTATTAAAGTGGGTTTTATTTTCTATAAATTCTATGTTAAAAAAAGGTAACATTCAGAGACGGATTAAACGTTGAGAGCGCCGTAATCAAGCATCTCATCGGCGCCCTATATTAAGGCTGCCACAGACGAGTGGCCGATCGTTTCAGTTAGAACTGACGTCACTTCTAGCAACCACGCGGAAAAAATTGCATCCGACCGAACTGATGTCAGTTCGGCCCTTAGATTAATAACGCCTAGTCATCAAACAAACGCATCGTACAAAGTGAGGCAAGCAACAGATAGATGTAGGCGTAAGCATTACATACCGACACGCACACAAACAAAACTTTAATGTTGTGGAGTGTGTACCGTTTTAAGGGACGGATTTCAACGGAAAATGTTGCTCTTAAAATTCGAATTATTGTATTTGTTTTTCTTAATATTGTGAGATGTAAAAATATAACTTATAGTTCATTTTAAACCATCTAAACACGATTTGTAAACATTATTTATATTAAAGTGGTATTAAGGAATATATTAAGGATTACCTTAAAACTGAAAATACTTTAAATTGACGGTTAAAAGGTCAGAAAATATTAAAAAACTTTGTCTTAGTTACAACTATTAGTTAGCCATGAAAATTTTGAAATAAATTTCTTATTACTAGTAACATTTTCACAATTCACAACAGGGCAGCAAGATGGCGACAAAATGTGATTTTATTTTAAAATGTTTTATATATTCGGCTTAATACAAGTCAAGTTGTAGTACTTACATATGAGAGTTCCTTAGAAATGTCGTGACAGTTTAGGTTATTATTTTATTTATTAATTGGATTTTGCTGCAACTGTAGTCACGCTATCGACGGATCCGAATTATTGTGCGATACATTTTTCCAGTAATAATTGTTATAGAAATCATTTCTCTTTGTTTTATAGTAATAGTCTTTACATTTTATCAACCATAGTGGCTCTAAAGTTTCAAATACTTCAATGTACTCTAATAAATATTCTTTAGATCACGTTCTCATTTTTAGGGTTCCGTACCCAAAAGGTAAAAATGGGACCCTATTTACTGTAGACTTTGCTGTCCGTCCGTCTGTCACCAGGCTGTATCTTAGCCTTCTTATACCGTGATAGCTCGACAGTTGAAATTTTCACAAATGATGTACTTAGGCATTTCTATTGCCGTTTTAACAACAAATACTAAAAACAATATTAAATAAATATTTGAGGTTTCCATACAACAAGCGTCATTTTTTACGTTTTGTACGGAACCCCTCTTGCCGACTCGCACTTGACCGATTTTATTTAACACTCGAATTTTATTACCGTTCAGTCCAATTTTATTACCGTTCAGTCCATCAGTACAGGTCAGACTTATTGTTGCCAACTTAGTTGTTTTACAAAGTTTTACTACTAAACTTAGTATTTTATGCCCTCTTTAGTAGAAATTTAGTTGTTAGTAGTGGTTTGGAAGAAAATAGCCAGACAGTAATCATAATATGCAAAATACTATGGTAGCACGCCATTTTGCATATGCTATTATGACACCTTATCATAATAGCACATAGTAGCACGCGTCCGTAAGTCGTTTAAAACTACCGATTTAATTTCTATATTATGGTATAATTATCATATTTTCAATATATTAAAACTGCAAATGCAGTGGTTTTTTGTTGTCTTTTAGGGTTTTCTATGTTTAGTAGCTTTTTTATAGTTATCTGTACACTTTTAGTAGTTTTTGATAGAAAACGACGCGAGTTTAATAGTTTCGCAAAAACAGAGTTGGCAACACAACAGCGAATCGCTTCAGTGCATCCGGCCGACTGATGCGATCTCGAAATTGCACACAGACGATACGAGTTCGCATCCGTTCAGGCCGAACTAAAGGAAACCCGAACTGTGTATGGGGCCCCTTAAAAATAACTCGTACTATAGTTTGACCGAAACCGCTGTTCCGCGCCTTAGGAAAACACGGTGAGATGTTGGCCAAGGAAATTAAAGTTTTTAATAATAATATACGGGGTGTATTTAAACCAGTCCCGTTAAGTTCGTGGGCTTATAGTAGAGCATGAGATAGATCCATTGGTAATAGTCATTTGCTTTTAATCGATTGTTTTTGTAAAAGTTAAAATTTTCAATATGCAATGCACAACGTACATAGTACATTACCACACGGGCGGTCGGAGGCGGGCGCGTGAGGGGTAGACCGCGCAAACACGTCCCCCGCGCCCGCGTAGGTGCGAATAGAGAAAATCAGCTGATACTTGCAGCTGTACCGTATGTAGTAAATAAACCACGAAAATTGCATAGATTAATAACAATCTTACTTAAAGTTAGATAGCTCCGTGGCCTAGTGCGTAGACCGTTTTATTCACCCGAGAGAGTGCAGGTTCGATTCCCAGGTTGTGGCGTGTACCAATGAGACTTTTTCAGATCTCAAGTACCTTATACAGACGCTCTAACGGTGAAGGAGAACATCGTGAGGAAACCCGCACATGGTTGGCCCCAAACGTATTGACCAGTCATTCCTCTGGACTGACTGATTATGCTGTGAGAATGCCGTATATGCTTGGGCAACCATACGACATTTAAAAACCAACTGTCCCAGGCCTGGCCTACCGTGCCGACGTCTAAGAATTTTAGCCACACATCCTCCAAGACGAGGATCCCGGCGCACCGTCTAAAATTTGCTCCTCGATATTTACGTCCAGTTGCCGCCCACCGCTGGAGGCTCAATGGGCCTATTTTCTAACACTCGCACGCCTGTGTAATGGTACGCACACAAGTCACAAACACGAAAAACAAGTCAAAACAAGCAAAACAGTTAGTACTTATTACAAATAAAACAGTTATTAAAACAAACGAAAGTCAAAATAATCAAAAAATTAAAACGTCAATGGAAAACGCGGGTTTAACAGCCAACTGACCAAACTGAGAAAATGATTTTATGTAAAAAACATAGGCATGTGTCCAGAAATGTATCGATAATTTTTCATATCGATAAATTACTATTTAATTTGCATACGCATTGATTTGTACGAACTTATTACAAAATCTACTGGAGGCTGAAGGCGCGTATAAGAGCGAAGAGTATATATATATATATATACTCTTCGCTCTTTTACGCGCCTTGAGCCTCCAGTATATATATATATATAGTAGAGAATAATACCAGCAGGCGATCTGTCTGCTCGATTGCCGGTCATAAATCATGAACCCAGCTTGATATAAAAATAGTAACTTATTTATTACAAAAAACTAAGGAAAAAAATAATATCAAACAATTAACTAATTTAAATATCGACTACGTACACGTAAATGTTTCAATTTTCATAGGTCACATCACTTAGTCTAGGTAGTTTTTGAAAGAGTCGAGCGGCACGCTTTTAATATTTGGCGCCAATGTGCTGTGGCCGCGCGCGCCGCCCCGCCACCCGCGCCCATGCCGCCTAGCGTCGGCATCCTTTGAATTTTGCCGAAAGTCGATAAAAGAACTATGTTGTTTGGAAATAGATTTTAGAATTTAGTTGCGGTTTTTCTCTCGCGTTAAAAGGTTGTCGTCTGATTTGAGTTACACTATTAGGTCGTGTTTAAAAACGTAGTGTTAAGTTTTAAGTTATACGTGTAATGAATTATGGTGCTAGCAACGATTTTCAGATTTCAAAATGCAATAAAAACACTTTCTAACAACTTTAAGTTTTAACTTTTAACGTGACACCTTTCCGCGGTCACCTGATGGTCGATGGATTCCGTGAACCTAGGACTAGGAGTAGACTTAGTACATACTACCTACTAGCAATTGTTCAGTACTCAATACTTCTTTCACGTCAGTAAATAGCTATTAGCCATAGTTTTACTTATTATGATCGATGTAATTACGAACGTAACTTATTATCATTAATAATAATTTACTAATGCGACTTCGGGTACCCTTTTATACACCTACTTAGTTTCATTGTTACCTACAGTTCAACCACGTCACATCTTTCTGTTATTGTCGTTTTTCAAACACCGTCTGTGATTTCGAAAGAAAAGTCAATTTGTCAAGCAGCATTTCGTGCGTGATTAACGAACCACACTGCAGGCAGTGTAGAGCAGGGATTCCTAAAGTGGGTTCCGTGTGATAGTCATCAAGGTTCCGCCAAAATTATTTGAAATAATGAAATCCAAACATCCGTCACTTTTGTGTGTGTACGGTTGTAAGTCACTGCAATCTGCATACATTAAACATCGCTGAACGCGTGTACTAAGGCAGAGGAACACGGCGCGGCGGCGGCCGGTGCGTCAGCTGACGGGTCATTGGCCGGCGAGCGCAATGAAGTAAATTACATTGCGTAATGAAGTAAAAATAATAAAAATTTTAGATTTTAATAAAAAATCTACTTCTAGACAGTTTGTTCTTATGATTAAAAGATATAAAATTTAAAGAAAATGAAATTTTTGAAAATAAAATAAAAATAAAAACTTTTTTGTAATGAGACAAGGTAGTATAATCATATGCCAAAGTTAATGGAAGCGGTATTCTGGCACCCTGTATAATAAATATAAAGGGAAAATTTATTATTTTTAAACAAAAAATGAAAACCAACTTCCAAAGTAAAAATGCACAAAAAAGTATGAAATAAATCTTATTTTCTAAATAATTCCGCTTTTAAATTCGGCTCAAATTTTAACTATTTCTCTACACAATCTTCATTATTTTTAAGTAAGTACCAGCCCAAACAATATCCTGATAAAACAATATTTTATATGTAAAATCATTATTAAATTGGACGAAATAGAACTCACGTTTAAGTTATAATAATATGATGATGATGATTACTATAAGTTACATACATTGTTGCACTGCAAGCAACATACAGTTGCTTGCAGTTCCTTAAACAATGTCAAAATTCCCAAACGTGTATCTTGAAAGACTGAGGAGTTCTGTTCAGTACTTTTGGATCCAGGATATACTTCTTTTGTTGATTTACTTCACAAAAGTCAAATCCGTGTCGATAGTCCCTACAAATTTTGAGGAGTTCCCTTGATTCCTCATGGATGCCATCAAGTCTCCACTTTAGTGACTAAAGGACCAATTTCGAATTATACTCTTTACAAAAACAAAATAATTTTGCAATTAGGTCCACAAATGGCAGAGTAAGGTTCAAAGATATCCGTGTCGGTGTATCATAATGTGATGATATATGGTACGACGATGGCGGTGATAGTGGCATATGCTTGCAGTTCTTTAAACAACGCCAAAATCCCCAAACATGTATCTATAAGGAGTTAGGAGTTCTGTTCAGTACTTTTGGCTCCAGGGTATACATTGGTGCATCTTACTTTTTGGTAGCAAATGCTTGGGTTACTTCAGAAAAAGTCAAAATCACTATATGTGTCCTTATAAATTTCGAGGAGTTCCCTCGATTCCTCATGGATCCGTGAAAACGGGACTAAATTCGGATGATACCCTTTACATAATAAAGAATTTTGAAAATCGATCCACAGACGGCGGAATTGTCGTTGAACGTATCTTACCAACTTCAATCATAGGTCCTGTACCATCGCCAAGGTTGTTTGTAGGCGTAAGTTTTAGTCAGTCCCATCCGTTAAATTTATCTTTTGTTATAAATTGAAGCAAATTGAAGTTGTAAGGAAAAATAATAATATTTATTGTGTGAGTTACTGGTAGGTAGGTGGCTTACTTACTAGCGCAATTAATTTTATGATATATTGTATATTTATTCGTTATTTTACAATTCCGCCCGCGCGCCCCTTTGTACCCTAGCGCCGCGCCCCCAGGCACATGCCTACTTTGCCTTAAGGATAATCCGCCTCTGGGTAACATATATAAATCGTTTAGGTATCTAGGTACATGTACATCAACAGAACAGTATTATAAAGTAAGTCAATCAGTCAAAGTTTCCAAGCGTGTATAGAGCGTTATGGGTTATTTTAGCTCGGGGTTTCTATGGGAGTGACCTTATGAGTTATGGCATAACCCTCGTACCGAAGAAAAAAACTGCACTGTAAATAGAACTCCGCGCTAATACAACGGAGCTGAAAATCGAAGTGTCAAGTACCAAATGTCAGATTTGACAACTCTATTTTTATTATTACACGATTTTCAGCTCTATTCTATTAGCGTACAGTTCTATTCACAGAGCTGTTTTTTCTGTCACGAGCACAAAAAAACTCCCGTGGAAACGTAGCCTAAATGTTTTGTAACAGGTAAAATAACTCTGAGCTTAATTAAAACTATCTCCTTCCTCCGCCGTTTGCATTCCGATTATCGACTTTAGCGCACGGAAAACAATCATGTTGTGCGGTAAAGTTAACTCTATTTTGTGGGTGCTGAAGTTCATAATCGGAATGCGGTGGGCGACAAAGACTACCAGTGCGCGCATGCACTTGATCTAGCATTAATCATTAAGTCGAGACGCGACGCGACCCTAATATCAATACCGCAATGAAGTGCTGCGTCGCGTAGTTGCGCTGCCGCGTAGTTACGCCGCCGCGTAGTTACGCCTAGTGCGGTCCCACCTTTATTCCTACAAGAGCTGTCAGTTATATTAAATTTATGTAAATATTGGAAAATTCAAGAAGAAACATATTTAAACAGATTCTACAGATCGCTCTGTGGTCGAAATTCGACCATAATTATTATTAAAAAATTTCTAGTTTAATTTTTGGGGTTCTTATATACGCAATAAAAAATGTGTAAATTTACTTTATGATGTTTACAATGCCCGATCTATGCATTTGCCGCACATAGGCTATTCAGTTTTTGCCCTTGCCTAATCTCCTTATCAAAATTACTCTTCGTATACTGATCAAGAGCACAATTGTAGTTTTTTACAATTGTTCTGTTTGAAATTTGTACCAAATAGCTATTTTAAAGTGTTTAATTCTTCAAATAAAAACAACAGCGCAAAATAGACCATAGACTACTAAATATTAGAAATAACAATATTTGTTATGTACGTTAAAAGCGAGCGAGCAAAAATGTCTCTAATTTTGCAGGTTTCTATTGGATATATCCCTATGGACCAAAGCAAATGACACGACGCATCGCATATCTTCTCAATACCAAAAGAACCCGCCGCCGCCCGCCCCTCTCATCTAAAAATTATTGAATTTAAATTGTATTTTATAGCACAGTGTGATCTTAACCCGCACTGTACGCGCGCTTTTCCGTGACCTAAGTAGCCCTTTTTTACACCGTGCGGAATTCAATTGTGTGCGGGTGTGATTGCGTGTGATGCCGTGTGATCGCGTGTGATGACGTGTGAAGGATCATTAACACTCATTGTGTGCGGGTGAGATCGCGTGTGATCACATGTTAACCCTGAGATTACATTATATTTTGGATGATCATTAACATGCATTGTTTGCGGGTGTGATCACGAGATATGACATGTGATCGCGTGTGATTACGTGTGATGATGTGTGACCGTGTATGATGACGTGTGGAGGATCATTAACACGCAATGTTTGCGGGTGTGTTCGAGTGTGATTATATGTGATCGCGTTCGATGACGTGTGGAGGATCATTAACATGCAATGTTTGCGGGTGTGATGCCGTGTGATCGCGTATGATGACGTGCGATGGCGTGTGGAGGATTATTAATACGCATTGTGTGCGGGTGTGATTGCGTGTGATCGCATGTTAATCCTGAGGTTACATTTAATTTTAGCGCAACTTTAAAACTAATAATTTCATCCCCCCAAACCCCCAATTCGCCCCCCTTCCCGCCCGCGTCCGGGGCGGGTTTATGTCACATCTGCTATAAAATAGTATACGATACTCGTGACCCAAGTAGTGTATTATTCCACGGCTTGAAGTTAGCGCCCGAGCGTAGCGAGGTATAATGTGAAGTTAGCGCCCGAACGTAGCGAGGTATAATGTACTATTATAATATTGAAACGCTTTTAGAATATTTTGCATCGTATTATACCGCAAAAGTATAGTTTACAGAGCGTTAAGTATTTTTTGTATTCAGTCGTTAGAGTGTAAAGTAGGTACTAAAATAATTTTGATCAATTTTCGAGAATAATTTTTGTATGCAAATAGATAATAATATTTTTATATTTTTGTAAGACGAAAAAATTTTGCCGTAAAACAAAATTTGCCGTCCTAAGCCTACTCAGCCTACTGGCAAATCTGCCTGGATATTTACTAAGTACTATTTACAGATAAAACATGAAAATATATAAACAAATTATTGACAGACTTGGATTTGCAGACTGGGTCGTGAAAACGTGATTTTTGCTTCACGTATTAGAGCGTTTTCACGTTATCCGACAGATATATTATTTTTATATTGGAACATAAACCTTCTTATTTATTATTTTGCATCTTAGATAAAAAAAAGAAGACGAAAAAGAACAGATTGACAAACGTCAACGAGTAATAAAATGATATCAAACGCACGGTAGCTAGTGTGATCTAACTGACGTAGCGATAATAATTATAAACTATAATTAATGTAATGATTAAAAGAATATCAGTCCAGTTCCATTAAAATTACGAAAAATAAAATTTCACTCATGTTTTTCACGATGAAACCGAACGTCAAAACTCATAGGGATTGACACTTACGAATACACTACTGGTGTGTAACTATGTGTATATGACCCAAATCCACGGTAGTGTGTTTTGCTGATATTTTCATTATCATAATGTATTGCAAATCCATAGACTAATCATTGGGCTCGCCGGGCGCTCTACCAGACCGAGCGTGCGAGACGTGCTTGTCAAATACTGCAATAAATACTCAGCTGAGGTCGGCTTACCCGAGCCAGTCATATTGAAAGCTTTAATCGGAAAAAAGGCCAAGTTGCGTAGTGAAATTATGTAAAAATAATTGGACCAGAAATAAGAAGAGGACACTGGGATCACATATCATCAGTAAGTATCGTATGATTTCGAAATTTCAACATAATATTACATGAACTCAAAACGCCATTCAATGTTGCCGCGTATGCAAGATTCAAGTACCAATATTTTATTGATGTGAATTTTCATTGTATTTTATTTTATTGTAATAAATCCGAACTCCAATATTCTGTTTATGATGTCACGACGATTCATTTATTTTTATTTATTTATTTATTTAATAATTTATGTACACAGAATAATAAATAATAAAATCTTAAACTAGGATACAATTTAGTACAAAGGTACAACTTATTCCAAAATTGGAGTTTCTTCCAGTAGACCCGATACAGGAGAACATAAAGAAAATTAACAGTATCTGGTGCGTACAATTATTAACAATATGAAAACAGATTAAGCTCTTTGATATTATTCAAATACTTACATAAAAAAATTACAATATATAAATATATACAATAATTTATAATACTATAATAAAAACATAATATAAGGGTTTGGTATATATGCAATTATTAATTTATAATAATTCAATAAAGTAAAATGTAAGTCAATTACGAGAATTGGGATTCTGGTCTCTGGAATCTTCTTAGTGTAAGACCATCTTCAAAAGGTTCAGAACTGCTTCACTGGTTATAAAAGATATCGGGTCAGGGAAGAATTGCGTTATGATGTTTATAAGAAATTCTATTATCCAGGTCTCTGCATTTTGTAGTGCATTACTAATCAAAGGCATCTTTTTGATATTGGCGCAGAGCGCACATAATATGTTTTGAAACATATTGCGCGCTACGTTTGTAATCAGTAGTCTTGTTGCCGCTTGTTCTACTGTTGTTGGCGTGGTATGTCCTAAACCATTCTCCAATTCAACATTTTGTGGCTAAAAAATGTACATTGCTTAGAACTTAAGATAGACTATCTTTAGACGATTAAAAAAAAAAACTATTGTTGCATAACTACATGCTGGTCATCTGCTATAGCAGATATCTAGTGACGCTTGTACATACATGCGGTACTTGCTTGTACTTATACAAAAAAAAACTTACAGCCGATAATACGATGTAGAAAATGTTCCATATTATTGTAAAAAATAGAACTTTCATTTTGTATTATATTGAGAACTAACAACTTATAGAAAGATGAATAAATAAAAAAGAAAAATATCCACAAATCGGTTTCGGTATATGCTTAGAATAAAAACGTAATTTGCCGTTAAATTGATCTTTAAAGCATTAACTGTAACTTTTTCAATATCTAATGGCACCTGCACACGTGTGGCAAGCAGTTTACCAAGCAAGCAGGGATCCACAGGAAGGGGGAGGCTGGAATTAAAGAGAAAATTAAGTAACCCCTGAATTGTCAAGCAGTGAACGAGCTGAAATGGCATAAATTTTGGTTTAATTGTCGGTAATGCATTAGGGTATGTTATTAATTGACAAATTTTACTATTCGAATAATACGAATATTGGTAATAAACTAAACTATACTATAGTATATATATATGACCTGCTTAATGAATAATATTAAAATGTGAAGTGTTTTACAATCATCTCACAAAAAATCAACGTATTTTTTAACAAAAATCTTTTTTTAATATAACTTAAGATTAATATACTGGCTCGCATAACTAACTTAAAAAAAAACTAAATGGCAAAAACTTTTAAAAAGTATCAACGCACGTAGGTATGTATTTGGTCCGGAGTAGACCACGGATTTCGTTACCAACTTAGGGGTTTCTCCCGAAAATTAGGAAAAATAACGGGGAAAAGGATTTTAAAGGGTTATTTTTAAAGGTTTGTAATTAGTATTTTCTTGTTTTTAATTAAATTAATTTATTGATCGATATAACATCGACAAGAGTTTTTAAAAGTCAACCTGTAAAAAATAAACTTTTGGAAGTATATTTTAAATGTATAAAGGACATTACATTACAGAACATATTTGTGAGGGCTGATTGATAAGTTTCCGAAACGACAAAGAAAAACTTCAAAAATCTATTTAAAATAAATGTATTTCTCAACGTAGTTTCCTTCTACCTCGATACTTCTTCGCTCCTCCAATGCCGTTACACCAGTTTGATAAAATGTTTTCTCCAACCTCTCAAAATACTCGTCCACGGCAACAATGACATCTTCATTTGATGAAAATCTCTGGCCACCTAACCATTTCTTCAGGTTTGGGAATAAGTGGAAGTCGCACGGGGCCAGATCCGGGGAATAGGGTGGATGCGGTAGCAATTCGAACCGCAATTCATGGAGTTTGGCAACTGCAACCATTGACGTGTGTGCAGGTGCGTTGTCATGGTGGAACAAAATTTTTTTCTTGGCCAAATGTGGTCGTTTCTTCTGATTTCTTCACTTAATTTTTGCAGCAAGCTTGCGTAGTACTCTCCATTTATTGTTTTTCCTTTTTGCAGATAATCCACTAAAATAATCCCTCGAGCATCCCAAAAAACAGTCGCCATCACTTTGCCGGCCGACAAAACCGTTTTTGCTTTCTTCGGCGCAAGTTTTCCGCTCTCAGTCCACTGCTTAGATTGTTCTTTTGTCTCGGGAGTATAATGATGTATCCAGGTTTCATCGACTGTTACATAACGCCGCAAAAACTCATTAGGATCTCGGTTAAACAGCGCCAAACACTCCGATGAATCGTCCACTCGACGTTGCTTTTGGTCTACAGTGAGCAAACGCGGCACCCATCGCGCGCAGCGCTTTTTCATTCCCAAATGTTGGTGCAAAATATTAAAAACGCGTTCAGATGAAATGCTCACCATCTCTGCTATACGTTCTATTTATAAGATGTCGACTTTTGAATTTCTAAGGGAAAAGTTTAAAGAAATAAAAGTTCTGACCGTCGCATCTCAATACATTTTGGAAAATGTGTTATATGTAAGAAAGAATCTAAACAACTTCAAAAAGAAATGTGATAATCATTGTGTAAACACTAGAAATAAGAACAAGTTAGATATGCCAGTGTTCAGACTAAGCAAAGTTAGTAAATCCTTTAAAGGCCAATGTATACGCTTATACAATATAATCCCAGAAAAGGTTCAAAACTTTCCCATTAATAAGTTTAAAAAAGTAGTTAAAGAGCGTTTGTGTGCCAAAGCGTATTATAAAATTAATGACTTTATTCAAGACGGCACACCTTGGGAATAAGGTGGCTCCTTATCTTATCTTATTATTTGTTACATAGACATAAGTAAACATTGTAATAATTTTGATTTTAAAAGAATAATTTTCCATCTTTTTGGTAAAAGATGGCCCCAGACGAGTTTCTTGCCGGCTCTTCTCGCTGGGTTAGTTCTCGAACCGGTGGTAGGCATCACGTAGTATCGACGTTCAAAAAGAGTATTTAAAAATACCAATTTTGAATAAAACATTTTTGATTTGATTTGATTTGATTTGATCTGCTATCTCTCGCAACTTTAAGCGCCGATCATTCAATACAATTTTGTGAATTTTTTTGATCATGTCCGGATTCGTGACTTCATTTGGACGGCCAGACCTGTGGGCGTCTTCGCAGCTATGTCTTCCACGTTTAAAATCAGTTACCCAGGTGTGAATTGTACTCAATGCAGGAGCAGAATTACCTAAAACACTGTCTAGCTTGGTTTTAATCTGGGTTGCTGTTTTCTCTTTTAAAACGTAAAACTTTATCACCGCACGAATTTCGTTTCTTTTCATTGTTAAGAAAATTTACGACAGAGAAAGTTCTACGTCCTCTCAAACAAATTCCATCAGTTCGATTAAATTCAAATTTGGCGTTCTATTTTCAAAAAGATGCCAGAATATAATACAATATTCCTTTTTTGCGTATCATTTTTTTAAATTCGTCGTTTCGGCCAGTTATCAATCAGCCCAGGTATTTATCCGTTTATTTAAGTTTGGGTAGAAATATTTTTGAGAGTTCGAACACTGCACGAAAAATCGGAATATACTGTAAATAGTACTTTGTTCTAATACAATAGAGCAGAAAATCAAACACACGAGTGTCGTGCTGCCATAATGGTCCGCTCCAGACTAAATCTGTACGTACACGTACGTAGCAACGTAAGTAAACAAGATAAACTGTCAAAATAAAAAGCAACCAAAAAGGGTTTAATATTGTGTCAAAAAACTGGTTGGTAACATTCGTTGAGAAAATGGGTGAAAAATCTTTAAAAACTTTTTCTTTTTCCAATTTCAACTTAACCATATGTTTTCAATTTTCTTCTTGATCGATGAGTCTTGTTACAAAAGTGAAGTTAGACAACAGCAGATTTAAAAAATTTATTACAGTCCTTTCATCTGAAGAATGATTTTTCTGGAACTAGGCATCATTATGCAAGAATGGAGTGTGTGATGTAACGAACCGTTCAGAAGATGAAGTGAAGGCACGAAGAGACTGAAAAATATCTGATAAGACTTTGTAATGGCAGAATCAGGTGTACTAGTACCTGAGAAGACCATTAAATTGTTTCCACTTGTTGAAAATCGACACTTAAACGCAGTTAAGTTCAGCAACAGCTTCTTCAGACCCGAAAGAACTACATTACTGACAGTGCAGTGAGAAAAAGACTTGCTTTAGCAAATCTGAAACCCCAAAGACCAGCAAGTGGTCTCAAATCATACTTAAGAGCCCTAATATCGAGTAGCAACATTGTGATACGCCCGAGAACATATTATACAGTGGGATGAACGAGAATGGTCAAGAATTTCGTTCCCAGATGTGTCGACACTTGACTTTAGAAGTTAAAGTGAACTTCTGAAAGGAGGAGTACAGGTGAACTAGTAGGCGATATTATGCTCAAGATTTTCTCAAAGAGTATGCAAGGCCGTATTTAGCAAATATGGGTGATGGATCGATACTAATGCATCTCAACCCGATTAAGCATATCCTAAAATGAGCTTGGAAGGCTAGTGTACTTTTTTTTTTTTAAATACCCATCCCCCTAACATTGTCAGGGCTTGTTGTTTTCTTTTTTAATCTTTTTGCTCTTTTTGATTCTTTTTCTATTTTATTATTTCTATTATATATATATATTATTTATATTATTTAGTGGTCTTATATTTAACTTTTACAATTTTCTTATATCATTACATACATTATTTCATACTAGGTACATGTCAATATTATAAAATGTCAAAGATATAAGAAGCAATTATTTAAAATCAGTAAAATTCCAATTAAAAATCCAATAAAATACAATAATTCCAATAAAGATTCAAAAATACAATAATCCAATAAAAATTAGTAAAATCCACTAAAATAGTATAATACAATATGTCATTGATAAAATACTAAAAAGATAAACTACGGCACACACATTTAACTTAACCCTACTATCACAGTTTAAATCTTAATCTAGAGCCTACACTAATAGCACACCAGTTTATCACAGATCCTTCTATTAACATACACAGTAATTTTATTTCATTATGAGAGGAATATTTCCCTCTTTTTTCCCCCCAGGATGGAAGGCAGGCTCTCACACGTCATCGATATGCCCAATTTTTGCTCAATATCATATCTATTGCTAGCAAAAATTGGGCACTCGAGTAACAGGTGAGGAACCGTCTCCTCAACTCCTGGCTGACATGAACACGACGGATCCTCCTTCAACTTGAACAGATGTTCTGGTAGAAGGCGAACCCGCCGTGACCAGTCAGTATCTGTGTAGTGTGGTGCGTTATGTCTATTTTATTGACTATCTTGTATGCAGCAGCAGCGCTTGGGAAAAAGAGCTTCGTAACTCCGGCCGTCCCTCCCACTTCGTATCTCCTGTCCCATTCCTCAACTGTATTCTCTCTTAAGATGCGCTTGACGAATGAAACAGGACACAGATCGTAGTCAGGTTTCCTTTTCAATCGCAGCGAGGCCTCCTTGGCTAATTCGTCAACCCTCTCATTCCCTTTCAACCCTGCGTGCGCCTTAATCCAAAACAGGGAGACCTCCCGCCTCTGCGTAGCAGTTTTTCGGAGGGCCGCCCTTGTTTGCACTGCCAGGGGATGAGGGGAACTAAGGGTGACTGCCTGGAGAGCCGATCTGGAATCGCTAAGGATTCCAGACCTTCCGATTACCGACCTTCGCCATTCCACTCTTGCAGGCTATACTTACTGCTCTCTGGAGCGCTAGAAGCTCGGCCTCGTAGACGGTGCAATACGGCGGCAGTGCAAGTGCTTAGTGGAGGACAGCGTCGCGAGCCCTCTCACTTCTCACCGCAGATTCGCCCGACCAGCTCCGTACGCGACGCACGAACCGCGGCTGTCTTACCACACCAGTACCTATAATATACAAGTTCATATCGAAGCAGTCTTTTATTTGGCGGAAACCACCAGCAATACCCCTGGAGCTCAACCCAAACTACTAGTCAGAAGCCCTCAGGAACCCTCACAGCACTAAAACACGCCCTAATAGAAGAATCGGAGAATATTGCATAAATCGGCTCTATAAAACCTCGTTTTCAGTATGACATACCCGCTCCAAGCTGTTGTTTAACCCCGAGGAGTTATAAAAAACCGCAATAATATATAAAAGTACATATAAAAATATGTAAATTCAGTATTTACAACTAAATAAAAAATAAATTAAATAAAATTAAAATTCATTTATTTTCAGACATCACAGTCCATATACAATATAAATAAATAAGAGTTCCTACTTAAAACTTACATACAGGGGGGATACAACAAATTAAGATTTAAAAAATAAAATAAAATAATTAAAATAGTAAAATAATAAAGTAATAATTCGCACGCTCCTTAACTCGCTACTCTGACATGCAGTTCAGTGAGCCTGCGAAGGAGAGCAGTGTCTGATGTGTCTCCTATCATTCTCAGAACTCTATTCCGGCTCCCCCGCACTCGGTGTACTATCGACGCTACTTTCTTTCGCATTACCGCGTGAAAGTCGTCTACTCTTGCATCAGCAAACATCCCGGATGCACTACAGTACCGAGGGAGACGGAACAGAGACCTGAAAATGTTATTGTAGAGAACACGCAAGGCGCCATAGGCCCGCTGTGTAAAGTTGGCCCACAGGCCACCAGTGTAGAACGTCTGACAAAATGCTTTGAAAAGCGTAATTTTGACAGGCGCCGTACACCTGGCAAGCCTGTGTGCCAACATATTACCACGAATCGATAGCGCCCTGCGTTCTCTCATCACTTAGACAGTCTGTCACCACATGTCCTAGATATTTAAACTTAGTGACACGACTTAGAGGTACTCCATTAAGCAAGAGTGGTGGTAGCGAAAAATCTTGAAAATTGAAAATATTACTTTTGCATTTAAATATTATGTACTTACTCTTGCTAACATTGTACACCAAGCCGTGTTCTATAGCATAGTTTTCACATATTTTCAAGAGTTTCCTAAGGCCTCCAATTGAGGGTTTCAGCAGTACCATATCGTCGGCATAGCTTAAATTATTAACACATATGTTATCAACATGGCACCCAATATGAGTACTGCTGAGCTCCTCAATTAGTTGGTTTACATATATGTTGAATAATCGAGGCGATGTCCTCCCCCCCTGCTTCACACCGCACTCCAAAGAATAATCGTCCGAATATACATTCCCCCACCTTACACAGTTCTGTTGATTATTATACCAGTATTTTAGTATCTCTACAAGATCATTTGAGACACCTAGGTCTCCCAGCTTTGCCCAAAGCTTATCATACGAAACTCTATCAAAAGCCTTGGACAAATCTAAGAAACACGCAAATACTGGCGTTTTTCGCTTAATATAATAATCAACAGTCTGTTTTAAACATAATATGGCACTATCGGTAGACACTCCCTCTCTAAAACCAAATTGGTTGTCCCCTACCGAATCATACCTCTTAAGCTGTTTATCCAGTAACACATCCAGTACTTTAGCCAATATGGTAGCCAGAGATATAGGTCTACAGTTGTTTTTACTGGAGGTATCAGCTGTAGATTTTTTTACTATAGGGACAACAACAGTTCTCATTAGGTCTGCTGGTAGATAGGAGTGTCGGATACAGAAGGTAAAAAACATTCCTAACACCCTGTGAAGGAAACTAAGATTAAAATGGTTATTTTTGTTTAAAGATATAAATAATATACTGATATAATATATCATTTACTAGATTCAAATAAAGCTGATAAAACTTGTTATACCTAATAGTTTAGAAATCTTGGAAATTTCGGTCTCCAAAGTGGTCAGTGGTCCCCCCCTGGCGTTTCTAAACTATGAGACTTAGAAACTTACAGTTTTCCATGCTGGTAGATTATGCTAAATACTCCTTAGGAAAAATATTCTGAACGTAATCGGGCAGTAAGTTTTTAAAAAATTAAAAAGACGAATTACGCGATTATAGTTACAGAATCCTCCTTTGACAATATGTCCTGACATGCTTTGGTTAGGTTATTATAACATTTCGCGTGAGTGTGGCTTCCTTTCGCTGTTGTATATAGGAAGTATGCACCTTAACTTTTTTATTTTATTTAAAAAAGATTCTATTCTTTCACAAATAGTGTAGTAAAATCAGTTTTTAGATATCGTTGACGACAAAATCAATAAATAATAATAATAATGTAATAAATGACGTAAATTTTCCGCTTTATGCAAGTTTTTTTTACTATTAATAACATATTATTAAAATATAAATAAAAATATTCGAATTATTCGAATACTGAATCCAGTCATATTCGAATAATAAAATTTACGATAAATTAACAATATATAAAACAAATAACGGTTATAGTATGCGTGCATAAAAAATAATATTATAATAACCATACAAATAAATACAATTGATGTATCTGTTTGTCATTTTAAATTAACGATTTTAAATTAATGCATTATAGGGAATATTATTCGAACAAAAAGAATATTCTAATAATATTTTTAGTATTTTTCATGCACGCATAATATAACTGTTTATTTGTTTAATGTATTAATAGTATTTAATATTCTAATATTATAAAGTTTTATCATCCATTACACACAAAGATAATAATATAAAAAATTTGTTATTAATAAATGTCGTCATGACAACCAACACTAATCAGTAGCACAAATAACAATTCTCAAAAAAAGCGAGCTTACTTTGTAGCTGTTTATATTCTGTTCCTCTTTATTGTGCGCTTCGGGTAAATGATTTTCTACTTGTTATTTTTTTCCGGACCGTGAGTTTGACACTTCTTTAAGTGTCAAACTCACGCTTTACTCCCTAATATTTTAATCCATCCTGCAAATCCAGCACCATCATGACCTTGGAGCAAACTTGTAGGCAAAAAATATAAATTATTGATTGTCACTAATGACGGCTACTAGTACTGGTGCTGGACTTGTAGGCTGGACTGTGAGTATGAAGCTATTAGTTAAAAAAGAATAAAAAATTCAAATTACTTATAACATACTTTTATTCAAATATACACAGAATATATGCAGACCAGTATAAATACGTAATTATATTGTGTTATATATCACGCAAACTAAGCTTACTAGGACAGAAATATGCCAGCAATAGCGTTTATTAGTAACGGTATAAGTGAGGTTGATAAGTATGTTTTTAGGATTTCCGCAACAGCATTAATTATCCAGTTCCATAAAAGTTGTAGTAAGTCTAAAAAAAACCACAATTGATTTTAATACTCCGTGTACTGCAGATGGTTCCTCTGTTTTTTCTTGGTTTGTTACTGCGGTTGTCGGGGATTTTTCTGTTGTTACGTTTGGCCGGGATTTCTCTTCAGGTTTTGAGTTTGGCCGGAATTTGTCTTCGGGTCTTGGTTGTCGTTGATTTTTCTGCAGTTGTTAAAATAAAAGTAAAGTTGTTAAAGTAAAATATCCAATATTCATGGCTAAAAAATCAATGTTTTTTACAAATAAGAATAGTTTCGGGTCAATAAAAAGTATAAAATGTGGGTTAGCAGGAGTTTTGGAGATCCAACAACGCAAATGGTACAGCAGAATATATATTTTCTTGTTTTTGGTTATAATTATATTGATTATATAAATATATATATATATATATAAAAAGGTATCTTAGAAATCAATCAGCGATAACTGAATAGCTTTTCTCTAACTGAAGGTCGATTCTGCTAATTAAATCCTGCAAGAATAGTTTTAGGTCAAAAATAAAGTATAAAATGTGGGTTAGTGGGTGTTTTGGAGATCCAACAACGCAAATAGTATAGCAGATATATTTTCTTGTTTATGCTTATAATAATATTGGTTATATCAAAAATATATAATTTATAATGGTTTGTTATTGCGGCTGTCAGGGATTTTTTTGTAATTGTTGCGTTTGGCCGGGATTTGTCTGCAGGTTTTGAGTTTGGCCAGAATTTGTCTGCAGGCGTTGGTTGTCGTTGATTTTTCTGCAGTTGTTCTGTCTTTGCAGATGTCTCATTTCTCCCCGAAATATCCAATAATCGTGTTTTTTTATAAATAAGAATAGTTTCTGGTCGATGAAAAGTATAAAATGTGGGTTAGTGGAAGTTTTGGAGATCCAACAACGTAAATGGTATAGCAGAATATATATTTTCTTGTTATTGGTTATAATTATATTGATCATATAAATATATATATATATATATATATACCTACCTTATTATATATATATATATATATATATATATATATATATATATATATATATATATATATATATATATATATATATATATATATATGTAATAAGGTATCTTAGAAATCAAACAGAGATAACTGAAGAGCTTTTCTCTAACTGAAGGTCGATTCTGCTAATTAAATCCTACAACAATACAGTCAATATCCTGCAGGGCTATTATGAAATTTAACATTCGTGGTCATAATTTTGACATTACAACTTTTTAAAGACACAATTTAAAAAGATAAAATGTCAAAAAAGATTGCGCAAGCTTACGGGTATGTCCAACAAAATTGTCCACTATTTTGTCCTTCAGAAAGCGAATGAAACGCCCTTTAGACCAATCAAATCGAGTGACTTAGTGCATTTTGACATAAGCTATGAAATGAAAACTGTCAAATTATTGTTCTCCGGGCTTTGACATTTTAACCGACTTCCAGAAAAGGAGGCGGTAATCCTATGTAGACTTGATATTACTAGGTAATTAATAATCTGTGCTTCATAGAAAGGTACCTACTCTGTGAGCCACTTCGATCACTTTGATATGTATGGCCACTTGCCGATCTCCTTTTGGCGTGGTTAGTCGAAGCGAGCTTTTAGGGTCGTTATTGTATAAAATAAAAACTAGAAAGTGATCATAGCATTTACTCAATAGATTTACAAATGAACCTGGGTCTTTAGTCAAGAAGCATTCGATAGTTTCGACGGCGAACTTCAAAATCAAAAATGTATGGAATTTGACATATGTCATTGTTACGTGACATGTCGCTTGCGATACCTTATGTCAAACCCCATACATTTTGTGTTAGATTTTCGACGTCGAAATTATCGAATGCATCTTGACTAGAGGCTCTGGGATTTTAGGGTGTCAAACACCTGATGGAATTTGCGCGATCTGTTCAAGACGTCAAAAATCGCAAGAAGAAAAAGACATGCATTACCTCTAAAAAAATTTATGTACGGAACATGCTTTTACTTTGTATAATATACGTTAAGCTCAAGCATGTTATGATGAAGAGTGATAACATATATATTTTTTTTTTATGTATTGAAAACAACTATTTTTTGCTTTTTCAAAAAGTAGGTGTGCTCCTGAAATAGGTATTAAATCGGTAGTGCGTGGTTGTAAAATAAATTTCAAGCAAGTTAGAAAATTAAAAATTCAAATTATTGAAATTACTCGTTTATTCAAACATACATAAATATATGCAGATCAGAATAAATACATAATTATTTAATATATATCGCGCAAACTAAGCTTACTAGGAGGAGAGGAGGAATAGCAATATGCCAGAAATAGTATTTATTAGTAAAGGTATAAGTGGAGTTGATAAGTATGTTTTCGCTCGCAATCCCATTAACTGACTGGTTCTATAAAAGTCGTAGTAAACTTGAAACATTTTCCTTAATTGATTTGACTGCACTATGTATTACAGACGGCTTCTCTGTTGTTTCTTGGTTGGCCGGGGATTTTTCTGAAGATGCTGCGTTTGGCTGGGATTTGTCTGCAGGTTTTGAGACTGGCCGGGATTTGTCTGCAGTTGTTGGTTGTTTTTGATTTTTCTGAAATTGTTCTGCCTTTCCAGGTGTCCCATTTTCCTCCAAAATATCCAATGCTCGTGGCTTAAAAAATCAATGTTATTTATAAATATGAATAGTTTCGGGTCAATAAAAAGTATAAAATGTGGGTTAGAGGAACTTTGGAGATCCAACAACGCAAATGGTTTATCAGATATCTTTTCTTGTTTTAGCTTATAATTATATTGGTTATATCAAAAATATCTATATAATCCTACTACTATTATAAATGTTAAAGTTTGTGAGGATGGATAGATGGTTGGATGGATGGATAGATGGATGGATGGATGAATGAATGGATGAATGGATGTTTGTTACTGTTTCACGCAAAAATTACTGAACGGATTTTAATGAAATTTGTTATGGTAGTAGTTTAGGCTCTGGATTAAAACATAGGCTATATTTTATGATAAAGTACAATTTTCCCGTGGGATACTGTATTTACGCTGGCGGCGCCGCGGGCAACTATTACATGAAATGAACGGGCTAGTATTATATGAAAGGAGATGTCCCCACTGACTGATTGACGTACAGACGCTCGCACAGCCGTAAATGCTAATAGTAGAAACGTTAAAATTGGACAGTACAATGTAGACGCGCACTAAGAACGGATTTTGAAAAACTCCACCCTCAAAGGGATGAAAAAGGGGTTGAATGTTTGTATAGAGAATCTTTAAATCTGTACCGATTTCAATGAAAATTATGGGTTCATACTCTTTAGTATATTAAGTTTTTTTTTTGGGATAACAACAGCCATCATTTTTACAAAAATACTTATGCCTAGTAACATGCAGTACATAAGTCCAATAACAGCTGTCCACAACTTAACACAATATTGTAATTATTGAGTACTTGACTTTTTTTTATTACATAAATGGGTAGCTAAAGCTAGTAGCTAAACGCTCTGATAAATAAGAAAGTTTACAAAAATAATATAAACATTATGAGAAAAAGAAATGAAAATAAGTTCAAAATGGTGTACCTATATATGTATATAATATTATATATCGCAAAAATATATAAAATTTGTGTATTATAAAGATTTGGATATGTGTATATAGTAATATAAATACTTAATAAATATAATATAACATATAAAATCATTACGGTGTTACTTATTGTAAGGAAGTGAAGATTTTTTTGTATACTTAATTACCAACTACACTACAGGCTTATTCAATTCCTAGCTGTGGTAATTTAACTTTTGACTTGAATGTTCTTTTTGTGTTTATGAAAGGATATTTTTGTTATAAGTATGTAAGATTCTAGTGAGAAGACAGTTCTTACCGTAATTTGTATACTGAAATGGAATATTAAACATGGGTGTTTGACGTGTTCTGCGGCGTGGTACTTTAAACGAGATAAGTTCTAATCGGGACTATCCAGTTGACCATTTGAAATATAGTGCAAAAGACCCATGTCGAATAAATCACGACGATCAGTTAGACGCAAAAGTTTGTTTAGGCGACACTGTGTATCGTAATCATGTGCAGGAAGGGATGTACCGGACTTAAAACTAAGAAATGTAATAAACTTCTTCTCGGTTCGTTCAGTACGAGATGCATGGGCGACATACGAAGTAAGCCAAATTTGACTCGCGTATTCCAGATTGCTTTTAACATATGCAAAGTATAAAATTTTTGTGCAGTCAGTGCTTTTGATGGGTTTACTGGTCCTTTGCACAAAACCAAGCATACGAAAAGCTCTGTCAACGATATAATCATAGTGCGCAGACAGTCTCAATCTCGGACGATACTGACACGTGTTATTTATAAGTTATCAAAATTGTATGGAAACAGTAGGTTTTCTTGCGCGAAAAAGTTATATATTGACATTTGTTAATATTAACTGTTATGTTATTATATAATGTAATAAAGTAATAATTGATTAAGATCCTGCTGTAATAGTTCCCATTCGCCTAAAGAACCAATCGCAAGGAAAATTTTCTTATCGTCGGCATAAAGTAAATGCTTAGCGCTGGAGAGAATCTTGTCAATGTCAAAAATGTATACGTTGTAAAATAAGGGTCCCAGATGCGATCCCTGTGGCACACCTGAGGGTATTTTTACATAAACTGACTCGAATCCCCCCAGAATAACAGCTTGCGTACGGTTCGAGAGATACGACTGCTCCCACCGCAGCAGATCACCATCACCATGTATTCCCACTCTATGTATATACGTGTTTCAGAATGTATTAGAATTTACCCTCTGGGGATGGTGTAATAAGTGTTTTATAGTTTTTTGAAATGCGTCCCCTGAAGGGATAAAATGGGGGTCCAAAGTTTGTATAGTTGAATATCAGCAATGGAACGGATGGCGTTGAATTTTGTCACGGGGAAAAAAAGGATTTTTCGTAATAGGCACACACCCCACGGGGGTTCAATGGGAATCCACGCGGACGAAGTCGCACGCAAAAGCTAGTATAATATAAATACTCACAGCTGAAGTTACGGTGTACAGAATATTCAATAGTATAAAATAAAATAGAATTGTCATTTTGTATGTTATTGATGAATAAATAAGTAATTTAGTTATATCCATAAACAGTAATTCCTCTATGGCTTTCTATTTTATATATATAGGTTTAGAAAAATGCGATACGCACATATCGGTTCAGGTAACCTACATGCTTAAAAAATATATTTGGCGTAAAATTGATATTGAAATCAATTCAAAACACTGATGCACGCCACACACGCTAGGCAAGCAGCTTGGCAAGCATGGAACCAATGTACAAGAGAAGCGTAACGTGTAAATCTACCATTACATCATCCCAGCTTAATAGTGGCTCAGTCAATCTTCTGAAATCAAGATGGCGTAACTTTTTCTTGTATGTAGATTTTTTCTGCCAAATGTACGTCCTATCCTTAGTTTTGAAATTATTATACAAAACATATTCTGTTAGATACAAAAGAATATTGTATGGATTCCACAACTCTTGTGTTGTGTCAGTTCACAGTTCACGAAACGAGACGTGACGTTTATCGCAAGAGTTTGAGTTTCGAAAACAAAAATCACGTCGCTTTTCGTCGTGTCACGATGCGTCTCGTCGCGTCTCGTTTTGGTGTGACTTAGCGGTCAGGTGTTAATATTAGGTCTTTACCTATGAAATTGCCGTTTTGTATGAAAAAATTTAAACGAATTTTTTTCCAACCAACTTGCTGAGCGCTTGCGGTTATCAAACAGAATCCATTTTTCATCGCAGGTAACAATGCGGTTCAAAATTCCTTCATTTGTGTGTCTGTTGAGCAGTGCAAGGCACGTCTCGACGCGAACTTCTCGCTGGCGATCATTGAGTTCGTGGGACACCCATTTGTCAAGCTTTTTTACCTTGCCAATTTGACGCAAATTGACCAATATTATTTTGACGCTAACGTCGAAAGCTGCTGCTAATTCAGCCGTAGATTGTGTATCATCAGCTTCCACAATCGCCTTTAATTCGTCATTGTCGACCAAAGTCTTCGGATGACCGCGAGGTTCATTTTTCAGGTCGAAATTTCCAGAACGGAAGCGAGCAAAACAACGTGGTGCGTTGGTTTGTAGTCTTAGCTCCGTAAACGTCGTTGATGTTGCGTGCCGCTTGTACCGCGTTGCTGCCACGACGGTACTCATATTTCATAATTACTCGAATTTTTAACGTATCCATGATGACGAAAAAGATTAAAATGCGATGAAAATGTAACAGTAATCAATAAACAAATGACTACTTTTGGAAAAAGAATTCCATGTTTTTAAAATAAAATATTTTGTAATTAGAATTCTTAGCCAAACAAAAATAATTTTGATTTGAAATGGCCAGTACTGCAGAACGGCAATTTCATAGGTACAGACCTATTACTTAATAGTTAAGACCGTACACACAGGGTTGTTCATTTTTCTTGTTTTTATTTAATATTAATATTTAATATTTTTATTGTACTTTTTTAAGATAAAAAGTACCATACCAAATTTCATCAAAATCCGTTCAGTTGTTTTGCGTGATAGCGTCACAAACGTACATCCATCCTCGTAAACTTTCACATTTATCCTACTAATATTATAAATGTGAAAGTTTGTGAGGGTGGATGGATGTATGGATGGATGGATGTTTGTTTGTTACTCTTTTACGCAAAAACCACTGTACGGATTTTGATGAAATTTTCTATGGTAGTAGTTTAAGCTCTAATAGTTAAAGCTTAAAAAATTACAGTGTTCCCGTGGGATACTGTATTTTCGCGGGCGGAGCCGAGGGGCAACAGCTAGTTTATAATAATAGGATTTTACATTTGCATCTTTCGTAACTGGATGAGTATAAAATGACAATACAGCAAGTGGTGTGGGGTTTTTATAACTCCATTCCTTTCGGCTTCAGTTACCACGTACCTTTTGAAGACCCTCATCCAAATCCTTATCTATTATACAGGCTAGGGCTTCCCTGTGAAGGAGAACCAGAGACCAGAGACCAGAGACCAGAGATGTAAACAGTATAATGTATACTCACATTATACTGTTTACATTCCTTTGAAAATTACCGTATCGATATCAGTGTTCGTATACAGAACCAATTAGGTTCAAGTAATAAATTATTTTCATAGATCATAAAATATTTTACTGTTCAAACTTCAACAAGTATTTTACGCAAACAAACGTCCAACTACGAAATGAATATTTTTTTTAATTGTATTTTATTATTGTTAACAATAATTAAATGTTCTGCCCAGGTAAGGCTTGTTTTAAAATTATTGTGTTCTAGTGGTGTTCGTAAAAAGGAGTTAATCTCATAATATAGCCCAAAAATATAGATATTTAAACGAGGTACCTAATAAAATATAGTTTTTTTTATTGTGATTTTTTTCTTGTACAATATTGTATAATCTATTCTTGCACCCCAATTAACAAATATATGTGACTTGGAGGCCTAGTTAGCTGTTGACTTGGCCGTTTGAGCCATGGGTAGCGGGACCCATACATAAAGAATTTCCCCTCGTTCGAAAAAAAAATTGGCACTTATAGGGACTGCCGATAGAATTTTTCACTAAATTTCTTTTCAAAACTTTTCACTTTACTTAGATAGGTATACACAGCACTTATGTTGCACAATACGTCAGCTGTACTGCTGTAGCTACAGATATACTGCTATGTCGGTGTCGCAAAAGCTTGAGATTTCAACCATCCAAAAAACGTCTAACGCGCACAGCACACGGCCTCTGCACATGCGCCAGTCATAAGCATGTTGGTGACGCGAATTTTTCACCAAAATAGTGCCCAACGCTAAAGAGTTTCACTTCAAAAAAGGTAATGTAATTATTTTGCCCTTCCCAGGTGCCCTACGACTACATCCCGCTAGGGCGCCGCTCGGGCCCTATTCACCCGTCGGACGTGGCCCTCAACTACGAGCGCCTGTACCCTTCCCGTAGGAGGCTCTGACTTGTGACCGGCTAACCTACATACATCAATCAATAAACTCTGTGATCTAAGTGAAGTTTTATTTTTCAGCCCTGGTCCTGACAAAATATCAAATACACTAATTAAAAAACTTCCCTTAATAGCTCTCGAACGACTTTTAGATATTTATAATTACATTTGGGTAAACCAAGTTTTTCCTGATCTGTGGAAAGAGGCCATTGTTGTACCTATCTTAAAACCAGGTAAACTACCTACACTGACATCAAGCTACAGACCAATATCACTTACATGTAATCTGTGTAAAATTTTTGGAAAAAATTGTGTGCAATAGAATTAGATGGTATTTGGAGCAAAATCAGTATTTAGCGTATTCTCAGATTAAGTTTAGACAGTATAAATCAACATTAGATCACTTATGCCTTTTAGAAGATGATATTCTCAATCTCTTTTGCGAATAACAATAAAGTAGTATTAATTGCCCTAGATTTGGAAAAAGCTTACGAAATCGTATGGAAATTTAGAGTTGTATTACTTCTGCAACAGTAAAACAGTAAACAATTTAAAATTAATGAAATTCTTTCAAATCCCCTTTGCACTGAAAATGGACTCCCACAGGGTTCTGTTTTGAGTGTGATTTTATTTTTAATAGCAATTAATAACGTTCTAGAGATTATAAAACCGCCTGTTAAAGGGTTTTTAATTGCAGACGATTTAACAATTTTATGTAGTGGTAATGATCTAAAATTATTAAAAAAAAATTACAAGACACCTTAGACAATTTAAGTAAATGGAGTCTAGAAGCAGGCTTTAAGTTTTCTGACACGAAAACGGAGCTCATGGTAATGTCAAAAAAGAAACATAAAGAAAAATTAAATGTATTCATTAATAATTGTAAAATAAATGATGTGAATGAAACAAAAATATTGGGACTTACCTTTGATTCTAGATTAAATTGGGTTTCACATATTAAAAAACTTAAATCTTATTGTTATAGTCGAATGAATATTATAAAAATTTTGTCATCAAATAGTTGGGGATCTGATTGTAAATGTATTAAGAATACCTACAAAGCCTTGATAAGGCATAAAATTTATTAAGGTTCAACATTGTATGACTCAGCTTCAAATAACATTTTAAACATTTTAGAAAGTATCCATAATAAGTGTCTAAGGTTAAGTTTAGGAGCCTTTTGAACAAGTCCAGTTGATAGTATTCTTGTTGAGTCTGATGAAATGCCTTTAAAATATCGAAGGAAGGAGCTATGCCTTACGTATGCAGCCAAACATATTGTTAATAATATAGATTCTCTCTTTTTAAAACCAAAATTACTGTCTGATATAAAATACAGCTTACGACCATCTCTTTCTGTTCCCATTAGAGTCAGAGTTAAAAACTATTTGAAAGAAATTAAATTTGATCTACCCCCATTATTTTGTCGTCGTTTTCGTTATAAGCTCTCACCTTGGAATAAAATTAAATATAACATAAATATAGATATAACTAGCAATTGTCCCCGAGAATCTACTCCCGACTATATTTATAGAAATTATTTTTATGAACTTACAGATTTTTTTTTGGATTATACTCTATATTTTACTGATGGATCTATTTACAATAATAGAACGGGTTGTGCAATTGTTTCAGAAAATTATAGTTGCAAGTAAAGATTACCTGACTATACATCTATATTCACATAAGAGGCTATAGGCATTTTGAAATGTTTGGAGCTCATTAAAAATAATCCTACAACTGCAAAAAAATATTTTTTTTTTCTGATTCACTATCATATTTGACTGCCTTATCGAATAATAAAAATATTGATTCTAAAAAAAAAAAAAATTATAAAAGAAAATCTTACAAATCTAATTGATAATAACTTTTCTATTGAAATTATTTGGATTCCTAGTCACCAAGGCATCCCCGGAAATGAAAAAGCAGATGTTAGGAGCAGAAGCTAAGGAAGCTACAAATTTAAATGAATGTAATTTGATGATTTCTAATATTTCTGATCTTAAAAAAACACCTAAAGTTAAATATTAAAAAACTATGGAACAGCTATATATTAAATTTAACAATAGAAGAGATTAAATAGTTATAAATAGATTGAGAATAGGTCATTGTAATATAACACACATTCACCTTATTACCAAAGTACCTAAGAACAAATGTTCTAGATGTGATGGTGACTTGACTATAAAAATAAAACATTTATTAATAGATTGTCCAATGTTCAATTCAGAAAGAAGTAAAGTTAAGCTTCATAACACATTAAAAGATTGTTTATCAGATTATGAAAACACTGTTAAATTCTTAAGACTGACTAACTATTATACTTTGATTTTATATGTAATTATATGTTATCTGTTAATACTTGTGGTCGCTAATGACCGTAGATATTAAAAGCGACCTTAAATAAATAAATAAAAAAAAGTGAAAGAAAGGAATATGTTTAATCCATTTATCGATGTTTTCTAAGAGCGACGCTATACATACAACAGCTGAAATTACTACAAGTGGGTTTCAGCCTGAACGAGCATAGCACCTCCCTCGGTCGAAGATCTCCCTTTGAGGCGTCCACCACTTTCCACATTGGTGACCCCGACGTTTTCAAGAGTAAAAATTAATAAAATTAAAAAGTAAAAATATAAAATATATATACTTACGTACAGAGAAATAGCTTCCATGGAACGATCCAAATTTAAAAAAAATTACGTCGGGTATCAACGGCCTACAATTTTTCCAAACAATCGTGGACACACCTTATGCATGTAGTAGTGCAATCAATTCGAAAGCTAACTATGTAGCTATTTACTGTCCTCCTTTAATATGTGGTAATTTATTTACTAACCCATTAGCTAGATACCCTGTTTTTTAGAAACTATTTCTTGTACTAAGTATCAATTAAAATTTCGGGTATCGTGTCCTGATGACACATAGGTCTCCCCTAGCTCCTTCCATTTCTCCCTAGGGCTAGTCTTGGTAATTAAGAGAGAATAAAACACATAACTAGACAATAGCACGCATATATTGTTATCTACATCACATTACTAGTGGAATACATACATTACATTCAACAGGATAAATAAAAGGCTGAGACAAGTTGCTAGGGTAAATCTGGCAAGGACCACTTCTTGGCTTCAGAGCAGTCTGAAAAGCTGAATCGTTGGGCAATGTTGCTTGTGGAATTTAATCTAGCAACCATCTCCTAGCTGCAGTTTGCTAGCAGTAAGCAACCAACTCGAGGGCAGGTTGCTAGTGGCTAGCAACGAGTATCTAGCTTTGGGGTAGGTTGCTAGCGGATCGTAGGCTAGCAACCAGCTCATCCACGTTGACACTATCGGGAACCGGTTGAGCTAACTCTGCGTATTTTCCTGTGTAGTCGTGGTTTTGTACTTCCGCCTGGAAAAGAAGAGAACAACAACTAAATACGGGTAAAATAATTTGGTAATAATTAAAAAAAAAATAAGTAAGGGTCAGCTCACAACGAGACGCGATGAGACGAGGTGCTGCATTTTTAAGACAGCGATTCAAAATCGAACTTTATTCACTACACAAGAAGATGTGATGGCCGTGCTGCCTAGCGCGTAGTAACTAATTTGCGGCTCGATGGGGCTTAGCTTGAGAGATTCGTCGTTCGAGCGTCTTTAGATTCGTATTTACCGTGAGAGTGACACTGGGTACATCAAAACTATTTGACGCTGTCGAGTTGTTTGTTTTTTTTTTAATTAATTTGACAAGATTTAATACTGACTACTGTAAATAAAGATCAATTTTGAATCGCTATCTTAAAAAAGCAGCGACGCGTCACGTCATGTTCCTGGTGTGAGCTGTCGCTTACTTTTATACAGGTATGGAATAAGAAACGAACTGCCAGTTTTATTTTCACATCGTTTACAAGGTTTCGTCCTATCTTTTACATTTAGGCCCACATGCGCAGATCTCAGTCAAATTTAACCCTGCGTTTTATATCATGTTATCTCTCTTGTTCTTCGTATTTATGGAAGAGAAGGCGTGATATTTTAACTTAGGGTTAACTTTAACTCAGATCCTGAGTGGCCCTTAGAGGTGTGAAATACTACTACGATTTTCCATTTTTTACCCCACTACGGCGAAGTCAAAAGGAAGGGTAATGATTTTGGCAGTATATGTATGTATGTATTTTTGTTTGTTTCACCGTAGCGCCCAAACTACTGGTCAGATTTTAACGAATGAGGTGTCAATAAATTCGTAATGATAGCCCGGGTAACATAGGCTATATTTACGTAGTCGGGTTATAGTTTTTTTTAAAAAATATAGTTATTGTTGACCAACTTAAGTGTGATAAGACTCACCATAACCGCACACACCAGCACCACCAGCAGGCACAGCCAGCGCCACATATTGCCTCCGACAGGTCTATATCGAGATCTACCCGAGTATACCTCTGAGCTGATAGGCATACCTTATATAAACAGCAGGAAACACCCGTAACTAGTAACCGTAGCGAGACCAATGCGTGGACTTAATTAAATAGCTACGTATTAGCGGCGACTTTGTTTGGTAAGAGTGTCATAAACGGATAATGTTAATAATCTTATAGGCTGTGGGTACGTTAGTAATATACACGTCTTAGCCATCTAGTTGGATTTGCCAGACAATGTCTAGGCCGTTCATCATACAGCGGCATCCAATGGAATGTATGAATAGCAATTAGTTTGGATAGGTTCTAGGGTGACCATGAGCTCGCACTAAGTAGCAGTAAAAGGGAAATATTTACAAATAAACCAATGTAGGTTTAGTGAGACGTGTGAAAGTACAATATAATACGAAAATGAATATAAAGACAGTTTAATTACTATCGAACCCCCCTGGCTTCGCCCGGGTACAATTGTGCAAAATTATACATAATATAAACCTTGAATCAACAGGCCAAATTTCAATACGTCAAGTCGTTAAACGTTGAGTGATTCAAGTTTAAATAACTATCGGTCTTTCCATTTCATTGGATGGCGACGTTTAATGAACGATCTAGGCGTCGAATTGGCTGGCTGTTTTAAAATCTGGGTATCGGGGTACTGTATCTGATTTGTCACTACGGGTCAACAAGCATAGTTTATAATGGTGGTAGAAAATGTACAAGAAAGGTAAATATAATGTAAATTGAAAATGTCCAATGAGACCTTTTTATCTACTTTAGTCACGTAATGTCAGATTTCAAATAAACCAAACCGGACAAAACACATTTTAGGTATATTTTAATCCAAACACAATATGCGAGCTGAACCGTGCAAACCTTTTTCATCAAAAGGTTTGCACGGTCAAAGCCATGGATGGATTCACAAAACTTTTTAGTTCAAAATACTAAAATAGCAACACCTTTTTGGCTTATACAATAAAAATAGTTTTCGACCGGTCAAAAACAGCTGGTACATACACTTTTGAAGCATAGTTTTGATTGACGACCTCTGTGACTCAGTAGTTCAGCGCGTTGGTGCTCAAGCCGGGGGTCGCGGGTTCGAATCCCGCCGCAGGAACAATAAGTTTTTCTGTGTACCTGGGTCATGGATGTGTATTAAATATGTGTATAATATAATAAAAATATTAAATATATGTATAGTATAAAAGTATTAAATATACTTCCCGTTTTCTGGTGTAACACAAGTTCTTCGGATACTTAACACGGAGCCAGATTGACGTGGTGTGAAGCGTCCATAGATATTTATTTATTTATTTAAAATTTAAACGAAAAAGTGACAAAAGATACAACCACATAGGTACTTTTTTAAGACGACGCTTCAAGGGAAGTGGTAAATGGCCTAATTTAAAAGATTCACTTCTGCCCATAACATTATAGTTATTATAACACAATACAGTAACTTATAGTTAGGTTCGAGACAAATAAAGTTACGATATGTCAACTAACGTATGTACTATCGAGCAAGTTGCCGCTCGACCAGGCATAAGATGAAATGCTTAACAGCGCCGTTGAATCGTGCGCATGCAAAGATAATCACGTATAAAATGTAGTATTCGTATGTAAATACGTAGTTCAACCACGTCTGCAGTCGTTGCGATCACTTCGAATTATAAATTAGGACCCATAAAAATAATTTACTATAATTTAGCCACTATTACTATACATTTCAACTAAGTAGATAATGATTTCTATAGCAGCGGAGATGGCTAGGACCACACACGCGGCCAGTCGACTATAGGACCGCACGCGGTCCATTGTGGTCTCCGATACTGCGACGTCTCTCCTCACGCGTGGCATTATAGCCTTCCATGGTCCTTCCTGGGAAATGAAGAATACAAGAAATTAAGAAGTGCAATACGATGCTTATTATGAACAAACGGTTGCAATTGCATTAAAAAAAATCTCCTACACCGATATCGGTGGCGGTGGCTGGTTTTTGGAACCAGAAAAGTTTAATAATCGTTAGTAGCCAATATGCTTTCGCTAATTACGACGACGAAGTTAGAAATGAATAACCAAGAGCATGTCAAGACATGTCTTAAGGAGGGTTCCGTAACTATCAACGCGCAACAGGTTTTCTTTGAATTACTTCAAAAGTTACTGTCCGATTTCGCTCAAAATAAATTTCCTAAAGAGTTTTTAGCATGATTTATCACCATGGATACTTATAAGTCTTATAGTTTAAAAATGCCAGGGGGAGGGACCAACTTATATACCACTTTGTAGGCCGATTACTCGAAAATGGTTGACTTTGTAAAAAAGTCATGTATGAAACTCTGCCTTCATTTTAAAAAATTCAACGATACTTCACACAATGGGGTAGAATGAAAAAATATTTTTCATCCCCAGTTCACATGTACGGCGAGCCACCCCTATAAAATTATTATTATAATTTGATGCCAAAACTGAGATCTGTACACAATATGCAACTATACCAAGTTTCATCCATTTATATTCATAATTACAGAAGCTAGAAGCGCGGACAGACAGACAGATAGACGGACGGACAGGGCGAAACATTAAGGGTTCCTTATGGATTAAAGTGCTAACACGCGAACGTATTCGGTACGGAGCTGACCACGGATTTGGTCCGGTCCGTACCAAATCCGACCGTGTGTAGAGTAGTCCGGCGAACATAATTATTATTAATCGCGGTCCGCATCGGATATAGTTCGCTCCGTACCAAATCCGTACGTGCGTAGTGCAGTCGGGCGATTGGGCCGGACGACGATCTCAGTGTTGCCAACTTAGGGACTTCACCCTCAAAATTAGGGAAAAAATTGAAAAAAACTTAAGAATAAATTTTTATATGTGTATATAGCCCGGGGTATGAAAATTTATTGGGAGTGAAATCAGATTAAGTGACATATTAGTTTTATGTCATTAACGCGTAAGTCTATACACATAAAGTTTTTAGAGTTTCTAAGCTTATTATCTCTTATACCGAGATTTACGATTATTTTATTGGACAATAATTGGGATAACCCATATATAGTCTTGTATCGTAAATCTCGTAAATCTTGTAAATAGTATAACTAGTCAGGGTCGAATTAAGGGTTAAGTTTGGGGAGAAATATTTTTGAGAGTTGGTACCACTGCACGATTTCAATGGATTGCTGGAAACATCGTCGTCGTCGAAAAACAGCACTGTAAATAGAACTCTGCGCTAATACAATAGAGCTGAGATTCGAATACACGAGTGTCGAGTTTTCAATTCGGTCTGCCGGACCAAATCCGCGCGTCTGTAGCGACACCGGATTCGGTACGCGGACCAAGTCCGAGTGTCTGTTAGCACTATTACGGAACTCTAAAAATGACGTATCGCGCGCTATGTCACTTATAAACGCACGCTTTATCAATCCGATATAATATTTTCAAATTTTGAAGATCGTCATTGTAACTATAAGTGGCATGTTGGCTAAGCCCTCCAGTACGCGTATAGAAGTACGATTGTGTTGTAATAAGAATAGCTCCCTACACCGATTGCGGTGACGGTGGCCTTTTCTTATTAAAGGCTAGGCTAGCTACGCAGGAGTAATTTTATAGTCCCCAAGTGTGTGCACAGCACACAAGAGCACTCTCTCTTTCTTTACTCTCGTAACCCAGTGGGACAATGATCGACACGACTGTCGAGAGATCAGGCGCAGGGCCGACTTTTTACATGCCCATCCGACGCATGGATCATCGCTCTTGTCAGACAATCAGGTGATCAGCCTGCATTCTCCTAATCAAACTTGGGGACAACATTTTTTGTTGTTTCAACGCGGGAATCTAACCCACGACGGCTCGAAACCACTGGACCACGTGTTGTATTGTAGTCGTTATGTAAAAGATGAATCTTACCCGATCTGATACAAACTCAGAGTTGAGCTCCTGCGGCATCAGTCCGGTCTGCAGTGCTCCTTCATTTTGAATAGACTTCTGCGAGACATAAATACTGGGTGATTTTTTATTCCGTTTCGAGAGAAACAGTGTCCTGAGTGCGAGGTTTGGTCGCTACTCGCCGTGAAGAAGTTAACTACAATTTGTATGGCATCAAAACAACGCCCCTAGTGGCAACAATGGTAACTAATTAGACGCCATACAAATTGTAGTTCACTTCTTCACGGCGAGTGGTGACAAAAACCGCACTCTGCACACTGGGCATAATTTATATCAAGAACAAAGGATATATATCCAAAAGCATTTGTTTCAAATATGAAGTGTTTGAATGTTTGAAAAACTCAAAAAGATTGTAGGTACCTAAATTTAGGACGGGCAATGCCTCACGCGCCGCGCGCCGTGTTACGATCCAATCACGCGCACGGCGCAACACGACACGAGAATTTTATATGCATGCTAGATGTCGCCAGCGACCGCATGCGGGCTAAAGGAAATCTCGCGGAACCGTACATTTAGCCGCGATAATAAAAGCTTTCCCCGGGTTTAATTTAAATTTGTGCCAAATTATATCAAAATCGGTCTAGTAGTTTCTGTTTAATGGAAACAAACGAACCTTTTCTCTTTCAATAAATACAGTATGTCACGGGAACCGTACATTTTCACGCGATAAAAAGTAGCGTATGTCCTTCCCCGTGGTGTACTTTATATCTGTGCCGAATTTCATGATGATCGGTTCAGTAGTTTTTACGTGAAAGCGTAACAAACAAACTAACAAAGTCACATTCACATTTATAACATTAGTAAGGATAGTATAGAAGAAAAACTTACCCCACTATGCCCATCGACTGAAGCTGAAATGAAAATCAACATTAAACACAACATTAAACACAACATTTTCATATTGCGTTCAAGTTTTCGTCATCAATGTAGGTGGAATAGCTATCGTTAAAATGTGTTGAAATATAAAGTTTTATTCGTGAGCTAACTTCTGAACCCAGTTTTGTTTCACTCGTGTATGTCTGTTCATGTTAATACACAATTAAAAAATATACTTATAAAAAAAACTTGAGAAGTGTCAAGGGATACCAGGATAGAACGAACTTCCTTTCGATTATTTAGTGAAGGAATTGTAATAAAATTTTATTTTTTTTAAGTTTTAATAATATTTTTTTTATTATTAACAAATATAATGTAATATAAACTTAACCAGTAGGCTCAATTTTAGTAATAATTGAGAGAGAGAGAGAGAGAGACAGACAGAGAAACACGCGCACGCCGCACGGCTTACAACTATAGCAAAAAGTGTCGTTACAACTTTTAGTCTTAATTTTTTCCGTCCCTTTCGCAACGCGCGATAAGGAACTTCGTTCCAATATTTTAGCCACATTTAAGCTGAGTTGATTCTGCTGATTCAATCCTGCAATAATACAGTTACGATCCAGCGCCGATATCTTAAAACTTATGTTAAAAAGTTTCGCCATCTCTTTGAAACAAAATATCGACAGGTTAATTTACTGCGACTATTTATATTACACGATATGCAATTAAAAAAAAAAAAACTCGCAGTTAATCAATTAGGTTCCTGTCGCAGTCAAAAAGAGACGGCTAAAATGAATACGTACGTGTCATGATGTTTTTAAATGTTAATAAATTGTGGCGGACCAATTAGTGCGCCTAATTAGTAATATAGAATCGCGCTATCGAAGTTTTCTTAGATAGGCGCTATATATACAACATCCGAAATGCATACAAGTGGGCTTCGGCCTGACCGAGCATACCATCTCGCTCGGTCAGAGATCGGATTCTGGGCTTGCCACCATATTCCTACATTGGTGACCCTCGATAGAACGCGCCTCCTTCTGGACATCATCACTCCCGATCCCTCCCCACCACGCCAGCCAGACTCAGCCTCATTGGCTACCTCGACCACCAGCCTCAACGCACCGCAACCTGGTCGAATCCTCATCGGCTTCATCGGACACCACACGGACCGGTCAGCAAGCAGAGCACGAAGCATCTCTCCTGATCGGCACACGTAGCTGCAACGATCGGTTAGCAAGCAGAGCACGAAGCACCTCTCTAGATCAGCACGTAGCATCGGCCCAGCACGACAGCACAGTTCCGACTCACTGGGACTGTCCATTGTCACCTGGCGACACAAGCGTAAGACGCATCGATGATTTCGAACTCTGGTCTTCGGGGGAGAGTGATGTGGCGGACAAATTAGCGCCACAATCCTGAATCGCGCTATCGAAGTTTTCTAAGATCGGCGGTATATATACAACATCTGAAATGCATATATGTGGGCTTCGGCATGACCGAGCATACCATCTCGCTCAGTCGGAGATCTTCCTTTGGGTTTGCCACCATATTCCCACAAAATTATTATTCTTTTACTTCACATATTGTGCATAATTTATATACTTATAAACTTTGTATAGACCGATTGTACTGGCCGTTAGATGGTATTTTTTTTTAATGAAAGTAAGATTTTTTTTTTCAGTTGGAGAAATATTTGGAGCGGCAAGAATTGTAAAAACTTAGTAACGTATATTTATATTCAGACAGTCGAAGAATAAAATGTTTTTAAATCTTAATTACGTCATTTCATTAATCTTGACATACGGTAAAAATAACAACTAAATATAGGCTATGACGTACATTAGAAAGAACAAATCTTCATGCAAGAAAAAGTTACGCCATCTTGTTTTCACCATACCTCAAATGTCAGCCATCTTGATTTCACAAAGGATTTCAACATGCCTCACTATGCATAATCTCTAGATATTAAATACATAACATCTATTACAAGTCCCTACATTCCACAAGTATATCCATACATACAATTTATGTATATAAAGTGTAATTTTTTAATATGCAATAAAGTTTCGCAGCAAAATGATTTTGCTTGTGTATTTTGTAGCGATCGTCCGCTGTACTTTACAATATGACGTAAGTTTTCGGTGTTTTCACGAACAAAACCGAGTATTTATAAGTTTTTTTTTAAACAGAAAACACAGAAATAAATATTTTTTATGGTATGAAACCCGAAATGCGTTCGTCTAAACCAGTGACTTAGCGTGAGTTATTGCCACCCGGAGCCCATCGGTAATAATATGTATTTTATCGAATTCAAAACTGTTAAAAATCATGGCGCTTTATTGTCGTCCCCTTGTCGCCCGAGGCCATGGACCCTAGGTCCTATACCCTTACCCATGCTTCGCTACTGAGGGGATCCTCAGTAGCGAAGCATGGGTAAGGGTATAGGTAGGAAGCCGGAAGGCTGGAGAAACTCCAGAGCACTGAAAATATAACTCTGGTTTAATACAATAGAGCTAAAAATCGAACACAAAAGTGTCGGGTTTGGAGTTTTGCTGGGGAATTCAATGGGTGACGTTTGGATTTTGCATTTCTTTCGTAAATTTGTGTTATTTCGGTTCTTAATTGGTATTCTATATTGGTAGAATATTAACCATTAAATATTCGTTAACGTGCACAAGTGTGGGCAAGTGGTACAACTTCTAAAAGCGTGCTATTTTGAGTTTCCCTCGTAAAATCCCTAGGAACTTTCAGTAAAACTTCTACCACTTTACTGAATCGACTGACATGACTCATGGACTGCACTGACTATTTATTTGGACTTTGACTAGACTTTAGACTTGACGACTTAGGAATACGGTGTTGAAAATTGAACCGAAAGTTCTATTTCCCGCCTTTTTAACTTGACACTGGCAAATGGTTATAAGCCGATGCCATATATATATAAAATAAAAAAAAGTGTCGAGTCAAATGTCAATGTCATATATGACAGCCCGACACTCGACAATTCGATTTTCGTATTAGTATTAGTGCAGAGTTCTATTTGCTCTGAATTTTCCTGTACCAGCCTTACTAGTGCTTTCGAGACACAAGCCGTCATCCCACTTTTCTGCAAGGCCTTGTAATCCTATTAAAGCATATCATCTAGTTATTTCAATAATGTTACAGCTCCTACAAGACAAGCGCGATACCGCGGGCGTGCTTGAGATTGTCAATGACGACCGCGCCATACACACGGACATCAAACCTGATGCCGACAAGGTAAATAGATAGGTGGATAGATACCATGACCTCACAGAAAACCGTTCGCCTAATACGAGTGAGGAGGTTGGAGGCTCAATTTTTACCCGACTACGGCAAAGCCAAAAGGAAGGGTAATGATTTTGGCAGTCTATGTATGTATGTATGTATATTTGTTCCACCGTATCTACCGTTCGTACCGTAGTAATGCCCCGGGTAACATAGGCTATATAATTTACGTGGTCGGGTTATAGTTTTTATAAAAACTACTATTTTACCCACTTAGGGGCTGAATTTAAAAAAATGCTGAAATACATAATTCATTATTTTTTCCGTACTCAATTCATACAAAATATCGTGCAAATATGTCCAAGTAATAAAAAGTTTCATACAAACTTTTATCACCTATTTTACCCCTTTGGGAGTTGAAATTTGAAAAATCCTTCCTTAGAATTTAATTTCCTTCCTTTAAATTTCTAGCCTTAAGGGTTTGGCCTGTGCGTTGATACATGAGTGTTTTGCCTTTTATATATAGTTAAGGATATCTCCGTGCGGTGTTATTGCTTACTGTCAGGAATATCAGGCAATCTGCTCGTTTGATGATCTTAGGGTCAGCTCACACCGGAACGCATCGCGAAGCGGCGCTTCAATTTTAAGATTTCGCGATTCATAATTTAACTTTATTCATGAATTCGATTTTTAGCTACACTGGGCTACGTTGCGTGGCTCCGCTCATGCAATTAAACCTATATTCTGACAAAAAAAGAGAAGAAATTCAAAAGTGGCAACATCGTAGTGTCATCCCTTTTTTCTTAGATTGATTTGAAAGGGATGACACTACGATGTTGCCACTTTTTAATTTCTACTCTTTTTTGTCAGACTATATATCTTCTTGTATAGTGAATATATGATAGTTTAATTTTGAATCGCTATCTTAGCGCCGCGCAACGCCGCATCGCGCCCTGTCTTAGTGTGTACTGATTATATTGGTGTGTACTTATTCCATATATATGTCCACAGCTGTTGCTGCAAGACAAGCTCGTAACCGGCGCGCTTGACATTGTCGATAACGACCGCGCCATACATACAGACATCAGGCTTGACAATGACAAGGTAAATTATACAGGTGGTTTTTTGACACGGGACAGTAAGAGCGTTTTCGCGTAACGCGATTCGATAGCTGATATCGGACCGGAAAAATCTCTTATATCGTCGGTATAAGAGCGTTTTCACATTGATCAGGTCCGGTATCCGATATCGCGCCAATATGTCATATAATGACAAATACAGGTATATGTTTCAATATAAAACATATACCTGCCTCTCACACTATCGCGCGCGATATCGGATATCGTAATCGCGTAATGTGACAACGCTGTAACCCTTGCTCTATATATAACGTTCCTAGGAGACAATTCATATTTATAACTTTTAACGTTTACTGCTCTGGTACTAAAATTACCAGAAAACCAGAAAGTGCAAAGACGTGGACTCTTTGCCTATTTTTATTCGGTGTAATTAAATTCAGATCTGTAACATAAAGAAATTTACAGATGTGCACAAAAACAAATATACCATCAAGTATAGAATCGGGGGCAGTCTTTAAGGTACATATTCTATCTAGGTAATAAACCTAACCAAGAGCATGTCAGGATAGGTGGCTAAGGAGGGTTTCGTAACTATCAACGCGCAATAGGTTTTCTTCAAATTACTTCAAAAGTTACTGTCCAATTTCGCTCAAATTAATTTTTTTAAGCGAAAAGTCTTTAGCATCTATCTCTCAGCATAAAAACTTACAAGTTTCCGCCTTCTATAGTTTAGAAATGCCAGGCCCAAGGAAGGCTTTTCTGAACTATAGGATACATAAACGGAGACGAAAATACCAACTTATAAACCACTTTGGAGGCCGCTTACTTGAAAATGGTTGACTTATGTAAAGAAGTCACGTATGAAAACTTGCGCTTATTTTAAAAGACCTACAAGATGGATGGGGTAAAATGAAAAAATAATTTTCACCCCCACTTCACATGTATGGAGAGCCACCCCTAAAATATATAATTACTAAGATTTTATGATGCCAAAACGGAGATCTATACACATTTTATAACTATGCCAAATTTCATCCATTGCGACAGACAGACAGACAGACAGACGGACGGACAGAGCGAAACTATAAGGGTTCCTTGAGTATTACGGAACTCTAAAAAGAATGTATGCCTGAATTATTATTTTTCATTTATAAAATTGTTATAACGATGAGCTCCGTGGCCCAGTGGGTAGGCCGTTTGATTCGCACTCGAGAGAGTGCAGGTTCGATTCCCACGTTATGGCGTGTACCAATGAGACATTTTCAGATCTCAAGTACATTATACGGACGCTCTAACGGTGAAGGAAAACATCGTGAGGAAACCCGCACATGGTTGGCCCCAGACGTATTGACCAGTCATTCCTCTGGACTAGGCTGACTGTGTTGTGAGAATGTATGTGCTTGGCTAACCATACAACGTTTCAAGCCGCCTGTCCCAGGCACTAAAGTATTTCAAGAGTGGTTACTTCGCTTGGAGAATACTGAATTTATTCAGTATTATATTTATCCAATAACGGATGAAAAGGCTTACTTTTTCTTATAACGATGGATTTCAGTAGCAGCACTCCCTACCTGAAACTTACCAACTACGCGACCCTTTTACCATCTAAAGATTCATTCTGTGTAGTGTATCACTTATTTTTCAGGTGACACCAGCAAAGATCGTCTTTGACACCAAGTCTCTTCGTAAGTCCTACCCGCTCGCCCCCACAATAGACATAGTTCGAGGCGTGAACCGTGTCGCGTCACTCGCCACGCTTATAACCGTCGCCATGCTGGAGCTATATCCTATACTGTGTAGCTTGTATAACTATGTGTATGAATATTTCGTTGGTCAATAAATATGGAAAATTGTAGAAATGAGCTTTTTATGTATTTCACACACCTAAATGTAAAAGATAGGACGGAACCGTATAAACGACTAGCTTCTGTCCGCTGTACTTCTTCGGGACAAAAAGTAGCCTCCAATCCAGAGCTCAAACTACTACCATAGCAAATTTCATCAAAATACGCTCAGTAGATTTGTGTGAGAGAGTAAACAACACTCATCCATCCATCCTCACAAACTTTCACATTATAATATTGGTAGGACGTGAAAATAAAACCGGCAATTCCTTTCTTATTGCATACCTGTATAAAAAGTAAGGAATTTATTACCTTCTTATGCTGCTTGGTTGTGTGTCTTTCGTCGAAGAATATACTGGGTGATAAATTATTGTATATTACTTTGAAAATTAATGCCTGCGACTGTACTTAACATGAGTTACAAAGATTTAAATGAAAAATGTTGTCACTTTTATGGCAAATCAAATTCCTCCGTAACCAATTATTATTAGTAGTTTGGTCAATGGTTGCGAATATTTATCAAAATATTATTGAACTAAAATACAAACTTTGGGAATAATTAATCATTCGCTTTGCGATAGTTTTGCCTTAGATGTGGTACAATGTCGAACAAGAACGGATGTGTCTATGTAACTTCACTAATACTTTTAATAAGTTATGAGGTAAGTTAAAATTTTCGTCCTTTAAAATATGAGTTGATATTATACCTTAGGGTTAATTCACACCGAAATGAAACGATACGTTACATGGCGATGCATTTTTAAGATAACTATTCAAAATTAAACTTTATTCATTATACAAGAAGATACACGTTTCATTGTAAGAGTTCGAATGTCAAGTTGCACCGCGCTGCACAGCGCATGCAGTGTATGACTGATGTCATATGAAACTTGTATCTTTTTCAGATAACTATTAAAAAGTTCAATTTTTGAATAGTTATCTTAAAATGTAAAACGTCACTTATCGTCGTGGTGTGAACTGCCCCTTAGACGACCATCGTAAAATAATTAGTCATAAGGCCAAAACTATTTTCATTATTCGATTCTTGTTTGATTTTCCAAGATTGGTTTCGAATAATGATCACATGGTCTGCCACTTTAAAACATGTTCAGAAACCAGTCTAGTAGCGATTGGTTGGTTTATAGTGACATATCTATTTATTTATTCTTTAAGCATGTACAGTACAACTGCGTTCTTAATGCCTTTGAGAATTCGTCGTTTTCCATACAGCATAACCGAGCCTCCTTATTAAAATAGTGCACTGTGGGTAACTCTTTTTGTTCATGTGCATTCATAAAAATACATCTTAACTTCTAAAAATCTTTCTGGCACATTACCTAAAAGTTCTTTTCCAGGTAGGCACACAAAACTATTACCATACTCTCGACACAGAAAGAGAAGGAGATTATGATTTTATACTAAAGAAACCAAAACCTGAATATCTTTTTGGAATTCACGGAAATCCTGTATCACCACAAAAAACGATTCTCAATGGGAATAATATAAATATTCAAAGACCAATTCCAAATGCCTTAAATAACTATCATGTTACTTATAAGCCTTCGACTCAAGAAGTTGCAGCAATAATAATGAATGTTCCACCTATGAATGATAATAAAGACGCAAACAATAATTTAACACCTAAAATAGATGCATATTTAGTTGCGAATGAACTTAATAATGGTGAAGATGTTAAATTAACAACAAAAGATAATGGAGAAGCCTTAGATAACAACAATACACCAGAATATAGTAAACAATTAGAAGTAAATTATGAAAATACAAAAGACAGAAAACAGGCAGATAGCATAAAAAATGAAACAGTTGTTACACTAGTTCGGAATGAAACTGCATCATCAACAGTCAAAAATGGTGCAATAATAAAACCAACAGATACTATGAACATTCTACCAAATAAAGCTAAAGCTGAAAAAGTACATCTTATCGGGGAACCGCTTATAAAAATCATGAGTTTGAATATCGGTGACAATTTACCAAGAACTAAATCAAATATTAGAGATAATAAATCAAAAAAAAAAAAGGACCACGTAAACAAAATAGAAATAACTTTACCCGAATCAGGCGAGTATTATTACAATAATATTTTGTTGCATTTACATGATTGAACTTTTTATCAAATTTTAACACTTAACTAACTAACATTAAAGTGTTACATAAGTCATAGTTGTATCATTGAAGATTTATAAATGCTTATAAGATACTAGCTGATGCCCGCGGCTCCGCCCGCGTGAATACAGGATCCCACGGGAACACTGTACTTTTTCGGGATAAAAAGTATCCTATGTTTTAGTCCAGAGCATAAACTACTACCATACGAAATTTTATTGACAGTTCAGTAGTTTTTTCGTAAAAGAGTAACAAACATCCATCCATCCTCACAAAATTTCACATTTATAATGGTAGTAAGATTTTTTTCAGATACCACTACAGTCATTATTAGCTCAAGAAACGGAGATGAACATTCGAATGATACAAAAGAAGAGCCACAACAGAAACAAAATTCACATTTGGCACATCAACAGATTTCGTCGGCAAATAATCTTAAACACAATAGAACGAATTTGGGACCAAGTGACAAGGCAATAGAGTTCAATAAAAATGAACGGGTAGACTTAGCTTTGAATCAAAAGATATGGCCAATACCATTGGCATATGCCATCAGTTCCCATAAAGTTAACACTCCATTTTACTCGCACATACACAAACAATAAGTTATACCCCAGGCTGTAGTTTAAAATAAAATATTATATTCTGACGAGCTTCGGCTTATTTGAAAAGATATTGGGCGCTTTTTACCCGGTTTTTAAAGGAGACCACAAACCAAAATTCTATAAGATTGCACAATTTTTATACCTCATTTCATATTCCGTTCATATTTTGATTCAGATCCACGGAGAAGTGGAGATAATCAAAAAATTGTTATTCATAATTTAAATGAATAATCGTTGTAACGAGTTAAAATATCACAGTATTTACTATTTACGCCACCTGCAGATATGCGACCTATGCCGATGTAATCCAGACGCTTACATCTAATCTAATTTTATAATAGGTATTTACCTAAGAAATTGTTGTTCTGCAGTACTGGCCATTTCAAATCAAAATAATTTTTGTTTGGCTAAGAATTCTAATTTCAAATTAATTTTATTTTAAAAATATGAAATTCTTTTTCCAAAAGTAGTCATTTGTTTATTGATTAGTGTTACATTTTCATCGCATTTCAATCTTTTTCGTCATCATTGATACGTTAAAAATTCGAGTAATTATGGAATACGAGTACTGTCGTGGTAGCAACGCGGCACAAGCGGCACGCAACATCAACGACGTTTACGGAGCTAACACTACAAACCAACGCACCACCTGTTATTGGTTTGCTCGCTTCCGTTCTGGAAATTTCGGCCTGAAAAATGAACCTCGCGGTCGTCCGAAGACTTTGGTCGACAATGACGAATTAAAGGCGATTGTGGAAGCTGATGATACACAATCTACGGCTGAATCAGCAGCAACTTTCGACGTTAGCGTCAAAACAATATTGGTCCATTTGCGTCAAATTGGCAAGGTAAAAAAGCTTGACAAATGGGTGCCCCACGAACTCAATGATCGCCAGCGCGAAGTACGCGTCGAGACGTGCCTTGCACTGCTCAACAGACACACAAATGAAGGAATTTTGAACCGCATTGTTACCTGCGATGAAAAATGGATTCTGTTTGATAACCGCAAGCGCTCAGCAAGTTGGTTGTATCGAAACGAAAACTTACCCTAGAAAAGTGATGTGAGCAGTGAGCTGGCACATCTCCAACCAGCATTGGTCAATCGCTCGTCTCCGCTGCTCCTGCACGACAACGCACGACCACGACACGACCTCATACTGCACAGCATACGGTCTCCAAGTTGCAAGAACTGGGGTTGGAAGCTCTCCGACCTGGCGCCTACAGACTACTACTTTTTCCAGAATTTGGATAGCTTCTTGGCGGGAAAAAAATTCAATACCCGAGAGGCAGTACAAAATGCCTTTGAAGAATTTGTTGCCTCCCGTCCAGCTGATTTATTTAAGAAGGACATCAATAAACTGCCACTGCGTTGGCAAAGATGCATTGATTGCATGGGTGATTACTTCGATTAATACATATAAAAAATACATGAAAAAAATTAGTTTAAATTTTTTCATACAAAACGGCAATTTCATAGGTAAAGACCTAATACTTGGGCACCGTAGGTAATTGTTCCATACAAAAATGTTCCATATCCTTTGAATCTTGCCTTTCTTGTTCGTATTTCGAAAATTCGCCTTTCTTCTTTAAAGGTAAAGAAAACAAATTAAGAAATAGGCGAATAATAATTTATTTAATATAATTCTTAATTTATCAGCAATTTACAAGAAAAAATCAGAAAAATTGAAAGCGTAGTACAATAAACGAATAGGAAAATATAATTTAATAGTGTTATTACAATGGACTAGAAAATTGGTGGTGGGCAGTATCGAAATGCAAATTTTTGAATTTAGAATGCTTATTTTTTATTTTTCTATCTGTAGGTACAAAGACATACATATTAATATTATAATTATTTTAATTATGTAAATTCAAAGAATTCTTAAATGTAAATAGAAAGAGATAGGTATAAAGCATTCTTAAAACTTCTTTTCTGTTCTACTTATGTATTTTAAGGCATTTTGTTACCAATTCAAGTGGCTTTTGGCCAAAAGTTTTTGAAAAGTTCTGTATTTATAATTAAATACTTTTTTATTAAGTTAGGTTTTATAATAGTGATAATATTTTTGCGCCCATACAAAATGATTATAATGATCACACAGTTTAAAATATTATTTGGTCTTTCCAAGGATTTTACCAAAAACCAAATATTGTACTTATAAGGTACTAGAATAATATGATTATTGTAATACATCACACATTTCAATAACTATTCAAAATAATCAAAAAACTAGAGATACTAAGAGTAATTTAAGTTTCATCTATTATTATTTAGGTAGTAAATATGATACATTGTTAGGTCTGTGTCGAAAATTAGAATCTAAAAGAAATATATATTCTAGGAGACTATTAAAACCGTTTTAAATTCCTTCTAGCCGACTTCAAGTAAGGAGGCGGTATTCGACCTATGTTTATAATAATTTAACTATTGGAATGTCTTTGTTTTAATTAGAATAAAAGATGTTTAAAATTACAACACTTCATTTATACTCATTCAATTTCGAAGAAATAATTAATCAACAGTTAAATATTTCAAACGTGTACTTTATAAGCATCGCAGATGGTCGTATTTTCAAATAACACATACATGCTGTAAATCGAATAAATATAGTCGCACTTAAAAAGCACAATCTAAATGAATTAAGAAACTAAACTGAAAAACAAACATACGGTAGCCTATGCGAATGAGGGTGACAACACGTTTGTTACAAAAGGGAAATCTCAAATAATATATTTTGTTTCGTAATTATTTTCTACATTGTAATCACGCCACGTCCATTTTCCACTGATATGAACTCAAAAAAAAACTTTTTGAGTAGAAAATTGACATTTACCGATTACTATTCACTAGGGGTCCTTGTATGTATAATAAAAATGGCAGGCAGTAGAAGAAATATTGTGCACGATGTTTTAAATTCAATATGTTTTTTTTGTTTGGAATTATATTTGAAGTTAAAGCATTTTTATGATACATACGAAGGAGGTTTTGAAGGTGTTTAATTAACGTCTTTGCGGACTTTGTGTCCTCGGAACGAAGCTTGGATCTTCGTGGCTGCCTTGTTCAGGTCGGGATCTGCCAAATCTATCTTCTCTATATCCTCCTGAAAAAAAAAATCATTGTCATCGTTGAATATAATAAATTTATGCAACACTTGAAAATGTTTATTGGTTTTTAACCATTTTACGCGGGAGCCATTGAATTAATTATATTATCACACTCAAAAGATTCTTAGGTAGGCCCTAAGAATATTTTAGGAACAGGCCCTTAATCTAGTAAATTTCATAAAAATAATACTAGAATAACATTACCATTAATTAACAAACAAAGGCCTATTTCAAAGATTTCAAAACTAAAGATAGGCTATGACGTACATTTGACAGAACAAATCTTCATACGAGAAAAAGTTACGCCATCATGGTTTTCACCATACCATATATATGTCAGCCATCTCGATTCCACCATACTTCAAATGTCAAAACGACCCTAAACAACTCCAAAAGTGGGGCCATTTAAGTGGCGATAGTTTTTTCCTCAACATGCCTCGTCTATAATATATACGTCTATGGCCTGTTTTACAATCGCCTAATACGTGTCCCCATTTGCAGTTCCGGCGCTGCTTACATTATATCGGGCGACAGAGACTAAACATGCAGTTAAGCTATTTGAGACTTATACGAAGATTATTAAGACTAAATGACTAAATAAATAACTGAAACAATATGAACCTTATTTAAATTAGGTTCAACTTAGTTATAAAATTTAATCTCATGCCTTATAATTCGTTAACAAGTGGCATATAATACTCTGAACCGGTGTGCCATTTTCATTAACCGATTAGAATTAATTTACCTACTCGTTGGGGGTATAACTTTATATTTCACACGAAACACGACAAGGGAAATGGAATTTGAAGTTCTGAATTCAAATACGAGGGATTATGTAAGATATTTCTTCAAGGTACCTACTCGAAATTAATAATATGAATTAAACGAACCTACGCCTACTTGAAAGACTAAATATTAGGCTATTATCAATTCTTATCACATATCATTTATTCAGTCAGGTCAAAAATAGAACACCTTCATTAGGGTTCCGTAATACTCGAGGAACCCTTATAGTTTCCGTCGTCCGTCCGTCTATCTGTCCGTCTGTTTGTCTGTCTGTTTGTCTGTCAGTTTGGCTGTCTGTCTGTCTGTATTTTCGAGTACATTTTCGAGTAATCAGCCTCCAATGTGGTTTGTATGTTTGTCCCCCCTAGCATTTCTAAACTATAGAAGATAGAAACCTGTAAGTTTCCATGCTGATAGATCATGCTAAAAACTCTTTAGGAAAATTATTTTTAGTGAAATCGAACAATAACTTTAAAGTAATTCAAAGAAAACCTATTGTGCGTTGATAGTTACAGAACTCTCCTTAGACATGAAAAAGAAAGGGTACTGATTATGGCAGTCTATGTATGTTTGATCCACTGTAGCGCCTAAACTACACTACTACTAAATTATTGAAATGTCAATAGGTTTAAAATAATATCCCGTATATCATAAGTTATATCATTTAGTAGTCGTAGGGTTAAAGTTTTTATAAAAAATTCTAGTTATTATATTATTGTTTACTGTATGCATCCAACTGTTTTCAATTAATCCTCATGTCAATTTCTTTGGTTGACTGGAAGATATCGCTATAAGGCCGCCTGAATTGTATTTTTTAGGGTTCCGTACCCACTACCCATAGGGTAAAAACCCTATTACTGAGACTTCGCTGTCCGTCCCTCCGTCTGTCTCTCAATATAGCTAGACAGTTAAAAACTTTCACATATGACGCATTTCTATTGTCGTTATAACAAAAAATACTGAAAACAGAAAAAAAAATCCAGGTGGAGGGGTCCGATACAACATTCGATTTTTTTTTTGCCGTTTTGTACGGAACCCTTCGTGCGTGAGTCCGACTTGTTTTATTTATATATTATTATTTTACTAAGGTAGCCAAGACGCTCGACAAAAACATAATTATATAGAATAAATTTCATTTTTTTAAGCGGAAAGGCTACAATAATGCAATAAGCCTATTTAATAAACCGCCGCGGCTACGAGCACCTTAAACATAAAAATTCAATTACGTTATTCATTAATCATTCTTCAGTTATCATTTATTTACATTTGCATAAGTTTTTATTTCATTTACATAAAAAATACGGCTTGCCTGTTCGAAAAATCAGAACCACTTTAATTTTCGGACTTCGGGACCTACTTTACTTGTTAATGGTTTCGGTGGTTACAGCCAGGGTTTAATATTGTAAATTGAAGTTGCAGCAAGTTATCGAACTGCGGTGGGATTGCAGTGAAGTTTCGTGCTGCGCGTCGCGAGCTGCCTCGAAATTCTGTATTAATTTAATAAGTGACTGCGGATTTATGTAACTTAGCCTAAAGTCGTACTAAACCATAAAAAACAATACGAATACGAGTATAAAAAGAAAAGAACAAAATATTTTTGTATCAATTTGTACGTACGGTAGAGTATTTTTTTTCCCCATTTTATACATAATGGTGTTTTATTTTAAATAGTAAACTTAAGTATTAACATATTTTATAGCTTGTGGACCTAAATCAAAGTTTTTATAAACTATATATATAAAAATATATTTATATTATATATCATTTCAGTCAAACACTCGTTTTCCATAATAAAAAAAAGTATTACGGAAGTGACATCACATTGAACACAATGCATGTTAAATAGCTTTTCCCTGCATGACGTGAATTTACTACAAAACGACTCTAGGAAGTAATGTCTTCGCTGAACTTAAAAGTAGGACGTGTCCGTCGTTATGTTGAAGAATGGTGACCCTACTTTAGATAAAATGTAATTTCCAACTTGCTCAATATATTTTCGAGTAACGCGTTTACTAGGGACATATTCTATTCGCTTTATTTTTATTTCGAAAGGCAAATAGAATTTGTAACTCTTGTTTATTATAATATATTATAATCAAAATTTCAGAAAGGGCTTTGCCATGAAATCTAGTATGAATTGGGGTTTGGGTGTGAAAAATCGATCTGTGTGCTAATCTTATCCAAGAGAGACCGCGAATTTTTATTTTTATATCATATTTCTTCTTTCGTTGCGTAATAACAATAAGATATATGATTATTTCACCCTATATGTTTTAAAAACGCATGGCTCATGCGTTAGACTTTTACTTTGTTGGCGAATTGGTGTCTCAGGTTCGTGAAATTTTTGTGATTATTTTTTTAATACCTATCGCCATCTGTGTTGTCCGCAATCCGAGCATAGTTCCCGGGTTCTATAAATATAAAGTATATAAAAGGGGAGTCAGTGTGAAAAAGATTAAAGACTTCAAAACATTTTGTGTCCACACTATTATGTGCCACAGTAAAAATCTTACTTCCAATACACATTGTGGTATATATACATTTTTAACAAAATATTATGTGTCCTTTTCTTGCCACTATCTTATTAATGTTAGCTCTTTTGATTTACAAAGGATGTAAATTTAACCAAAGAAATAGCATTTTCACGCATAATAAAGAAAATCGCATTAGATAAAAATCTACACTTCGTTTCAAAATACCAGAAAATAAAATCGTTCTAACCTCTCTTCCCATGTCATCTTAAAGTCCCTCATAACCATTTTATCGGTTCGCCACTCCTATATGAGCGTACGTACTAGGCGACATGACAGACATGTGACACATTTGATGACCTTTGGAGCTGGATCTACCCTTAGCGTCGCAGAGTTCCCATAGACGTATTATATAATAGACGAGGCATATCGAGGCAAAATGTAAAATACGTCTTAAAATAAATTTGATAGTAAATTAACTTCTTTGTTCTTTTCTTTTTTTTAATTCAATAAAGCTGTATTGCTCCTCGCACCACAAAAAAAACTTACATATTCATTTTTTCTTCCTATCGCCTAATCTACAAAACCTACTAGGTCTTCACGACGCTCGACTAAGTACACAATCAGCATCATGGGCACCCTACCTATGAGACGCTACTTAAAATTAAGGGCCTCCTAAAACTCAGGCTGTCACTGTCTCTTGGCGGAATGAAAGAGACATCATGCGACTCGAGTGCTACTTAATTAAGTAGCGTTTAAGTTTTCGTTAGTCCATTAAGCAAGGGTTTCGCTATAGCCTAATGGCACAGTGGACACTCTCTACAAATGACAGCTCGAGCACCGGCGAATGTCAGCCGTGTTGGCGTAAACCTAAAGGTTGACATAGAAAATATATCAAAGCACGTAACGACCAGCGGCCAGCCCCGTGAACGAAAGTCCGGGCTTGAAAAAACTCACGCCCCGCCGCGTACGCATACGCCTAGCCACGCACACATAGCTTCGATTCATTCGTGTAAGTATCTAGTGATATTTATATTCTTTGCTAAGGGCGCGTTTCTATGACCACAAGAATTTGGTTATATTGTACGAAAAAACAAGAGTATGCGAGCGAAGGTGTGGACATAAGATTTTCATACGAAGATAACATCATATTTTGGTCCTTTGATTCGAGTCGCCTGGTGCGTACGTGTACACACAAAAAGACACTAACACAGTGAAAAAATGTTTTATATGACACATTTTTTTATGGATCGTTACGATTAAATTCTTGAGATTTTTACTGCAAATTTTCCCGCAGTTTGTTATGTTTCAATAGGGATGATGACTACATCTAAAATATTTAGTTTCATTATTACGAGTATACTCAGAAATATTGAGGCATTTCTACTTGGTAAATGTAAATAAATATAATATGCGCGCGGACCCGACAGACGTTGTCCTGACGGGCTGATTTGTAAATCTGAACCATCCAGACGCATACAATAAAATTCATTCAAATCGGTCCAGCCGTTTAGGAGGAGTTCAGTGACATACACACGTACAGTAGAATAATATATATATAAAGATTATGTGTAGTTTAGTAATTAGATACATCTAAAAAGTACAAACAAGTTAAAATTTTTTTTGCTAAATTAGTAAACAAAACCTACATCATTAGTTTACTTACATCATAATATACAGAAACATTCATTATATTAAGTACGAACGCTCAACAGGTTAAACGCACAAATATCGGAGATATTTACAAGTATGTTCCTGCGGCCGTATACTTCATACACCTAGGCGTGACGTCACAGCTAGGTATGACTTTAGTATGGAGCGTTTTCGCGAGACTTGCGAAATTTTGTATACAAATCGCTGTACCTTTGAAAATATTGACTTTTGATATACTGTAAGACGACCGAACACCTCTTGTAAAATAAAACTTAACCACACAGTTCACTTTGTTTATTAAAGCACCACATACATCGTTATTTCAATAACCACTCATATTTAACACTTTTTAAACTTACACTTCACTTCTTAACACATTTTAGTACTTCATATTATAACAGTTTATAACAGTTACACTTTCATGCCAATACTTATATTGGCATTGGCATTCATGTTTTAATCACTTGAGCACACACTTTACTGCTATCGACTATCCTCTAGGAAGGATCTGCACCAAGTGCCTCTAGAATAAAAGCCCAGAAACTAAGTCCCCTCTCTACTTTTAGCAATTTTAGCGCGTAAAGTGTGACTTCCGGTTATGGCATTAATGTGCATTAAAAACTAACTTCCGTTTTTAATTTTACATCTCAATTAAATTGATTATAATATTTATGTCTATTTTAAATAATTTCTAAGATTTATTTATTCCAAATTAAAATAGTAAATTTAAATAATTAATTATACTAAGCCCCACAGCCCATAGTTGACTTTAAACTGTGGCGCTAGTGTCAAGTGAAAATGATATCCGTTTAACTTATAATTAATATAATTGAATTAAAAAAAGTGTTTTTATATAATTTTATAAATTTTAAATATTTTAATAATTTTAAGTAATTCATTCAAACATATTATATTTGCATTTACCAAATCAGTTTAAATTATTTAACTATTATTTATGTTAAATTTGAATTAAAACAGAAATTAACTTGAACCTTACACTCGTCCATCCTGACACGTGTGTGGTCCCCACACACGCATCTGGTGAAACCTTACACTTGGCCTAGTAACATAATTCACAAAAATAGGTAGAACTTAGTTATATAATACAACACTTTTGCTAACCACGCGCTATAACAATTAATAAATTATTTAAATAAGTGATCAGAACTACGATTAATAAATAATTTAATTATTATAGTTCTACACATTACTTATATATTTATTTCATTCATTTTCTTCATACAACAAAAACAACTCACTTAGAAAATTCACTCCGAGTACTTAATTTTATAATAATAACAATTAATTTACAACTTAATATACACATTAAAACTATTCACTCCTGAGTACCTAAAAAAAAAAAAAAACAGAAACTTTACTCTGAGCACTTGAAACTAAACATTATCTCTCAGAAACTTCACTCTGAGAACTTAAAATCAGTACTTATCTCAGAAACTTCACTCTGAGAACTTAAAATCAGTACTTATCTCAGAAACTTCACTCTGAGCACTATTATTCACTTACCACCTGGAAAATTCACTCCAGGCAACTTTCGAGTACTTGAAAAAAATTCACTTCAAGTATACTTAAAATCAGTACTTATCTCAGAAACTTCACTCTGAGCACTATTATTAACTTACCACCTGGAAATTCACTCCAGGCAACTTTTGAGTACTTGAAAAAAAAGTTCACTTCAAGTATTTAACTTACTTCATAAATAGATTTGGTAAACCAACTTCATTAAATAAAGGATAAGTTTAAATTAATTTAAAGATTATTACTACCATTCGCATCGTCATTACTAACGCTCACATCATCATCATCATCTTCGTTATTATCATCGATTTGTAAGGCAGATAAGTGAATCCACGGCTGCATCCTATCAGCAGCAACGGTTGTTTTACGCTTGTTTTTCATACCTTCGAAACCTGGTATTGGTGCCAGCTTATAACGATCATTACCTATAATCTTAACTACTCGATATGGACCCTCGTAAACTGGCATGAGCTTAGTGCTTTTGCCACTGTTATTAAATGCAGTTTTAATTATTTTGACTAGATCGCCTTTATTATAGACACGTGCCGGTCGTCTGCCTTTGTCATAGCTCTTTTTTTGACTGGCCTGCGCTTTATCAATCTTTTCTTTAACTTCATTTCTCAATGTACCTATGTCTACAATTTCTCGAGTTTTATCGGCTATTTCATTTAAAATTGGACTTACCTCACTAACCATTGATGTACCAAACATAACCTCAGATGGAGCTCTACCTGTGGATTTCTGGACCGTATTGTTTAATCCCCACTGTATCTTACCCAATTTGTTATCCCAGTCTCTTTCATCGTGCTTTAAATTTTGTGCAGTCAATGAATCCAGAATGGTCCGGTTGTAGCGCTCCACCTGACCATTTGAACGAGGACATGCTACTGCATTTAATATATGCTTTACACCTCTATTAAGACAAAACATTTTAAAAGCATTAGACGTAAAACAGCTACCTCTATCGCTTACTATTCGCTCTGGGGATCGAAAAGTGTCAAAAATATCATCTAATACTTTTATAACGTTCTGTGTATTCGTATTTCGGACCGGTTTTATAAAAACAAATTTTGTGAACGAGTCTATAGTCACTAGTAGGTGGGTGTGACCTCGCTTAGATTTGACAAAAGGCCCGAGATGGTCAATGTGCAGGGTGTGTGTGTGTGGTAATGGTAATTTAATGTGTCAATGTCAATGGCTTTTCAATTTTCTGAATGGGGTGTAAAAGTCCTTCGCGACTATTGGAATACTTTTTAGCATAAGCGCATTCGATACAAGCACTAACATATTTCTTTACAAACCGTTTCATTTTAGAAAACCAATATTTACTCTTAATTCTATCTAAAGTTTTTTCAAAACCCACATGACCTATATCGTCATGATTCATTCTGCATAATTGCCATCTCGCGCCCTTAGGCACCACCCAACGAATATCATCTTTATTACCATTTATGTATCTAAATAGCTTATTGTCTTGTATGATATAATTATCTTTTATGTATCCTAGCCCTATATCATCTAATTTAGAATTGAGAATATTTCTAATTCTTTGCAGTTCTGAGTCTCCCAATTGCAGAGTGAGTAGCCAGTCTTGATCGCTTATAGACAAAACAACTGGGAGAGGTTCAGTATCACAACTTCCAGAGTCTTTAACTGGATTTCTAGATAGAGCGTCGACATGTGACATCTTCTTACCTGCCCTATATTCGATCGAACAGTCAAATTCTTGCAGTGTTAACCACCAACGCGCTATTCTTGGCACTAAATCGCGTTTTTGGAATGTTGACCGTAGTGCGCTACAGTCGGTTACTATTTTGAAAGGTTTACCTAGCAAAAACACTCGAAACTTTTTAAGAGAACAGACAACTGCCAGAGTCTCCAACTCATACGAGTGAAAGTTTTTCTCCTCGGGCGCTGTCTGTCTGCTGAAATACGCGACGGGCCTAAAAGACTCATTATCCGAGAAACGCTGCATTAAAATGCCACCTACACCTATTTTACTTGCGTCCGCATGTAGCTCAGTTTCTGCTGACAGATCAAAAATAGCTAATACCGGTCGTTTTATTAGTAGTTCCTTTAAAGTGGCAAATGCATTGTTTTGAGTATCACCCCATGTCCAGCTTGTATCCTTTTTTAAAAGTCTAGTTAGTGGATACGCTATCATCGCAAAACCCTCAATAAACTTCCTAAAATAGCTAACGAGACCTAGAAACTGACGTACCCCATGAACGTTGTCTGGACAAGGAAAATCAGCCACACACTTAATTTTTGTCTCACCAGGACGCACTCCGTTTGAACTAATTTCGTATCCGAGATAATCAATTTTGTTTTTCAAAAAACTACATTTACACAAATTTAATTTCAGATTAGCTTTCTCCAATAACTGTAAAACTACTTCTAAATTATCTAAGCATTCGCTGGCATCTCGCCCAAATATCAATACGTCATCAATATACACTGTTGCTTTATCAAAACGAGCCGGCCCCAAGACACGGTTCATCATTCTTTGGAAAACAGCCGGTGCGTTTGCCAGGCCAAACGGCATGCGATTAAACTCGTACTGGCCGACGGGCGTGACAAACGCAGTTAGATGCTTGTATGGTTCAGCAATCGGTACTTGATAATAACCAGACATAAGATCCAATGTGATGAACCATGCCTGGCCGGATAGCCTAGCAATTTCGTCTTCAATGAGTGGCATTGGATAGCGCTCCTTAACCGTAAAAGAATTTAACTTCCTGTAATCCACGCACATCCTTGTAGAGCCATCTCTTTTCTTTACTAAAATTATTGGACTCGCATAATTAGACACGGACTCCCTGACTATACCCGCAGCCAACATGTCTTTCACCATTTGTCTTACATTGTCACGTTCATGGTGGGATAGCCTATAGGGTCTATACACAACAGGCTGCTTATTATTTAACTCGATGACCATCTCTGTAGTAGTTGTACAACCTAAACTCGCCATATCATTTGCAAAACAATTTACATACCGATCAAGTAAGTCATAAAGTCGGTTTCTATCATATTCTGAAACCGATTCTTCCAATTTTACTTGGCTTTTATCAACATGTGAAAGACAATTACCAGGCAAATCGGTAGTTGAAGCAACACGATTAATGATATCTACTTGTTGAGCACGGGCAAAAATAAAATTTTCTACAAATATAGTAGGTATCGAACATGGCATTATCGTCACATTTAGATTTCCGCCACTTACATGGTATATACCACCGTATACCATATGTTGTGCATTAGGTTTTCCTATCAGCTTGGTAACTAGTAATATACTACCGGTGAAGTTGATCTCAGCCATGGCCCTAATACTTGCAACCCCGTAAAGTTGCACACTTCTTTTAACCTTTACTTTAATTAATGACTCGTCAACATTCCATTCAACATTCGCTGGAATGATAGAGTCTACAGTTAAAAATTTTAGTTTCGCAGCGTCCTTGTAGATAACTACATGCGGCTGCTCAGAAAAAGACTGACCTATAAGTATTGGTTTCTCTAAATATTCATCTTTTACTACTCTACAACTAACTAAAGCGTTAACGTCATCTATTGTCATATCAACCGTAACTGTACCTAGAGACTGCACAATAGTATTTCCGAAACCTATCATCGCTGTGGATTGATCATTATGAGATAGTCCTAATCTTTTTGACACAGTTTCTTTAATTAATGTGACTTCGCTACCTAAATCTACGAATCCTTCTAGCGCGATACCATTCACCATAGCCTGTTTCACAAATTTCGTACTTTCATTTGAACTGGCAATTCGAATAGTCTTCTTTATATAATCTGTAGAGTTAGATTTCTTCTCCTTAAAACAGGTTTCAATTGTATGTCAAATTTTATTACAACCCTTGCAAACTAACAACGTCTTTGAACACTGTGCAAAAAAATGACCCTTGTCTTTACAATTGAAACAAAATGTATTTTGAATTTGTTTTCTAATAGGTTTACTACTTTGACCATTATCATCTGTGACACCAACGCTACTTCTATTCCTAGGTGGGACAACATACGAACTTATGGTCTCTTTGTTGCTTAACAAAAATTTAAGCAATTGATTAGGTTCAGAACATTGTAAGGCAACGCAACTTGATTTTATAATTTTATCATTTATACCGTGGATAATACAATCTACGGCCCGCTTACCGCGAATGTCACATTGATTTAATAAAGCTAGTTTCTCATAGAAATAAACTTCAATTGGTTCTCCAAATCTACTTCGACGCTTAAGCATATCCTCTAAGGACTGGCCATAATTTAGTTCACAAGGAAAATTTCTGATAAGTAAATTTTGCCATTCGGTCCAAGAATATAACATAGTATCTAAACTCGCAACCCAAACTTTGGCCAGTCCTCGTAATTTTTGCATCGCAAAGTGAATAGTAGTTGTTTCATCCCATCCATACACAGAAGCACATTCATTTACCTTTTTTAACCAAACATCTATGCGCTGATTTTTAATAGATGGATCAAACTCGGGGACAATATTTTGATGATCTATACGTCTATTGCTATAAGTTGGTTCGCTCTGTGCAGCTGGTTGGGACGAAAAACCATTTTTAAGAGACTGTATCAAATTAAAAATATCTTTACTACTAAAAACAGGGCCTCAAAGGTCACGACCTTTGAGGCGACATTCCGCTGGTTGATGGCTCGCCGTGTTGTCTTGTTTTGCTGTATTGCCTTGCACCATACCGACTGCCTCGGCTGCTGCGACGCCTGCGATTTTCTTCGCGTTCCTTCTGTTGCAAGTCTTGTTCCAAGCGCCGAACTCGTCTGCGTTCCAACTCAAGCTCTGTTTCCCGCTTGCGCCAGTTGCTGCGGTCACCACTGCGGCTACGTGATTGCGAGCGCGTGCGGCTTCGTCGTTGGCTACCACTGCGTGGGCGTTCGGAGACACTTTCGCAAATGCGCACCGGATAGCTTTGAAGGATGGGACTGCGACTCCGCCTACGACCAATGCTATCATCGGCTTCACGTTGGCCGAGGCTCCTGGTTGGGGTCACAAGCTTGTGACGATAGTCTTTAATATTTTGACTTCCACAGTGTTGTTTATCCATAATCCGGTAGAGTGTCGATCCCCACTTTCTGATTTGTAAGACGACCGAACACTTCTTGTAAAATAAAACTTAACCACACAGTTCACTTTGTTTATTAAAGCACCACATACATCGTTATTTCAATAACCACTCATATTTAACACTTTTTAAATTATTACTACACTTTTTAAACTTACACTTCACTTCTTAACACATTTTAGTACTTCATATTATAACAGTTTATAACAGTTACACTTTCATGCCAATACTTATATTGGCATTGGCATTCATGTTTTAATCACTTGAGCACACACTTTACTGCTATCGACTATCCTCTAGGAAGGATCTGCACCAAGTGCCTCTAGAATAAAAGCCCAGAAACTAAGTCCCCTCTCTACTTTTAGCAATTTTAGCGCGTAAAGTGTGACTTCCGGTTATGGCATTAATGTGCATTAAAAACTAACTTCCGTTTTTAATTTTACATCTCAATTAAATTGATTATAATATTTATGTCTATTTTAAATAATTTCTAAGATTTATTTATTCCAAATTAAAATAGTAAATTTAAATAATTAATTATACTAAGCCCCACAGCCCATAGTTGACTTTAAACTGTGGCGCTAGTGTCAAGTGAAAATGATATCCGTTTAACTTATAATTAATATAATTGAATTAAAAAAAGTGTTTTTATATAATTTTATAAATTTTAAATATTTTAATAATTTTAAGTAATTCATTCAAACATATTATATTTGCATTTACCAAATCAGTTTAAATTATTTAACTAATATTTATGTTAAATTTGAATTAAAACAGAAATTAACTTGAACCTTACAATACTGTTTCTTCTGAGAAGTTACCCATATTTAAGGGTTCTATTTATTTATACAATAAATTTTTTTCGTCATCTAGCCATGTTGATATTTGAATATTCGTAGTTAATTTTTTCGGTAAAATTCAGTTATTTTTTCATAATTATATTTTACTACTAGTAGTAAAATATAATATGTTGTTGCTGGTTTATATATATATATATATATATATATATATATATATATATAGTAAAATATAATATATATAAACCAGCTAGCTGGTGTCTGCAACTTCGACGGAACCCTAATATAAAAGTAGCCTAAGTTATTTGTTATAACATCAGCTAACTGGTAGTGAAAGTTCGGTCAAAATAGGTCCTGCCGTTTCAGAGATTAGCCGGAAAAAACAGACATTATATTTTACATATATTCAACACACATCCATGACCCACAAACATTAAAAACTCTCTGTTCTCTCGGCGGGATCCGAACCCGCGACCTCGCGTTTGAGCGGCGACGCGCCATCCACTGAGCCACAGAGGACGTCTCACCCCTCGTCGTCATGTTACTTTGCAACTGTGTAGGTAACGAGAGTTAACTAGAGCTTGACTAGAGCAAGTATTTGAACCAAATACTTCTGTAAGTTTCGAACATGAAGCAGCTGATATATAGCTCCATGGTTTCGTGCTACAAGCTGCAGGCTACAGGTCAAGCATTATAAGCTTTAGGCTGGGACTATATGATCCGGATTCCGGCGGGCACGGGAAAATTCAGAGCACATAGAATTCTGCGCTTATACGATAGAGTTGAAAATTGAAGTGTCAAGTGTCGAACTGTTATATTATGACATTGACATTTGACTCGACACTTGTGTGTTCGATTTTCAGCTCTATTGTATTAGCGCAGAGTTCTATTTTCAGTGCTTTAAACTTTCCCCGGCCTCACGGATTCCGGACAATATAGTCCCAGCCTGAAACATACTGCCACACATCAACAATGTAACAGAATCGTGCTCTGAATACTTAAACGAGTAGACGGATTGCCCGATAGTAAGCTATCACACTCGCAATATTACAAGGATTACATGATACGAAGTCCTCTGTGCGTCAGTGGTTAGCGCGTCGGCGTTCAAGCCATATGTCGCGGGTTTGAATCCCGCCGAAGGAACAAAAAGTTTTCTATGTTCACGGATGTGCACTAAATATGTGTCTAGTATGATAAAAATCTTAAATATGTTTAAAAGTATTAAATATACTTCCCGTTGTCTGGTACCCGTAACACAAGTTCATCGAGAACTTACCACGGGACCAGATTGACGTGGTGTGAAAGCGTCCATAGATATTTTATAGATATTATATTGCCAGTATTTTAATGCCCCAGCCCCCTTCGGCATTTTTCGTTTTTTTACATCGGTTTTCTGTGGGGCTGAGACATTTCACCGAAGCAGAACCATTCTTGTCAAAGCATAGCTCCTCCTCGGTACTTTGCACAAGGTACTTACGTATCGTTTAATTGTTTCTATACATCTAAAATCATTATTAGTCCTTCCGTATGTCCGTCTGTCCGTCTGTCTGTTACCAGGCTGTATAATAACCATGACAGCTAGAGAGAGAGATTAATAAATTTTAAGTGGGGATCCGAATTCCGAACGTGGTTATTTGCCGTTTTGTACGCGAGTCTGACTAGCACTTGGCCGGTTTTTATGCTATTAACGTATTTTATAAAAAATCAGGACGTGTCCCGTTTTTTTTTATAAACACGGTCATCCTACTCGCAGGACCGCGATATCCTTCATGAATATTGTACGGCCACATTTCATATAAGGTCGTGCCATCTTTTTACATTTTTAATTTTGCAATTTTAACAAACACACAAACTGCGCCAATAAAACTGTTTTTGCGCGCAGCATTTTCACATTTTATTTGTATACTGCGCAACTTCTTTCTTGATGTCCCTCGGCAATAATCGTTGTTCTATTGCATTGACACACGATGTATGAAAAAAGAGGATTCCCGAAAGATATTATGAACGTGGTTGAACTGTACTCTTTTATATTTTATATATTATCTGCTATTTACTACTATTTTGTTGAATACGAAAAAGTACGAGTGCGAGTCAGGCTCGCGCACGACGGCATCCGGGTAATAGCGGGCAGTTAATCTGTTCGCGGTAAGTTTGAAGTGTGTCACTAGCGCAATGACCAATGTCGCTTAGGCTGTGTTTATATTCACCAACAGCTAACTAAGCCCTTTAAGCAAGTCAGTACGGACTCGGTCAGGCGTCATTGACGTATATACTTACAACTAAACGCGAACAGGCTAGAAGAACAGGCTAGAAGTAATATTATTTTTTGGTATGTGAAAATTGTAGGCGAAGGAAAATACCGAGGAAAAGTGCATTGTTCCACGATAAAAGGAGCCTATGTGGCCCCCGTGGTCTACACTTGAAATTCCATTGAAATCGGTCCAGTAGTTTCGCATTTAATGCAAACAAACAACCAATCAAATAATTTTTATAATATAATTTGCTAGCTTTTACCCGCGGCTCCGCTCGCGTACATACAGGACCCCACGGGATTACTGTGCTATTCCATCCATCCTCACAAACTTTCACATTTATAATAGTGGTAGTAAGCACAGACATTGCATTCCTTTCCTATAGAATCTGACTATGCATGGGTGTTGGGTATACAAATACATAGTTAAACTTCTCCATTATTAAACCATCTGGGCCTAGCTCGGTTTTTCATTGTTATCCCATTTGTGGTACCCCATTTCCCGAAGCACCGGAACGAACTCACAAATTACAGTAAAAACCGATACACCACCCTGCGATATTGAAAATGGCTCACTTGATGAATGCCCTTGCTGCTGTAGCTGTAATTGTTACACTAACGGGATGTCGTGAGAATATAATTTAGTATGTTAACTTCCGTGTGGATACGACTTAATAGTGATAATTCTAAAGAAATTATGTATCCAGGCATAAGCCATCTGTGTGGCTTATTAATAATATTTCATTTAATTCCGTTAAGTGGATTTTTCGCTTAAGAGTAACAAACATATAACTTTCTCACAGAAATCTTAAAAGTTAATAAAAGTTGAAAGTTTTAAGTAACCCCCGAATTTTCAAGCAGTGGCGAGCTATTGACGATGACGAATTATAGCTAAGAGCACTGTCAATCACGTCAGCTTTTAAAAATAAGAAACTAAATGAAAATCGGTTCATTCGTTTGGGAACTAGGATGCCACGGACAGACACAGACAGACAGACACGTCAAACTTTTAACACCCACTGTTTTCGTCGAAGGTTAAAAAAAGGGTTAAAAACAAACAACTCGGTTATAAAAGTAGCCAATATTAAGTTTACGCCAGTAGCTCGCGAGTGTATCGCCGGCTTAACAAAACTTTCAACGCCGTCGAACATAAAATTTCATTTAACGACATCGGACACTTTAGGGCCTTATCATACAAGCGGATTGCGAGCGTCCTCGGAGCGAAGTGGGCACGCCACGAACAGGCAGCGAATTCTATGCGGATGCGCAACAAGATCGCCGCGAATAACAGCGTGGACGCCATATATTGCGCCATATAAGGATCAATTCACACCGAAATGGCAGCGGAGCGGCCAGCAGCATGACTGTCATATAATTTTAAACTTTATCTTAATTACTATATACATATTATTGCTTTAGAAAATGGGAACGTCACGCGGCCGCTAGCGCCCGCTAGCGACCGTCAGCGGCCGTGAGCAGCGGTGGATGTCTCAAGCGAAACTGTGTTTTATAGACATGAAGAAATAGTTTAAAATTCTATGATAGTTATGCTGCTGGCCGCCCTGCTGCTGTTTCGGTCTGAATTAACCCTTAACCCACTACGAACACGCGACGAAAACATGTATTTGCCACGCGTCCGCGCCGTCCTCGCTGTGCAGCTGCGGTGTGCTCGCGACGCATTCGCTGCGCGCCCGCCCCGCTCCGCAGCCGCGCAAAAACCGCTAGTATAATAAAGCCTTAGGTTTACATTATTACTAGTATCACTATTGCTTGCTATTAATATTTACTCACAAAAGGATACACACGTTATTATTATTAATCAACTTACTAATATCAGGTATGTGGATATCGAATATACCTTTCAAAAATGTACCTTTGGGGTATCTTTTCTTTTACATATTGGTTCTTTACATTTTTCATGGCAATTGGGACTCACCTTCCGGTCAAGCGAGCGGTGCTTAAGTTGGCGGTATAATATATTTGTCTATGTTCAAATTTCCCCCATATGTCTAAGACTATGAAAGCAAGCGAGCAACACCAGAGGAGTTACAAGTGTAACTCCATTTTATGTTAGTGTTTTTTATGTTAGATGTTATAGAATTGTATTTTATGTAGCCTACTCTTTTTTGTGTTAGATGACACACATCATTATTATGCGACTGCTGTAAGGGTCGCTTTTTTCTTAATTTATATTATATTTTCGTTATATTTTTTGCCTATATTATAATATATATTCAAAGTATATAATTTAACTTCTATAATATACTTTGAACATAACAGTTTTATTATACAAACGCTTTAACATCAGTGCGCTTTGTTATAACTGCACCGAAATGCTTTGTGCCTTGAGAGCTGTAAAATGGAGGAATTATGTTTGTTTTATGTTCAAGGAGAAAATATTTTTAAATTATTTCAGGGGCGTTCAACAATAAACTTTTATTGTGCTTAAATATGTATTGTATTCGCTTCGCACAACTCCCTAGGTATAACATGATCCAAGGTTACAATTTTCTCTCGAAAAAAGCAACGCGATAGTAAGGTCTTAGGGCCTTATTCGCAATTTACTGATACATGTCATATAGCTTACTTTCATGATTCGTCTCTGTCGCTCGATATAAAAGTAAGCAGCAGCAGCACAGTTCCGTCTCACTGGGACTCAAGTCTTCGGGGGAGTAATGTGGCGGACCAATTAGCGCCACAATCCTGAATCGCGCTATCGATGTTTTCTAAGATCGGCACTATATATATGATATCTAAAATTTATACAAGTGGGTCCCGGTTGACTCTGCAGAGAACGTCGAATTGATGACTCTGCAGATCACCGAGGCAATTGCAGCCGCGATGGACGCGGCGACCCAGACGCCTACTCACCGCCATTCCAAGCGGCCCACTCTCCCCCGGCACATCGCCGACCTAATAGGCGAGAAGAAGCGCCTGCGCCGAAGATGGCAGCTCAGCCGCTGCCCCACCCTGAAGACGCAGCTCAACCGCCTCACATCGCAGGTAAGAACTGCCCTTCAGGACCTGAACGCTGCGGATTGGACTCGACGCATCCTGGAGGCGGGCGAGGACTGGCCCTCCCTCCACCGCTTTTGCCGCAGCCTTACTGGTGTCACAGCCCCCGTGTGCCCCCTGTTGCATCCAGATGGCAACCTCAGGTACCGTGCAGAGGATAGAGCAGACATTCATGCCGAGCACCTAGAGCGCCAATTCTCACCGCTGCCGACGACCGCAACGGAACACGCCCGAGCGGTCTCTGAGGAGGTAAAGGTTTTCCTTCTTTCCCCCTCCTCCCCCCCAGATTTCTCCTTCTCACCGAGGGAGGTCCAAAAGACCCTCCGGTACCTTAAACCAAAAAAGGCCCCCGGTGCAGATGGAATTCCTAACTCCGCTCTCCGCCACCTTCCCTTCAGGACGGTGGCCGCCCTGACTCGCCTCTATAACGGCATTGTCAGGACCGGTCACTTCCCCTCCCCCTGGAAAATGGGTCTGGTAGTAACCATCCCCAAAGCCCACAAAAACTTAAGGAAGGCTGAGGGCTACCGGCCCATTACCCTCCTTTCCACCCTTTCAAAAGTTTTTGAACTCCTCCTTCTGAAACACCTTTCCCCTTACCTCCCTCCTCGTGAGGAACAGTTCGGGTTCAGGTCCAACCTGAGTACCACCCTCCAGTTGGTACGTGTTATTCACCACCTATCCGTTGCGGCTAACAAAAAAGAATCGTCGGTAGCCGTTTTTCTAGACATGGAGAAGGCGTTCGACAGTGTCTGGCATGAGGGTCTGCTCTGTAAGCTCATCCGGGCCAACGTACCTCCTCCCCTGGTAAGGTTAGTGGCATCCTTCCTCTCTGGCAGGACCTTCAGGGTTCGCGTCGACGGAGTCCTCTCCAACGAGCGTCCCATCGCCGCAGGCGTCCCCCAAGGTAGCGTCCTCTCACCAGGACTCTACAACTTCTACGCCAGCGATGTGCCCGCGGACCGGGGCACCTCCGTGGCGTTGTACGCCGACGACACGGCGTACTTCTCCTCCTCGCTGACCACCGAGCATGCTGCCATCAAGATTCAGAGGACGCTGGATCTCCTCCCTGACTGGCTGAGCAAATGGCGACTCTCTGTTAACGCAGGTAAGTCCCAGGCGCTCGCCGTCAGCACGAGGTGCTCATTTCCGGCGCCTCTGAAGATTGGTTATGCTGTGATCCCGTGGGGGAGAACAGCAAAGTATCTCGGGGTCACGCTGGACCGCCGACTCTCCATGGCCCCCCAGTGCTCATCGGCGGTGGCGAAGGCGAACGCGGCGATTGCGCTGCTGCGCCCGGCCTACGCGTCCCCGCAGATCCCCCTCAGGATGCGCATAGCCCTCTTCCGGACGTACGTTCGGTCCCGCCTGACGTACGCGGCACCCGCGTGGCACCACCTGCTCTCCGCACCCCAGAAAGGGTTGTTGCAGAGAGCCCAAAACCGGGTGCTGCGCCGAATTGCGGGCGCACCATGGTACGTCCGCAACGCTACTATCGCCAAGGACCTCAGGGTGGAGAGCGTGGAGGCCTTTGTGGCCCAGCTCTCTGCTAAGCTGTTCGCGCGGGCGGATGCCTCGCGCTTGGTCGAACTTACCGACCTGGCGCCGTGGCATGCCCGCCCGCCCGACCGCCACCGCCTGCCGAGAGATGCCGTCCCTCCGGAGGACCCAGCGGAGCCACGTAGCCCGCCCCACCGCCCCCGAAGAGGAGGAGCCCAGGCGCACTGATGCGCCGCACCTAGCGCATTTGGCGCTCTCTGGCGCAACCGCGCCACCACCATCACGGGATTGAAATCCCCCCCCACCTTTTCTCCCTTCGCCGGCAAACCAGATGCCGGCGAATCACGTCCACACCGCGTCCGGGGCCTGACGAGTGGCAGCCCTATTGCCACCCCGTCGTCCCCGGGGCGTACCTTCCCCCCCGACATAAAAGGTCGGGGCCTGGAAGTTTTTAAACAACTTTCCCCCTTTTCCCCAGGTTGTTCGTTCCGCGGTCCGGTAAACACGGTGCGTGAGGGAGTGGACCCAAACACGTTTCTCGGCCCCCGGGTCGGGACCCCCACGCGCCGTTTGGAGCCGACCGTTGGTCTCGGTCGGGCCTGGATTGGCATGTCGTCACTCCCTTGCTGTTGTCGGCTGCCCTACCATGGGTTTTCCCCGCGTTCTGCCGCGGGGGGTCTTCCCCCAAAACTTAATGACTCATGCGCCCAGTATTCGTACTGGGCGCGTCATCTCCACCCCAAATAGAGGGGCTATGCCCCTGGGTTTGGTATCCGCCCAAGGCCCTTTTCAGGGGCCCGGCGTCGAGTGAGAAGAGTCTCCTTCTCTCAAATACAAGTGGGCTTCGGCCTGACCGAGCATACCATCTCGCTCGGTCGGAGATCTCCCTTTGGGGCTTCCACCACTCTTCCTACAAGCTGTCTAGTTAAAAGATTGTGAAACTACCTTATAACCATTAAACTATGTAATAGTAACCGAAGCGGGCGTACAATTATCGCTTTCACAACTTAGTATAATATTTAACCATTGGTTACTTTTATATTTTCTATAGGTAATGTTCAAATTATATGGAATTTCCATTATGTTTATAAATTCCATATTATTCCATTATTAGATAAAACTAAAATTCAATATTGTAACCAAAGTGTAAAGCTCAAATCCCAAATCATTATGTATTTAAATTTTAATGTATAAAATTGAAATTCCATATTTATACAAAGTATAAAATTCAATACCATATTTATCCAAAGTATGAAAGTCAATTTCCATAATATGTATCTAAAGTATAAAACTCAAATTCCACATTTATCCCAAGGATACAACTCAAATTACATATTCAAATCCGACGTTTAAAGTTCAAATTCCCTATTACTCTATGGATAGAGTTCAAATAACCTATTTATCCCCCCTTTTTTAATTCGGAAAATCCTTTGTGGATCTCCGGCGGACTGGGGACGTCGGCCGGGGTATGTGGGACCCTCCCGGGCGCGAGGTGAGGACGATGCACCCGGGGATACCGCACTACTCCATCCTAACCTAAACCCCAAGGTACTTCCTCTTCTGCTTGGTGCTGGGCCTCCGGACTTATTTATCCCCTGGATAACCCACCTTATCCTGCTGCTCCTTCAGTTCCTTCTCCTTTTCAGCCTGCGTCTGCTTGCGCGCCTGGTGGCCCCTAAACGACGCCTGGATCTTCGTGGCGGCGTTCACCACGTCTGGAACAATAAAACATAATGGTGAGATACACCAACAGTGGTGAAGGCTGGTGCTTTTCATAGGGAAGCCCTAGCCTGTATAGTAGGTAAGGATTTGGATGAGGGTCTTCAAAGGTTAAATTAAATGGTAAGTGAAGCCGATAGGAATGGAGTTATAGGAATACCAAGCTGTACGCCAATGGTTTTAAGCAAAGCTTTACATCGTGACTGCTACTCAAAGTCAACAGGTTCTCAAACCACATGCTGTCAACTGTATGTGACAGTTTTTTAAGCAGAAACAGTAATTACCAGTAAATATAACAAATGAAATAACTATCAGGGAATCTAATTCATAAGCACGTTGGTTTTTTTCGTATTTTAATAATATTATTATATCAAACTATCATCATTGGCAATTATATTGTGACTTATGTCATCATTAAGATACAAATTAATCTTGAGAATACTCTGCCTGCTTATGAATTAGATTCCCTGATAGTGTATAATATTTTTGTATTGTTTACTAATTGCGTTATGTATTTTAATTGGACTACATCTTTTGCCTTTTTTCATATTTACATTCAATAAACCCCATATCTGTTTTTGACAGATAATAAATTTTACCTTTTGTTTTTGCCAGGACTTTTGCGAATATAAACAGATCAACATTTCAATCCTGTTCCTCTGTGACAAGGGTTATTGTCAAATAGCTTTGGACAGGGGGTGAATAGGGGTACAGGAGAGATAGACAGTACCCACAGGTGATAAATTTATTGTGATAAGTTAATCGTAATACTATCTAACTAGCTTTACTTTTAATTACAGTATCCCACGATAAAACTGTACTTTTCCGGGATGAAAAGTTGCATATGTTTCATCCACAGCCTAAACTACTACCATATCAAATTACAACGAAATCCGTTCAGTAGCTTTTGCGTGAAAGGGTAACAAACATCCATGGATCCTCACAAACTTTCACATTTATAATATTAGTAGGATAGGGAAAATGCATTTATTATTTAAATCAGCAAAAAATGTTTTCCGAAAGGCAAAATAAATATCGACCGAAGAATGTAAAAAGTAATCAGTTGCTAAATTAAAAAATTACATAACCGTAGTATTTAAGTTAGTAAAAACCATTTTGTATTCGTCATACATTTTCAACTGCTGTGAAAGTGAACCGTGTGTGTGTGTGTTCGTGCATTATTTTATGTATAGAGCGTTTTTAACGCTCTCCAACGATCTAACTTTGGTGGTGACTGTATTTTGTCAACGGCTGATCGTAGATATGCCATTGCAAAGACCCGTTATAGCTACATTTCTTGATTCAAACAGGTCGGCTAACGGCCCATTTCAATAACCTATCTACCAATAACTATTTGTTGAAAACGTCAAATTCGTATCGCGAAAAAAAGGAAAATGATTGAATGATGATGTTAGATACAATTTAAAACCGGCCCGTAAGTGTCACAGATTCGTAGACGCGCTACGAGGACGGCGTGGCACCCACTACAAGCTATGCTATAATATTTATGTTGTTTTTGGATAGGTAGCGACATTTTGCTACTTTTTGCGGTGCCAATCTTATGCATATATAAAATTCTCGTGTCACAATGTTCGTAACAAAATTCCTGCGATACTGCTTGACCGATTTTATAAAAAAATTGAGGTGTTACTATAACTCTTATGTGTATACTTTTTTACGCCTGTGCATTGGAGGAGTAGGTTTAGTAGGTGTAGATGTAGGTTGTAGGTATAGGCCGTTAGTTAAGAGTTGCCGCCTACATGTTGTGTGCTTGTGCTTTGGGGGAGAAAATTCGATATAGCTATCTTATCCTTAGGAAACAGCGCATTATTTAAGTTATGTATGATTTTTCTTTCGTCGCGTAATAATGATATGAGTGATTTCGATATCTTAATGTCAAATCGGTTTGCTGCTTGGCTAGCATCGGAATTTTTGCATTGGCAAATTGGTGTCTCGATTTCGAATCCTGGCCAGACTAATATTTCTGTGATTATTTTTTATTATTTTTCTTTTATTTTTCTTTATATTTTTTATTTAGTTTCGATAATCTGAAGTTAAAACAATTGCTGATACAACAATTACTTACTTTTATTAATTTTTGTAAAGTTAATAACGACGTAAACGGTTAATCACTTCGGGCCGACTTGCGCAGATCTGGGTTAAAATATCAAGCCTTCTCGTTCATAAATACGAAGAACGAGAAAGATAACATGATTGACCCAGGGTCAAAACCCAGATCTGCACAAGTGGTCTAAATACATTTTACATTATTTTACCGTCGCATTTTCACGCGGTATCCTCTCTCCCGTAAACACCACACAATAGGCATACACCACATCATTATTTTCAAACCATTCGCGGCAAATAGAGCATAGCGTGCCCGACATTAAAATTTAGAATTGAAATATTTTCCATTCTGAAACATTTAAAAACGTGAAACGGCTGAATTATTTCGTGGAATTGTTTTCAGAGTGCCGTGATTTAAGACAACTCTTGTAGGCACAAGTTATGCAGCAATCTAATGTAATATTTTTCACATTTCCGCTTTTTCGTATTTTTGGCTGCCGATGTATCTATACCAATATTGTGAAGAGGAAAATTTTGTTTTTCTGTTTGCATTGAATAGGCTCCGAAGCAACTGGACCGATTTTGATGGAGTTTCGCACAGATATAGAGTAGTACACGGGGAAGGACATATGCTACTTATTATCGCAGCAAAAATGCAACTCTGACAATGTAACGTGTATCTTCATGTGCAATGAATAAAGTTCAATTTTAATAGCTATCTTATAAATGCAGCTCCATTTCGCGTATCGCTTCTTTCCGGTGCGAATTGACCCTTAGATTTGTGTATTGAAAATATACTTTTAGGGTCAGATCACAACTACAACGGAGACGACACGTGACGCGGCGCTGCATCTTCTTGTGAACTGAATAAAGTTCAAATTTGTATCGCCATTTTAAAAATGCTGCGCCACGTCGACGTTTCGTTTCGTTTCGGCGTGAGCTGACACTAAAAATTATCTTCTAGATACACAAAGTCTTAGGTGTGATGTAATCATCTCTTTGAAAATCGACATCACAAAATGGAACGTTCAATATTCATAACTTGATATAACCGCTCTTGATGATGAAAGTGCTTGTCTATGAACTCTGTCAGATAATGGTAAGAGCCTGAGCTTCTTAACGATACAACACGAGGAGCTAATTGACCCGCTTTCAGTGTAAAAGCCTCTTCCGTCAATTATCATCAGCATTTTTAACGTTTTATATTATTTACGTTTAATTCACTCAATGAGATTGGGAAATTTTTACGCGATGAAAGTGAAGCGCTTGAGAAAGTGGCGACCACAAATGGAGATGTGGAAATAAACAGTAAATTGTAAATCACATTTATAAATAAAAAACTTTTCCAACGTATCAGTTAGCCACACTTGGAAATGCTTTTTATTGTGTTCAAAACTAAAATAGGCTATGAGTTGCGACGTACATTTGACAGAAAAAATCTTCATACAAGAGAAAATTACGCCATCTTGATTACAGAAGATTTTGTCAATTTTATAAGTACTGAATATACTGCGGAAAACAAATGTCCAAATGTCAAGATGACAAAGGATCAAACCTCGACTGCCCCAAGCAACACCTAAGCTTAAGTTTGTACACTTTTTGCCTCGACCATCGTATATAGTACCAATTGAAAAGACGTGGGAGTTCATGAGCCGCTGTTTAAAAATATGTCGACCACAAACCAACAATTTTTATTCACATTTCATTACCTGTAATTATTTTAATTCAGATCCATGGAGAAGTGGAGATAGTAAATTGTTGATCCATATTCTTATGGAAATACATTGAAATAAATTAAAATGTATGGATTTTACCCCACCTCCTGCAGATATGCGGACCTGTGTCGTTGTAATCTAGGTGTACTAAACGCTTGCATCTAGACTAATTTTATCTTTGATTGCCGTAGCAAAATATTCGATAGAAAATGCCCAGTGTCCTTTATTTTCCATACTTTCAAGTACACAATAAAAAGCCTTCCAAATATAACTATCTAAGATTATTATCAAATCAAGTATCACAATATTTACACTACCATCATAAATACTATCCTTCAACTATGAAAAGTAGCATACAATTTACAATGCAAATTTTCAAACGTTTGAAAATCTATTTCACCTTAAGTTGATAACAATCAAGTATTTGGTTTAAGGCTTCTAAGGCGAGGCCTTCCGGTCACAAAACAGCCTAGCCTCTTTTATAATATCAAGGTTTTCGTGGTATTGCGATTTCGTAAATGTATACGTGACCTAGAAATTAAACAACAGTATCGAATCCTACTACTATTATAAATGTGAAAGTTTGTGAGGATGGATGAATGGATGGATGTTTGTTACTCTTTCACGCAAAAACTACTGAACGGACTTCAAAGAAATTTGATATGGTAGTAGTTTAAGCTCTGGATTAACACATAGGCTACTTTTTATCCCGACAAAGTAGTGTTATTGTGGGAAACTGTATATACGCGGACGAAGCCGCGGGCAGTAGCTAGTCAGTCATACACTCCACGTGCGCTGTGCAGCGCGGTGCAACCTGACATTCGGGCTCTTAGAATGAAACGTGTATCTTCTTGTGTAATTAATAAAGTTCAATTTTAAATAGCTCATAATGATTTTTAAACAAAAAATTAAACCGACTTCCAAAGTAAAAATACACAAAAAAGTATGAAACAAATCTTGTTTTCTAAATAATTCTCCTTTTAATTTCGGCTAAAATTTTAACCATTTCTCTACCAGCCCCAACAATATCCTGATAAATCATTATTTTATAGAGCTCACGTTTAAGTTGGCTGGTACCGACTTCAAAATTATGAAGATTGTGTAGAGATAAAGTTAAAATTTCAGCCGAATTTAAAAGGGGAATTATTTAGAAAATAAGATTTGTTTCATACTTTTTTGTGTATTTTTACTTTGGAAGTAGGTTTAATTTTTTGTTTAAAACTAATAATTTTCCCTTTTTAGTCAAATTTGTTAAATTATTATTAAAACATTATAAAAACGTTTAAAATAAACGATAGAATGTATAATTGAATACGCGCCAAGCTTCCATTAGGTGTTGTATATGAGATGACGATGACGATTACTGTAAGTTACATAATGGCATATGCTTGTAGTTCTTTAAACAATGTCGAAATTTCCAAGCGCGTATCTTTAAAGACTAAGTAGTTCTGTTCAGTGCTTTTGGATCCAGGGTATACCTTGGTGCAGAGTCTTACTTTTTGGTAGGATATGCTTGGGTTACTTCAGTAAAAGTCAAAATCACTATATGTGTCCATGTAAAATTCGAAGAGTTCCCTCAATTCATCACAGATCCCATCATTAGTTAACCACTTTCGTGACTCAGGGACAAACTTCGAATTATAAATTTTACAACAACAAAAGAATTTTGAAAATAAGTTCACAAACGGCAAAGTAATGGTCAAAGATATCCGTGTCGGTGTAAAATACTATAAGAAATACCTATTATATCACCATAATGTGATGATGTATGGTGGGATGATGGTGATGATGATGATGATGACTATAATTGACATAGTGGCAAATGCTTCCAGTTCTTTAAACAATGCCGAAATCCCCAAACATTTAACTGTAAGGAGTCAGGAGTTCTGTTCAGTGTTTTTGGTTGTGAATAGACCCGTGTACGTTGCAGTGTTTTTCGCCTAAGACATTGTAAGGAAATACTGTGCCCACTAGACGTTAGTCTTGATGGTGATAAAGGAGACAAATAAAAAAATGAAACGTATAAGGCATTAAAGCAGAATCGTGTCTTATCTGTCTGTTTGTCATCCATCTTATTATGAAACAGGCAGAGACGAGTAGCGGAAAAAAGAAAAAAACGCTGTGGACTGTCGATATTTTTGACGATGAATATAGATGTACACAATAGGCACAGGGCATTTTTAAGCTAAAAACGTGCTTGCTTCGAGTGCCCCATTGGGGCAGCCAAATTTTACATATGACAATATTAAGGCTGCAAAATTACATCAAACTAGTAAAAAGATAGACGAGAAAAATCATAGATAAAAGGAGCACAATAATAATTGTTGGTTTTACGAAAGTACGAAAGTACGAAGGTATAAGGTATTCTAAAATTGAAGCCTGTTAAGGAGGCCATCGCGGCCTACGTTAATACGCTAACGATGCGTAGTTCGATTGTAGACATCGTAGTTCGATCGGATTTCAACAGATGGCTTGTTTCTCTTGCATGATTATTTTTTGGCGAATGTTCGACCCACCTCGCCCTTAGGCAGATACGTCTATGACGGTATATGTTTTTGGTGTAATAATAAGCCTTATTCAGTTGGGGCAATATTGTCTTATTTATTCAAGATTGGACGGCCATCTTTATTAGCGACTAGCTGGTGCCCGCAACTTCGTTTGCGTGAAACTATTACTGGAAACGAAACCCTATTTTCTGAAAACGAAACCCCATTTTTTTAACGGAAGCCTTTGATAAAAGTAGCCTAAGTTACTCCTTATAACATCGTTCCGGGAGAGTCCGGTCAAAATTGGCCCCGCCGTTTCGGAAATTAGCCGGAACAAACAGACAGAAAGACATAATGACAAAAACAGACAGACGGAGAGAGAGACGAACATTATAATTTTTTTTTGGTGTAGGTACCGTATATATAATATACTATCATAGCGGTTACGCCTGTGCGAGCGTCTATACGTCAGCCAGTGGGGGGCGTCTATATGTCAGCCAGTGGGGGGCGTCTATACGTCAGCCAGTGGGGGGCGTCTATACGTCAGCCAGTGGGGGGCGTCTATATGTCAGCCAGTGGGGGGCGTCTATACGTCAGCCAGTGGGAGGCACCTATACGTCAGCCAGTGGGGGGCGTCTATACGTCAGCCAGTGGGGGTCGTCTATACGTCAGCCAGTGGGGGGCGTCTATACGTCAGCCAGTGGGGGGCGTCTATACGTCAGCCAGTGGGGGGCGTCTATACGTCAGCCAGGGGGGGGCGTCTATACGTCAGCCAGTGGGGGGCGTCTATACGTCAGCCAGTGGGGGGCGTCTATACGTCAGTTTGAAATTACAAACGGACACTTAAATTTTATTTATTTGTATAACTAATAACATAATAATGACAGCCTCCATGGTCCAGTGGTTTAGAGATTGGCTCTCGACTCCGGAGGTCGTGGATTCGAATTTTCCAAAAAATTCGAACATTTTTTGTGCTTGCATTGCACATGCTTCCCGCATTGGAACAACAAAAAATGTTGTTTTCAAGATTGGTTAGCACAATGCAGGCTGATCACCTCATGATGATGATGATGGGCATGTAAAAAAGTCGGACCTGCGCCTGATCTCTCGCCAGTTGTGTCGGTCATCCGTCCCACTGGGTTACTAGAGTAAAGGAAGAGAGAGAGAGTGCTCTTGTGTACTGCGCACACACTTGGGCACTACAAAATAACTCCTGCGTAGATGGCCTGGTTTTAATGGAACCGGAGCTATTATTGTTATTATAGCTAATGAAGATGGCCGACCAAAACGTCATCTTGACCCAAAACAAAAAATTAAGTTTGCCCCTCTTGATCAAATTAACCTTAACGACAAATTTTATTTAAAATATTATAAAAAAACATTCAGGCCGCATTCTTTGATAGGGTCAAAGAAAATGAGCATATGTTGCTCATTTTCATGTAAATACGAGCTCTAATGGAGCATTCTCTTTGGTACATATGTAGATTTTTCTTTTAAAAGAAAACAAAAGATTCGATTACAAAGAGTTGAGGCTACAAAGCCGACGAGAGCTCTTTATAGTTCTTTATAGGCCGGGAGGTAGAGGGTTGAAAAGTATTTTAATTTATTTTAAAAATTAAGCCAATAAGCGTCAGATCACACCGAGTACAATAGAGTAATTCAAAATTAAACCCCATTTTTTTTAATGGAACCTTAAGTCAAAAGCAGCGTTACCCCTTATAACATCAGCCATCTACCCGTGAAAGTCCGGTCAAAATCGGTTTGACCGTTTCAGAGATTATATTGATACTAGCCGGAATGAACAGACAGAAATACAGACAGACATACAGACGATGATTATAAAAATGTTTCGATCGATAATGGCATAAATTGCATCGATAAATTACATCACGTAGGATTCACCTTTATAAACATCCTATAAAACAGAGTGGCAGTATTTATTTTCTACGCTGGTGTTGTAAAAAATTACCAAAGTATAAAATCGAATTATTCATATTTGACTGACCTGCGTACAATGCTCTATATTTAGCCGACCTACAAAGCCAGGGAATATGTGAGAGTGTATTGACATTTCACAGCACGTGCATCTAGTCTTAAGGTAAGTGAGTGGTATATGCCGGGAATGTTAGTCGAGAATATAACACACATTTGCTGTGTTAATTCACGTAGTCAAGATCCTGTAGGGTCTTCTATCGTCGCGTCGTATATCGTGCGCTTTTTCTAGGTATTTCAAAATATTATTGAGAGCAGTGCTTGGGCACGGTACATATTTAAGGCTATTTAATATACGAGAATTAAAACATATTTATCAAACAATACGTGAAAACTTGAGGAGTGTGAAGTGAAAGATTGAATGAAATTTAAAAGTGGTCTCGTAGTTTAGGTAGGTACGTAACCTCACCAGCAGTGATTGACAGAATATTGATGTGCGATATGAAATACATTCACATTGCTTTTTTTATTAAAAAAAAAGCGATAGTATTGAATACGCACAAATTATAAAACAACACTGGCTATTTTGACACTATTCGCCTAATCGGAGGTTACGCGTAATATCCGTGCCATTTGCACATAACTCGCAAACGCGGCAAAAAATCAAGAGGAAAGGATCTACTATTTAGCGTATAAAATAAAGTAAAATTAAGCAAATCTTATTGCTATCTTAAACACTATTTAAACCAAAAAGTGAATCATATACTTTCACACTATTTTTGGCCTCGCACCTTGGACTATAAACCACTGGCCATCGGGGAACGCGTGGAAGTTTTATAATTTGCTTCAGTATGTTAGAGACTATAGTTGGAAAACTTTTTTTATATTCACGGAACAATAGAAACTATAATCAGAGTGGTGGTAAGGATATAATCAGTGTGACCTCAAAAGTGTGTATTATCGTGGTAATAAGTGAAGGAAAATCTTTCAGTACAGTTTTTGCGAGAGTTGTACGAACGGAGGAGTATGATATTTGGCACAGTGAATGTTTATGTGGAGGAAGGTGTGTAGGAAGTGTGTGGGTGGGATTTTTTTTAGCATGGCTTATAAATACATAAAATTAGTGAAAGATAACACCAACACGCGCTACCTCAGATTATAAACACACCCGTGACTTTGATAAATTTATACATATATATATATATATATATATATATATATATATATATATATATATAATTTTCTACACGTTGTAATTTGTCAATCTGTCACAATATTTTCTTTTTTTGTTCTTAGACCATACAATATAGAAATTTATAAGAATATTATAAGAGGCAAAAGAACCCTTATAAAGTTCAAACATAAAATTTAAATGAATTATTTTCGACTAATTTCGACCACAGAGCGACCTCTAATTGATATAATATAGAGTATTTATAGTGGAAAAGCTATGTTTCGACACGAATGGGCTGCCTCGACCGGATAAATACCACGGGCTCACAGAAAACCAGCGTGAAATAACGCTTGCGTTGTGTTTCGTCGAGTGAGCGACCGAGTAAGTTACCGGATGCCCAAGGGGGTTGGGGATTTCAAGGACCAGGGACGCAAGTCGCAGCACCAGAGGGGTTACAAGTGTACTTCCTCAGAAGCTCACTTCTCGTATTTAAAGTAGACTTTCGGTTTACTTTGATTGCATTCTGCTCTCGGACACCGTCCGATGAACAGCTCCGCTCGCTACGTTCGTTGCCGTCGTCCCGCGCTCTCTATTTGCGCTCTCGCTCTATCCGTGCGTCATTGCTCACATAGTGCACCACTGGAAGAAAGAAGACAGAAGACTCAAGAGTCAAGCTTCAAGAGGCAAGACTCAAGAGTGAAGAGACAAGGCGCCACCCAACCGCCTTTGCCGCCCGACCCGTGCCGTACCGTGTCTCGCGCCGCGCCGCGATCGCCGCCTACCGGACGATTCGTGCGACCGCTCGCATCGTCCGTCTCGCTCTTTAGTGCGAGCCTTCTGCTCGCACACCCGCCGCGAAGTTAACGCCGCGTTAGGACGAGCGTGCGACCGGTCGCATCGTCCGTCTCGTTCTTAGCGCGAGCCTTCTGCTCGCGCTCCGCCGCGTCTCGTTCGCGAACACTAGCGCCTAGTGTTTAGCGCAACGTTAGTGAGTGAGTGAGTTCCAGCCGCCCTAGGAACAATTGTAAGTACCGTGACACGGTTAGGCACACTACACGAGGAGTTTTCCTCCCTACACACCTCCCCTCCCGGTCGCCGGGAGGGGCTGTATCCCCCAATATTAATTAGAGAGCAGAATTTCATTTCACAACCAGGATAAAACTTCCTAATTATGGCCGACGCCTTAATTAGGAAGTTCCTTGAGTTCTTGAAACTAGAAGTCCCAGATGTCGCGTCCAAGTGGGAACGCTTCGTGCGCTTGCACGAAGCTGACTCACCGGCGTCGCCCGATTGCGACGCCCCGCTAATCCCGGCCGAAACAGAGGCCTTATCATCTCCTTCAGAGATGTCTTGCTCAGAGCAAGAAACCGACCGTAGTGAACAAGGCGAGTTCACTACCGTCAGATACAAGAAGACGAAGAAGAGGAAGCGCCCAGAAGGCACCTCCTCTCCAGTCTTATCTTCCCCGACCAAATCGGTCCGCAAAAATAGAAAAACCGTGCAGGCTCATGGCTCCGCGACCCCCGTTACCTCGACGGCCCCTCTGGCCTCCCAGGCCCCTCTGGCCACCCAGGCTCCGCTAGCCTCCCAGGCCCTTCCGGCATCTCAGGCCTCCCTGGCCCCTCAGGCCTCCCAGGCCCCTCAGGCCTCCCAGGCCCCTCAGGCCGTCCGTACGCCAAAAATGCCCCCTCCTGTAATCATACAGGAGAAGGCCAAATGGAATATAATTTCTGCGGCAATAAACGAGCAAAAGCTTCGTTACTCTTCTGCGCACACGACCCCCATAGGGATCAAAGTGCAAGTTAAATCGTCGGAGGACCACCGCCTCCTCACCGCGTTCTTACGCGCAAAGAACATAGGCTACCATACCTATGCCCTTGAAGACGAGCGCCTTCTGCGCGTCGTCATTACAGGAGTCGATAAGTGCCTCTCCACAAAAGAGGTACTCATGGACATCCAGTCCCAAGGTTTTCCCGCCTTAGAGGTACATCGCATGTACCACCCTATAAAAAAACACGAGTACAATATGGTACTAGTAACCCTCCCTCTTACACCAGAGGGCAAGGATATCTTCAATATCCGAGCCGTCTGTCATATTACGGGCATCCGCGTCGAGCCCCCCCGTAAAAGGGGCATCCCTGGCCAGTGCCACCGATGCCAACTTTACGGGCACTCGGCACGGAATTGCCAAGCTAGGCCGCGTTGCGTCAAGTGCCTCGGTGACCACGGCACCTCTGACTGTCTCCGTAAGAGCCCAGCTGAGGAGTCCGAACCCCCCAGCTGTGTTCTCTGTAAGTCTAAAGGACACCCCGCCAATTATAGAGGGTGCAAAAAAGCACCCAAAGTAAAAAAGCGTAGTGCACCGCAGACTAAAAGTGCCCCCCCCAAACAGAGATTCGTCGCTGCCCCCCTACCCTCCCAATCTGCATGGTTCAAGCCCGCGCAGAAACGTAGTTCGGAGCTAGCGGTTTTCCCCGCTCTCCCCAGTAAGGCCATGCCCTCCGCGCCCGTAGCGCCTAAGGCCACGCCCCCTCCGACTCCCAGCTTCACTGCAGACCTCTCTTTCGTCCAGCAGTTTTTAAGCAACATCGGGCCTATTGACCCGATGGAGCTTTCTATTTTAGCGACAAAGCTAAAAGGTTCGGCCACAGACCGCATCCAAGCTTTGTCAGACCATCAGGTCTTGATCCGTCAGATCAAGGCCCTCTCCACAAACGGTAATTAATGGAGCCCTCGGGAAGGACAAAGCCGCACTCGTTACGCGTAGTGTCGTTCAATACGAACGGCATTAGGAATAACATTAGCGAAATTCGCGATTTTGTAAGCAGCCAAAATGTCGATATTCTTCTAGTGCAGGAGACTTTCTTAAAACCTAGCATGAGGAGCCCTAAAATAGCTAACTACAAAATAGTCAGAAACGATAGAACTCGATCCCGACTCGGAGGTACTCTTATCTACTATAAAAAATCACTACATTGTATTCCACTAGAGCCACCGCCATTGTTAACTTTAGAAACATCTGTTTGCCATATTAGTATGTCCGGCCACGGACCCATTGTTATAGTAAGCGCGTACTTAGCGTGCAACAAAGAACTCCATTCAAGCGACCTACAGGCGCTATTCAATTTAGGTAACGCTGTCATCATTGCCGGTGACTTTAATTGCAAACACACCGAGTGGGGCAATGTTCATAACAATAGAAACGGCACCATCCTTTGTAATTTAACCGACACTTTAAATTTTGCATTATTAGCCCCCACCGACCCCACTCGCTATGACACCAATGAAAACATCAACGGTGTCATACGCGATCCTAGTACGATAGACATAGCCTTAGTTAAAAATGTTTCTCTCAATATCAATATTGAGACTCTCCACGAGCTTAACTCAGACCACAGACCGGTTATGATTACACTTGGTAGTCTTAACCCCAATAATTCTAGTACTAGGAAGATAATAGATTATAAATCACTAGCGGAGAACATTAAAGTCCTTCATTCTAGCCACTTAGATAAAATCCCCGATATTATAGATAGTAAAGAGACAGCCATAGAGGCCGCCTCCCACTTGACCGATCACCTGGTAGCGACCATAGAGAACTCATCTAGGGAGGTGCCAACGACCCCCAAGGGCCGTTGGCCCCTCCCTGAGGACATAAGGGAGTCCATCAGACTCCGAAATGCGGCTAAGCGCACATATGATCGCTACCCGTCGGAAGAGTGGAGGAAAGCCCTCCGTCACTACGAGAGGGAAGTTAAGTTTAAAATCAAACAGCACAAAGCCGAGAGTTGGGATCGACTTCTCAGTGATTTAGAACCGTCTCACGTGGCGTACTGGCCACTCGCGAAGGCCCTCAAAAACAACACGGAGAGCGACATGCCTCCGTTAGATAGACCTAACCGTCCTCCTGCATTCGAAGACATTGACAAGGCCGAGTGCCTAGCTGATAATTTCGAACAACAGTGCCGGCCGAGTACTCTCCCGATTGATCCCGTGCACCTTAGCTTAGTTAATAGCGAGGTCAACAGCCGACTCTCGAGGCCACCTGACGTAGACAGGGTGAGGATGGTGGACTCGGAGGAGGTCAGTGACATTATTAAGTGTATGAATGCCAAAAAGGCCCCAGGCCTCGACGGTATTTCAAACAAAACACTTAAAATGTTACCGTCCGAGCTAATTCAACTCCTAGTGAACATCTTTAACGCCCTCTTAGTAGGATGTTCATTTCCAGACATTTGGAAAGTAGCTATTGTCATAGGTATCCACAAACCGGGGAAACCCCGGAAGGTGCCTGGTAGCTACCGTCCAATAAGTCTCATTAGCTCCCTAGGTAAAGTCTACGAAAGAGTTATTAAAAGGCGCCTTAATGACGTCATAACCGACAAAAAACTCCTTCCAGACGAGCAGTTCGCCTTCCGCGAAATGCACAGCTGTCCCGCTCAAGTACACCGCTTAACGGAGTACATATTATCTAGCAAAAACGACAGGAAGACGACATGCGCCGTATTCTTTGACATTGCAAAAGCTTTTGATAAAATTTGGCATAACGGACTGTTATACAAACTCTATCAAATGGAAATACCCGATTATCTCGTCTTACTAATTAGTAACTTTTTAAAAAATCGTAAATTTCATTTCCGCGTAGAAGGCGCACTGTCGTCGCCAAGATATATGGAGGCGGGAGTACCGCAGGGCTCGGTCCTCTCGCCCTCCCTATATAACCTGTACACTAGTGACATCCCCAAACACGCTAAGGTGCAATTAGCTATGTTCGCGGACGACACAGCCCTTTATTATTCAAACACACGAGCCCGTACCGCGTCTAAAGTCCTCCAGGAGTCAGTTACCGCTCTCGGTAATTGGTTCTCCAAGTGGAGAATAGAAGTCAATCCCGATAAAAGTCACGCCATTCAATTCAATGGTAATAAATCAGCGGGGCGTAAGTGCCCCCGTAAAGTAATGAGCCCTATTAGCCTGCACGGCAACATTATCCCTGAGGTCTCTCAGGTCAAATATTTAGGCGTAGTACTAGGCAAGTCGATGACGTTTTCGAGTCACATCAGTAACACACTGCGTAAAGCGAAATTTGTACTCTACAAATTATATCCGCTACTTAATTCGCGAAGCAAAATGTCCTTAAGACATAAGCTTACATTGTATAAGGTTTGCATCAGAACGATACTCACTTATGCGTGCGTCTCCTTCGCACAGATAAGCGAGTCTCAAATGGACCGCTTGCAAAGAGTCCAGAACCGGTTTCTACGCATGGCAACAGGCGCCCCCTGGTACATGCGTAACATCGACTTGCATAGGGACTGCGAACTAGTCACCATTAAAGCCTATATCAAGGAACTCGTAGAGAGATTCTTTGATAAAGGCAAAAACCACCCAAACCCCCTTATAAAAAAGGCACTGGACTACAACCACGACGCACTGACTTTCCGACACCCGCACAAACGGCCTAAGCATATCTTAGCCGATCCCGTTGACCCGATCACAAAATACGTAACGTACTGTGTACAGTTACGTAAACACAAATCACACGCACCCGCGTCGCTAGCATTGCACCGGGGTCGACGCCGGCGCCTACCCCGAGGTCCCACATCCGACACGACAACACGTACAGACGTACAGACCGACCCTAACACGGGACCGGACCCGAACCCGAGTTCGAGTTCGCATCCCAGTAGTCTAGGTACACTCCTAAATAGTGTCCGCGACCGCGATATTGATATAGAGAGCTCTACCAATACCGCGAACCTCATCGACATTAGGACTTACGCGCGCGAGTCATCCCGACCGTACGCGGAAGGGGAGAGGGACGGCCCTCTCAGTACCGATATCGATCAAATCGAGAGCTCCTCTATCGCGATAACTCGCACGCCGCTAGTCTCTGCTACCGCGCGCGAGCAACCTCACTCATCAGCGAGTGAGGAAGGGGTCGGACCCCTCAGCAGGAGAGACCCGCGTCTCCCCTGTCAAAAATAATAGCTTCTAATCCGTAGCTGTCCCCAATATCCGGTTTGAACATCACCCGGGTGATGTTAGGGAGGGTCAAACCCTCCCATCGTCTACCACCAAACAAACTAGCCACCAGGCTAGTTATAGTCCGACTTAGCTACAGCGGTCTTAACCCGACCCTTAGCATAGACCCGTTCGAAAAAAAAAAAAAAAAAAAAAATTTACTTTGATTGTATTATAAGTGAAGCGACTTGTTATCATAAACTGATTTTGTGACGTTTGGAGTTTGGACCAATCAGGAGGCGTTAGTCGCTGCTTTCACGTTTACGAGAATACCGATTTGACAGTTTTAGCGTGTCGGGACTTGATTGTAATAATTGTATTATTGCAGGTTTTATTTAGCAGAAGACGTTCTGGTGTTGCGGAGCTACACAAACACAACTAGGACATACACAAACTTACACCCACAAACACCCCTCTGTTTTCGTCGTGGGTTTAAAAAATTTGCTACCATAAAACATAACAATCATAACTTCACCATAACATAAGGGTCAGCTCACACTGAAACGAGACGATATTCGACGCGGCGCCGGATTTTTTAAAATAGCGTTTAAAAATTGACATTTATTCAGTACACAAGAAGATACACGTTTCATTGCAATAACATTGCACACTGTGCAGAGCGCTGAAGTTAATGAAGTTTAGTTAAAAGTGTATCTTATTGTGTAGTGAACAAAGTTCAATTTTGAATCACTATCTTATAAATGCAGCGTCGTGTCGCGTATCGACTTATTTCGGTGTAAACTGACGCTAAGAATAGACAAGAATAGACACAATGCGCGACCCACAAATCTTCAGACAATGGCTCTTAGCACTTAGCCGTTATTACTGAAGATGAACTTGGCTTAGATACCTGGTTTCACTTTTTACTGGAAAATGTAGGAATATGTAGGTGATACAAGGTTTTTACTTTTTGCTTCCAAATATAGATATTATGTGGTGTTGCTTACTTTTATAGGTAAAAAATATGGTGTCGTTTAACTACCGACTTCTAGGTACAAGGAACCGTTTTAATTAACTTTAAATTCTCACTCTCTCACATTTCACATCCTCTTCCTACCCCATGTAGCCCTTTACATGGGGTAGGAAGAGGATGCTCCAGCCCCTGACCATGGTTCCCCCGCCCAAGGGCGGGGGAACCATGGTCTCACACCGGGCCCTAGACGTAGATTTTTTCAAATCCTCTAGTGTTGCGGTTGTCAATGGGCAGTGGTGAAATCACTTTATATCAGGCGATCTGGGAGCTCCTTTGCTCTCGCACGTAGCTTATTCGGAAGTTTTGTCGCTGTATACTTTGTATCGAGCGATAGAGACAAAACATGCAAATATGTGACACTTATCAGTAGACTGTGAAACAGGCCCATAATATCATAAGCGCGAGAGTAAGTCCATCCGTTTGTAAGCAATTACGCCTAAACCATAAAAACATTTTTTTAATAAAATTTGGTGCAGGGGTAGATTATTTCTATTTCTATTACCTTGGGGAAGGACATTGACTACTGTATATCACGGCAAAGTGTACGGTTCCCGTGCGATATATGGATTTCTTCGTAAACGGGGTTGCGAGCAACATGAGTAGCCCAAGCAGGAACAATTGACAACTACGTATTCGTAACGTTAACGAGTGTCAATTGTATGGTGGCTGTCATAATTTTCACACGATTCTCTTTCGATAGCGGTAATAATGCCGTTATAATTGGATATTCTACTACAATATGTAAAAATTTAGTATTTTTTAATAAATTGAGAAATAATTAGGTATTACAACTTGATAAAAGTAAAAAGAAATAGGATTTTATGTGTAGTTTTGCAATTTTAATTATGCATTTCGAAGTCACAAAAAAGTTTACATTAAAACACCTACATAATTAGATTTCTTATATCAAATATAAAAAAAAATATTTACTATGGTATGTATGAACATAAACGCGCAAACTTCGGAGATATCAGAAATTTCGTGCATATGGTCATACATTTCGTAGCAACATTAGTAGCGTGTGACGTCACCTGCTTGTACGACTTTTATATGGGACGTTTTGACGAGACTCACAAAAGTGTTTCAAACAATCCGCAATATCTTTGAAAAAATATTGATTTTTAGTAAACTACTCCTTTTGTAAGCTGTATTATTGATTTATGTGATAATAAAAATACTGGAAAATACCGTACATTTCTCGCTTACCCCACTGGTATTACATACATATGACGTCATTCCCTTTTGTTGTATATTTGAGTCGGAGGGTAGAACAAGATAATTAATACGGGGGCAGAGCTTTTCTTGACCCACTGGCCCTATTATGTTGCGGCATAATGAACTTATGGTAATAGAATATTGTTACATTTTACAATTAAATGGCTAAAGAAACAGCTTGAAAAGAGCTGAATTAAACATAAATATTAATGACTCCTTTTTGGTTTATGTTTTAGGTTTTAAGACATTTATTCTCATTAGAATTTACATAAATCCACCTAAGTACATAAGAAATACATAAAAGAAAGGAACATGATTAATGCATAGACGTATATATTATAGACGAGGCATGTCGAAGCAAAAACTTAAATGGCCCCACTTTTGCGGTTTCTTGGGACCGTTTTGACATTTGAGGTATGGTGAGATCAAGATGGCGTAACTTTTTCTTGTATGAAGATTTGTTCTGTCAAATGTACGTTATAGCCCATCCTCAGTTTTGAAATCATTGGATTAATGGGTCAGTCTCCAACAAAATTTATTTTGTAACGTACAATGACGGTATGATAATTTTTTACTTATAATGCCCTATTAATTTTTTAATAAATTGACTGCCGGACTATAAAATTCCGTGTTGTGCTTAAAAAACTGAGTGAAATTAAAGAGTCTAATTAGTAAAATATTTCGTTACGTACCTACATTTAGTTTGAGCAATACTCAAGTATGTTAAATTTCTACAAACATCTTTTTTGAAAGGACACCCTTTACTAAAGGAATAGTGAGTTCGGCCTTATCCAATATTTTTATTTTTACATCTTTGCGGCATTTAGAGAGACCGGTGGCAGTTATCACCTGGGACTAATATTTAACATTTATCATTTATCATGATCTATTTCACCTGCTCATTTACCCCATATTGAATTAAAAATACTCGTGTTGCATTTCTACAGCGTGTGAAAGAGAGGGCACCACTTCCGTGCGGGCCGGTCGATACTGGAGTTCACCGTGAATACAATCCACCTTCATTGCACGAGGCCACGGCCACACCGTGATACCGTGCTGTATTATCCCTTAAATAAAGACGGGGACCGAGACAAACCGAATCGATACGTCCGCTGATTATATGCACAGTCGTCATTTGTCTCAGTTAATTACTATAATCATGAAAGCAATTTAGAATACTGCGGCTATTATCACATTAATGCGTGAATCGAAAACGTTTTTGTCCCAGTAAATGTACGGCTTCTGCAGGTAAGACAATATTTTATGCGCAAACTAATAGCAACACCCAGTTTATGACGAAACTGAGAATCGTCCATTATTAAAGCGCAGGAAGAAGATAGTTTTGAAATTTTATTAACGCTTCTTTTTTGTGGACCTAGCGGCAGGCAAAAGCAAGTTTTTAGGCTGAAAACGGGACCCTACTAATATAATTCCTCTATGCTATTACTGTGACTTCGCTGTCCGTCCGTCAGTCAGTCAGTCTGTCCGTCTGTCACTATCTCGTGAATCGTGATAGCTAGACAGTTGGAATTTTCACAGACGATGTATTTCTGTTGTCGCTGAAACAACTAAGTGATCACGTTTGTGGTATGGGCTCCCATACAACAAACGTGATTTTTTTTGCCGTTTTGTACGGAACACTTCGTGTCCGACTCGCACTTGACCGGTTTTCGATTTCGCGAATTTTTTTTCCAGTTTATTTCTTTATCAGATACGATTTAGCTTCCTAATGCTGTTAGAGAATTTATTTTGCGACCGTTTTCCTTTTAAAACGGTTTACTTATTTTCATTTCATCATATTTTATCCTCCTTTTCAAATTTAAAATGAAATAAAGTAAAGATGTATAACATTCAAGCGGTTTAGTTTTCTTTCAACTCTATTAACATAGACGTATATATTATAGACGAGGCATGTCGAAGCAACAACTTAAATGGCCCCACTTTTGGGTATTCTTGGGTCCATTTTGACATTTGAGGTATAGTAAAATCAACATAGCGTAACTTTTCCTTGTATGAAGATTTGTTCTGTCAAATGTACGTCATTAGTTTCCTTAGCTTTGAAATCATTGTCTATTAATGTAACGAATTTGACACGAGTAGAACTGATAAAATATACCATAGTATATTTAAAATAACCTAACCAAGAGCATGTCAGGACTTGTCTAAGGAGGGTTCCGTAACTATCAACGCGCAATAGGTTTTCTTTAAAATACTTTTAAATTTATAGTCCGATTTCGTTCAAAATAATTTTTAGGAAAGAGTTTTCAGCATAATCCATCAGTATGGAAACTAACAAGTTTCTATCTTTTATGGTTTAGAAATACCAGCATGTCCCCGCTGTAAACAAAGATAAATCGTAGTTTAAAATATTGAAAAAAAAAAAAAACAACTATCTATAGGAGGTAATTTGTATTTGATAAATAGACTGGATTAAATTTCGCTTAAAAAGCCGGAAAGGTTGGATAAAACTTTTATATCTATGGTTGTCATTTTAAATACCAACCTATTGTTTTGTATGATTACAGAATGTTACCAAGTAACAGTAACGGTAAACTGGACACTCTATATAAGCTCCCGCTACCCGCTCTCGCTGTATTAGTTTTAACACCTTTTGCGATATGAGCACAGCGAAACAGCTTTCATAGATAGAGCCAAATAGATCCAATTTTGAACATTTTGACGTCCCCTTCAACGGCCCACAATTATTCCACACAGTCGTGGACACACCGTATGCTTGTAGTAGTGTAATCAAATCGAAAGCCAACTATGTAGCTGTTTATCTGTTCCTTCTCTTTAATCTGTGGTACGAGTACATAGAACACTACGCGTGTATGTGATTATTTTGAAAATAAGGGCGTTGACCACGTGTAAACTATTTACTTTAATTTATACATTCTCAAATAATAAAATATTATATTACCTACATGATAAATGTAAATAAATATATTATCATTTTATGTGTAATGAGATACATCTAAAAGTTACAATTTTTTTTTTTAATCTTTTGCCATATTAATAAAAAATACCTACGTACACATCGCTCACTCATTAGACATTCACATTTTTTATTGTTAATAAAGTTAATACAGTCCAAAATATAATTACTCTTATACTACTTATTATAAAGTTTTTCCTCGGGATACTTAATTCACGCGAGCGGAGCCGAAGGCAATAGCTAGTTCCAAAATAAAACATTATATTACCTTTTATTTTTCAAATCATTATCCTGAAAAACAGCTCTCTAATAAAAACTGGGCTTTAATTAAGCACTTTCACATGCGAAGAAACTTTATCCTCCACATTAGGGGGATTCAGCTATTTCTCTCGCACACATGAGAGAGGTGCCTATACATATAACTGTCTCCCTCGGGAGCAAGTTTAATTACTGACCCAGAGAATCATTCTGTACATACGGCGAGTTTGAAAAGCAATCTAAATATTTTTTTTATCGAAATTATCACAAAGTATATGTTTCCCGCGACTTCGTGTGCGCAAAAGAAATCACACGGGAACCGTACATTTTCTCGTGATAAAAAGTAGCCTATTGCCTTCCCCATGTTAGGACATACGCGACTTTTAATTGCGGGAAAATGTACGATTTTGGCTACTTTTTACGGCGCTTTTAATGTCATTGACCCCACACAGCTGATTGTATTGAAGTTATACAAGCAAAGTCTTTGCTTCCTCTTTAAATCACCTGTTTTTGTGAGGTTATGACCTTAGTGCCTTAGAGAACGCAATGTAATTTTATTTCGTTCCTTTTTTTGAAAATTTTATTTATTTTTCTGCCTAAGCGTCTTGAAATAAGCAGTGGATCATATGGCCAAAATATCCGTAATGGATTTTTCAACATTATATTGGTCTATACTTCAGTTTCCGTCGAGTGATTTTAAATTTAGATAACGTTTGTGGGTCTAGCATGGCAAAATCAATAGAACAGTCAGGTGCAGTAACAGTTATAGTATTTTCTAAATAACTGTTACTAATAACAGTTCGTATTATTAGGTCTCAGGGTCAGCTCACACCGAAACGAGACGCGACGCGGCGCTGCATATTTAAAATTGCCATTCAAAATTGAACTTTATTTACTACTTATTGGATGAGCGGCACCGCGCTAAGCAGCCTAGTGTAGCTCGGAATTGGAACGCTTACAATCAAAGTGTATATTCTTGAGTAGTAATAAAGTTCAATTTTTAATCGCTACGGGTAAGGCTGGTACTATGTGATCCGGAATCCGGAAGGCCGGAGAGAATTCAGGGCACTGAAAATAGAACTCTGAGCTAAAGCTATAGAGTTTAAAATCGAAGTGTCGAGTGTCGAGCTATCAGATTTCACATTGACGTTTGACTCGGCATTTGTGTGTTCGATCCAACTCTATTGTATTAGCGCAGAGTTCTATTTTCAGTGACCATAATTTTCTCCGGCCTTCCGGATCCCGGATCACATAGACCCAGCCTAAAGGTGGCCAGTGTAGAGTATGTTCCTCTAAAAAAACTTTACTTTGTAACAAACAAATATATTTCCTTACTCTGTTTTAAAAATGAGCTGCTCGAAGCATTAACGTGAACAAATGACCGGGAGGATGAACTTTTTAGCGGGAATATGCCACAAGAATATATTTTACAATACCTAGTCTTGCCATAATTACTGAAAAAAAATCTATATCAAATAACATTTATTACTTTTACAGTTTGTTAGTTAATACACAAATATAAAACAATTTAAAATATAAAAAGCTTATTCGAAGTGGTCTCCATAGGCTGCAATACAGTCCTTTAAACGTTGAGGCCAGTTATCAACAGAAGCACGTACTCTTTCCATGGGAAAATTCTTCACTGCCAATCGTACGGATTGTTTTAAGGACTCCAAATTATCATGACGTTTAGAGCAAGCCGTACACTCTAAAACTGACCATAAATCGGGACTAGACGACGCGCGACGGCCAGTCTTCAGCTCTTATGAAGTCCGAAACGTTCGTTTCCAAGCAAGACTGCGTAGTCCGAGCTTTATGACCCGGCGCCGTCTTGCTGGAAGGACCATTATTGGTTATTGAACATGGTGTTGTTGAGGGGCTTCACTACCTTCTTAAGAATGGTATCTTGATGCACTTGTGTCTTTGTTTTGATACCTTTTTCACAAAAGTATGGCTCAGTCACTCCTTCATAGCTAATACCCCACCAAACCATCACTGAAGTCGGATAGTGCCAACGTTGCACTCTGTCGACTAATTGGGAACCTTTTTTAGAGCTTTGAGCATAAATATGGTCATTTTGTTTGTTAAAATGTTGCTCAATTGTAAAAAATTTCTCATCCGTAAACAAAATTTTTGTGTGACCTCCCTTTGCGTACCGCTTCAGTAGTTGTTTCGATTTTACCACCCTATTCTTTTTTAAATTATCAGTTAAGAAACGAAAAGTACGTCTCTTATAGGCTGCAAGTCCTAAGTCATCTTTTAAAATACTCGACATGGTTCTAGGTGCTATCTTCATCTCCCGAGATAAAATCTTTTGCTTTCGGACAGGATTTCTTCGAATTCTTTCCCTTACTGCTTTGACCACCTTTTTCGTACGAACACTACGTGGACGGCCAGATCTTTTTCTGACACAAACAGAGGAGGTCTCATTGTACCTATTAATAGACCGGTACATAAATATTTTACTAATACCAGGCGTATGGAAAGTTTTGAAAATTGCATTTGGCTCCATACCTACTTTGTGTAATGAAATCACAGTGATTCGGTTCTCTTTATCACCCCACTCCATTTTAATATCGCAAAATATTGTAGAATGTATTGGCGCCAAAATGAGAAAAAGATAATGAACAATTACATAAAAATGACAGATTCCAAATTCAAATGTAATGTTTTGTTTATTTTTAATTGTAACAGTATTTATGGCCAGACTAAGTATAATCCGAGACATGTTTAGAAAAATTGGAAATTATCGTTTTATATACGGCTAATCTTTATTATTTTATATTAATGTTTTAATCTTTACATAATCCTAATATACAACTAATATTATAAATGTGAAAGTTTGTGGATGGATAGATGGATGGATGGGTATGTTTGTTACTCTTTCACGCAAATACTACTAAACGGATTTCGATGAAACTTGGCATGATAGTAGTTTAGACTCTGGATTAAAACATATTCTACTTTTTATCTCGGAAAAGTACGGTGTTCCTGTGGGATACTCGATAGTATATTTACGTGGGCGGAGCCGCGGGAAGCAGCTAGTATAAAATGAAGTCGCTTCCTTTCCTGTTCAAAAACATAAATTGGCTGTATTTCGGTACATTTTGCGACCAAATGAAACAATACATCGTAACTTGCATGAGTTGGAATTTCGTACTGCACCGAGCTGTGGAATGCGGCGACGCTTTTGCAATGAAACGCTAACTTAAAATATAGCGCCGCGTCGCGTCGCGTCTTAGTGTGAACTGACGCTTAGTACAATATATTATTTACTATGTGCTAGTGATGAATATCACAAAACGGATCACCAGTTAAAGCCTAGTCCAACAATTGCAAAGACACTGAACACGAAGCTGTCGCGAGCACTCATCAAAGGGATTTTTAATTCTACCATCAGCGGCTAAAAGCATGACGTGATTTTGCAAAGCCTCAGCTCTTGGTGGTCTGCCAAATGTGTATTCCGGTAATGATGTATTATCATTGTAGACTTTAAGCACATATTAAAGAAAGAGGGAAAGATGAACAGCTACATAGTTGGCTTTCGATGTCATTGCACTACTACAAGCATACGGTGTGTCCACGATTGTGTGGAGAAATTGTGGGCCGTTGAAGGGGACGTCAACATTTTCAAATTTGGAATGATTTAGATCGTTCTATTAAAGCTGTTTCTTAGTTTATGTGTTATTTTGATGGGTCGTGGGTTCGAAATTTTAAAATTTGGGTGACATAAATGTCCCGTAAACGAGAAACAACGATTAATGTCTGGTTTATTAGGGTTCCGCAGTACTATACGGAACCTTTATTATTTCGCTCTGTCTGTCCTATGTTTGGCTGTCCGCCAGGTCAGTCTGTCCGTCCGTCTGTTTGTCCGCCTTTTTAACTTCTGTAATTGAAAAATGAACATAAATGGATGAAATTTGGTATTGTTTAAGATTGTGTATAGACCTCAGTTTTAGCATCATAAAATAATAACAATTTTATATTTTAAGGGTGGCTGTCCATACAAGTGGGGATGAAAAATATTCTTTCATTCTACCTCATCGAGTGGGATTGTTGAATAGGTATTTTTAAATAAAGTCAATGTTTCATAAATGACTTTTTACAAAAGTCAACCATTTTCGAGAAATCGGCTTCCAAAGTATTTTGTAAGTTCATTTCGCCCCTGGCATTTCTTAACTATAAGAGATAGAAACTTGTAAGTTTCCGTGCTGATAGATCAGACTAAATACTCTTAATAAAAAAAAATTGGAGCGAAATCAGACGATAACTTTTGAAGTAATTTAAAGAAAACCTATTGCGCGTTCTTCTTCTTCTTCTTCTTCTTCTTCTTTTGGCATAGCCTCCCCTGTAATTGGAGTTGCCAACGTCAGAGTGATGAAACTATTGCGCGTTTATAGTTACGGAACACTCCTAGACATATTGTCTTGACATGCTCTTGGTTAGATTATTGACGTTGAATTCAATTTATCGGCGACAATTAGACTATAACGGACTTTTATCCTTTGGCGGGATGATCCTTCGCTAACTGAAAGTAAACTGTATTATTGATACAAATTTTTTATTCACTCTCTTAATAAATTACTATAAAATATCAAAAATTCATAGCGAACTGTACCTACCAAAAGTTTTGAAGTGTATTTTATTTTGTTTTCACTGCAGGCTACACTTTATGTAATTACCAGCTCAGGCACAAAACTACTTACGACAGTCGGATAGATATTAATTTTGTCACAGATAACTAAAAAGTTACTACGTGAATTTTGTGTTTAAAAATTATAATATAATATAGTACAGTACAGTGTGAGCATATCCACAACAATATTTGGTGCGCGATATTGTCGTGCTATGAGCTATATACTATATGCTATTATATTATAGCGTAGTCTGAAAGCCGCTTTATAGATCATGAATACCTATTTAAACTAATTTAGGGACACGGCAATTTTTCTGTCCAAGATACTAAATTTCTTAAGATAAGTATTAAAATAAGTTCTGCAACTGATCTTGCATCTACATGCCAGGATTATTCGATGGAGAACCAGCCTTCGCTACTGCTATGTACACTTGCTAGTATTTTACAAATTATTCAACTTTGTACATTGTACAACTTACGATGTTGTACAAATGTACCAGTTATTACCTTGTACAATGTAGAAGTCCGATCTCACAATAGGTAAGTTCGGCGTTAGGAATGCAATATGAAATATTCATCAAGCTGGCATCCAGGATACTCGGCTCAAAGGTAATACTAATTCGATATGCAATTATGATCCGTAATACCTAAACAATAGGCGCTATATCGTAACAGCTTAAAGCCTTTGATATTGAAATTAAGCCGCTAATGCCATAAAAATAGGGTTTATTTTGCATTAGAATTTTGTACAATTTGAATACAACGTCGCCTACATTATAAAAATATATAATTTACATAGCCAAGCTGTATAACCTACAATATAAGACATAACATAACATAATACATAAGGCCGGCAAACGGACAGACGTATCACCTGATGGGAAGCGATTGCCGCCGCCCATGGAAAGTGGATATTCGCAACACCGGGCAAATTACGTGCGTTGTATTTTCAAAACCTTGTAAATAAAAAACACTACGTATACAGAGTACACGAGGCAGAAGCGAAACTTCATTCATCATTTACATTCCAAAAATACTCTCATCGTGCCTAATTGCACTAGTCTAGCACTTCAAAAAATAATAGACAAAATAAATTTGTACACCTAACGTCATCTGTGTATTGAGCCGTACTTTAGAGAGTTAAGTTGTTAAGTAAGAAGTATAAGTAGCTTCTGACATATGGCGTTATATACAAAATCGTGTCGTGACGCAAACTTGAAATGTCACTCTCAAAGCCGCTAATCTAGTGGCACTTGAAAAGGAAACCTTTATCGTTTGAAATGAATCGAAAACCCCGCAACCAAAGCAACAGCTTCAATGGAAATAGTTTTCGAATACGCTACATACAAAAGTAACGTTGGCACAAATTATATAAATAAATTTAGATAAGAGTCAGAACTGGTGTCGAACAGTAAGCTTTGGTCTTCCAGCTTAGCGCTTGCATACAAGACTGTGATGTCGCATCGCGAGGATGAATGACGTCGAGTCGCACAGCCGTACAATGAGCTATGTTATTAAAAATAAAGTTTTCGTTCAATCGACGATGATCTAGACATTGTGGTGACAAACAATCTAAAACCGATTTCTTCAAAAATAACGAAGATACAAAAATTTTTAACTAGCAATGCGAAAGTTATCACTTTTACTTATTTATATATATTAACTTATAATTTATATTTACTTCCTCCAGGGTTAAAATGTTAAAATATTGTGCC